>CATNEN010000033.1:4137500-4492500 GCA_950097015.1 Macrostomum hystrix
TTGGATTCTGAAGTTTTCGGCTAAAAAAATTCCGCAAACCGACGGCGGGAGGGGGGTGGGTGGCGTTCTGTTGCGCAATTCGCACGGGGACAAACCGTGACTGTCCGGGCGCTGAAAGGGATTATTGCAAGGGAGAAATTCAAAATCCTATGGGAGCCCGTTGAGTGAGACATTAAGCTGAAGGGGATTAACGCACGAAACTGGGACGGCAGTCATCCGCTAAGCCGATGATGGCATCCAACGGTGGAAGCCATGCAGCTGCAGCGACGGTCATCGCGAGTTCGAGTCTCCCTCTCTCACTGTCTCCCACTCTCACTGTCTCCCTCTCTCACTGTCTCCCTCTCTCACTGTCTCCCTCTCTCACTGTCTCCCTCTCTTGCTGTCTCCCTCTCTTGCTGCCTCCCTCTCTTGCTGCCTCCCTCTCTTGCTGTCTCCCTCTCTTGCTGCCTCCCTCTCTTGCTGTCTCCCTCTCTTGCTATCTCCCTCTCTTGCTGTCTCCCTCTCTTGCTGTCTCCCTCTCTTGCTGTCTCCCTCTCTTGCTGTCTCCCTCTCTCACTGTCTCCCTCTCTTGCTGTCTCCCTCTCTTGCTGTCTCCCTCTCTTGCTGTCTCCCTCTCTTGCTGTCTCCCTCTCTCACTGTCTCCCTCTCTTGCTGTCTCCCTCTCTTGCTGTCTCCCTCTCTTGCTGTCTCCCTCTCTTGCTATCTCCCTCTCTTGCTGTCTCCCTCTCTTGCTGTCTCCCTCTCTCCCTGTCTCCCTCTCTTGCTGTCTCCCTCCAATCGGACCTCTGATTGACCCCACCTAGTTTGTATGAACAGAGAAGCACATGTAGGTAAGTCGATGGGAAATTGGCCGCCCCATTTTATTACGTAACACTGGAAAGGCTCAATAAGGATATTTATCAATCCATGCTACTCATGCACCAGTATTCAATTTTAAGAAATATCGTTTTCATTGCAAAATTCAAGAAACAATGAGCAGTTTGAGTCTCACTGAGATATTTTGCATAGTTAAAAAGTTTGAGCACTGTATCGATTTTAAAGGAAGACCGCATTTTGCATGTACCGCGATGGAGGCTGCACCAGCAGCAGTGGGCATTAGTGCATGAAATCGTCAATGGCTTGTAGCTCTTCCGAGCTCAACTGCAGTTGATGCGGAAGCAATCGCGAATCGTTTACTCACTCCCGGCGGCAGGCCGCGCCTTCAAGGCAGGAAACCCAGCACAAGAGAATTCGGCTGAGCTGAGCTGCCCTGATTAGGCTCTTGGCCTTATCCGCTCTGGGGCTTAACTGGAGCCAAGAAAATTTATTTGTAAACAACTGGCCGCTCAGAAACACCTATTGGCTACTGGAAATTCAGCATGCTGTAACTCTGTCCTGGGCTCCACTGAACTCTAGCGCTCCAGAATTCACACAGCCAGTTTGCTGTCCGGGCAGACAGAATGAAACAATGGATACCGGCGAATCCTTATCTCCCCTTCTCCCTGTCTCCCTCTCTCACTGTCTCCCTCTCTCACTGTCTCCCTCTCTCACTGTCTCCCACTCTCACTGTCTCCCTCTCTCACTGTCTCCCTCTCTCACTGTCTCCCTCTCTCACTGTCTCCCTCTCTCACTGTCTCCCTCTCTCACTGTCTCCCTCTCTCACTGTCTCCCTCTCTCACTGTCTCCCTCTCTCACTGTCTCCCTCTCTCACTGTCTCCCTCTCTCACTGTCTCCCTCTCTCACTGTCTCCCTCTCTCACTGTCTCCCACTCTCACTGTCTCCCACTCTCACTGTCTCCCTCTCTCACTGTCTCCCACTCTCACTGTCTCCCACTCTCACTGTCTCCCTCTCTCACTGACTCCCTCTCTCACTGTCTCCCTCTCTCACTGTCTCCCTCTCTCACTGTCTCCCTCTCTCACTGTCTCCCTCTCTCACTGTCTCCCTCTCTCACTGTCTCCCTCTCTCACTGTCTCCCTCTCTCACTGTCTCCCTCTCTCACTGTCTCCCTCTCTCACTGTCTCCCTCTCTCACTGTCTCCCTCTCTCACTGTCTCCCTCTCTCACTGTCTCCCTCTCTCACTGTCTCCCACTCTCACTGTCTCCCTCTCTCACTGTCTCCCTCTCTCACTGTCTCCCACTCTCACTGTCTCCCACTCTCACTGTCTCCCACTCTCACTGTCTCCCTCTCTCACTGACTCCCTCTCTCACTGTCTCCCTCTCTCACTGTCTCCCTCTCTCACTGTCTCCCTCTCTCACTGTCTCCCTCTCTCACTGTCTCCCTCTCTCACTGTCTCCCTCTCTCACTGTCTCCCTCTCTCACTGTCTCCCACTCTCACTGTCTCCCTCTCTCACTGACTCCCTCTCTTGCTGTCTCCCTCTCTTGCTGCCTCCCTCTCTTCCTGTCTCCCTCTCTCATTGTCTCCCTCTCTCACTGTCTCCCTCTCTCACTGTCTCCCACTCTCACTGTCTCCCACTCTCACTGTCTCCCTCTCTCACTGTCTCCCTCTCTCACTGTCTCCCTCTCTCACTGTCTCCCACTCTCACTGTCTCCCACTCTTGCTGCCTCCCTCTCTTCCTGTCTCCCTCTCTCATTGTCTCCCTCTCTCACTGTCTCCCTCTCTCACTGTCTCCCTCTCTCACTGTCTCCCACTCTCACTGTCTCCCACTCTCACTGTCTCCCTCTCTCACTGACTCCCTCTCTTGCTGTCTCCCTCTCTTGCTGCCTCCCTCTCTTCCTGTCTCCCTCTCTCATTGTCTCCCTCTCTCACTGTCTCCCTCTCTCACTGTCTCCCACTCTCACTGTCTCCCACTCTCACTGTCTCCCACTCTCACTGTCTCCCTCTCTCACTGTCTCCCTCTCTCACTGTCTCCCTCTCTCACTGTCTCCCACTCTCACTGTCTCCCACTCTCACTGTCTCCCTCTCTCACTGACTCCCTCTCTCACTGACTCCCTCTCTTGCTGTCTCCCTCTCTTGCTGCCTCCCTCTCTTCCTGTCTCCCTCTCTCATTGTCTCCCTCTCTCACTGTCTCCCTCTCTCACTGTCTCCCACTCTCACTGTCTCCCACTCTTGCTGCCTCCCTCTCTTCCTGTCTCCCTCTCTCATTGTCTCCCTCTCTCACTGTCTCCCTCTCTCACTGTCTCCCTCTCTCACTGTCTCCCACTCTCACTGTCTCCCACTCTCACTGTCTCCCTCTCCCGCTGATCTCTTTCTTCAGTCGCAGTCTCCCCCCCCCCGTTAATATCTTGCGAGTCCGTTCAGTCTCCACTAGAATTCACGATTACTGCCCTGAACTGTAGATTTGCAGCTATTTTAGGTCAGGCTACTAGAGGCGACGAAAACTCGACCTGACATGCACACCGCGGCCGCATCTTCTCTGGCACTGACGTCTAAATATTTAATGGGGTCAAGCCGGGGTCCACTGACCAGCCCCTTCATTCAATGCGTTTTTCTCTGAGAATCAGTAGCTGCCGAGATCAAGAAGAAAATAGTGTAGCCACAGATGCAGCAGCAGCTGCAGCAGCAGTCAAACTGAACTCAGGCTGAAGCGTCGAACTCAATCCTACTCAAACCTACTCCGGCTTTGAGTCCGCAAGTCCAATTGTCGGATATTTAAAGTGAAACTGAAAGCTGGTCCAACCTGATATTTACGAGCAGCTACTCACCAACTCTGGGCCCGAACACTCATCCGCTTTCTCACCTTATTAGTGTTAACTGGCGTAGCGGAATAAACTCTCATTACTTTGAGACTCACAATCTCATAGTGGAAAATTCCCAATGTCCGAATCTCCCATTCTCCCAGTCTCCAAAATCTCCCAGTCTCTTAATCTCCCAGTTTCCCATTATCCCAGTCTCAGAGTCTCCGAGTTTTCCAGTCTTCCAAACCCCGATCTACCGAATCTCCAAGTCTCTTAATATCCCAGTCTCCCAAATCCCCTAGTCTCCCAAATCTCCCAGTATCCCAAATCTCATAGTCTCCCAAATCTCCCAGTCTCCCAAATCCCCTAGTCTCCCAAATCTCCCAGTATCCCAAATCTCATAGTCTCCCAAATCTCCCAGTCTCCCAAACCTCCCAGTCTCTCAATCTCCCAGTCTCCCAAATCTCCCAGTCTCTCAATCTCCCAGTCTCAAAATCTCCCAGTCTCCCAAATCTCCCAGTCTCTCAATCTCCCAGTCTCCAAAATCTCCCAGTCTCCAAAATCTCCCAGTCTCCCAAATCTCCCAGTCTCCCAAATCTCCCAGTCTCTCAATCTCCCAGTCTCCCAAATCTCCCAGTCTCTCAATCTCCCAGTCTCTTAATCTCCCAGTCTCCCAAATTTACCAGTCTTTCAATCTCCCAGTCTCTTAATCTCCCCGTCTCTAAATCTCCCAGTCTCCCAAATCCACTAGTCTCCCAAATCTCCAGTCTCCCAAATCTTCCAGTCTCCCAAATCTCCCAGTCTCCCAAATTCCCTAGTCTCCCAAATCTCCCAGTCTCCCAAATCTCCCAATCACCCAAATCTCCCAGTCTCTCAATCTCCTAGTCTCTCAATCTCCCAGTCTCCCAAATCCCCTAGTCTCCCAAATCTCCCAGTCTCCCAAATCTCCCAGTTTCCCAAATCTCCCATTCTCCCAAATCTCCCATTCTCCCAAATGTCGCAGTCTCTTGAATCTCCCAGTCTCCCAAATCTCCCAGTCTCCCAAATCCCTTAGTCTCCCAAATCTCCCATTCTCCCAAATGTCGCAGTCTCTTAAATCTCCCAGTCTCCCAAATCTCCCAGTCTCCCAAATCTCCCATTCTCCCAAATCCCCTAGTCTCCCAAATCTCCCAGTCTCCCAAATCCCTTAGTCTCCCAAATCTCCCATTCTCCCAAATCTCCCAGTCTTTCAATCTCCCTATCGCCCAGTCGCCCTTTTTCCTTAAAAACTCGCTGCAGGCAGCTGGAAGGACAAAGGCGCAGCTGCACTATCAGAAAGAGAACAGTTTTATCTGCTGCATAGCTGTTGTAAAAGACCAATAGATATAAAGAAACAGACCAAAGCCAGCCACCTAGCTCCGCTGAAAAGTCGGGATGAAGAAGAAAAGTCGATGCCGCTATATATAGTAGATTCTGTAAATGCGCTGAGCGGAATAAAGAATGTCAGAGTGGAATTGAATGTTAAACTAGCTGTGTTATCATGGACCTACCACTGGGGCATTGGATAAAGAGCTTGCGATCGCACTTCAAACCAGAAATGCACACTAACTGCACCCCAGGCAGCCCATTCGCTCTCCAAGCACACACTTTTCCCCTTAAAGAATACAAGCCAGCCCCACTATGCAGCATTGGATGTAGGTGCAGGTGAATTCCGCGCTAACTCGCTAATGGACAGAAGTTGGCTGGAAACTCGATTCCAGCATTGGGATGAAAACCAGAATGAAATTCTGATACAACCGAGCTGGGAAAAAACCGAGGATATCATCTTTCAACTTTTATTTGCAGTTTTTCTTTTTTTCCTGCCTGTAACAAAATTCGCACCGCAGCCATTTTCTTGTTTCGAATATTTTCTAGAAATAGGCAATGCGCGCCTAGCAACTGAGGATGGGTTTCGGGTGGACATTTAACGGTACGCGGGTACTGTGTAAGTGGTGAGACAGTTTAAAAAAAGAACCTTGGCATTATTGAGCAGAATGAATCTCTAGGGCCTCATTTTCTGTCCCCCTATCGACTAGTTTTCTGTCCCGGACCTGTTAAAGCGAGCCTAGCAGTCTGTTCAAGATGAGTGAAGGCCTTTTCCAAACCACTTTTACACCTCCTTCTAAATCGTTTATCGCACTGCATGCAGCTGCTGAGACGGCTCAACACGTCCGCCCACCTCCGCCACCAGGTGGGAATCATTGAATTTTTTCTCCCCTTAGTCGAGGGAAAAATAGCGACCCGGAACAGAATCCCATAAGTTGGAGCGATGCGGCGTAACTCGCTCCCTTGGGATCTTAGGGATCTTAGGGATCTTAGGGAGAGTATAAATTGGTGACGCAATCACAGGCCCTCTAAATGGAATGCGTTTCTTTGAGCAGCCGTGAGACCAGATGAGCAGTGCCGACAGAGAGAGATAAGAAAGAAAGGGATGCTTCCAAATGGGAAACAGGTTGGCGAAAATTGCCCAAAAGTTTTGCTCGGCGTGAAGTCGAGGCATAACTGGAACAGGACTGCCACTTTTAGGAAATTATACATGATAGCTAGTTCATTCAGCATCCATCTACCACACCTTCTCTCCCTCTTCTTCCAACGCCTTCTCTCCCTCTTCTTCCATCGCCTTCTCTCCCTCTTCTTCCATCGCCTTCTCTCCCTCTTCTTCCATCGCCTTCTCTCCCTCTTCTTCCAACGCCTTCTCTCCCTCTTCTTCCAACGCCTTCTCTCCCTCTTCTTCCATCGCCTTCTCTCCCTCTTCTTCCATCGCCTTCTCTCCCTCTTCTTCCATCGCCTTCTCTTCCTCTTCTTCCATCGCCTTCTCTCCCTCTTCTTCCATCGCCTTCTCTCCCTCTTCTTCCATCGTCTTCTCTCCCTCTTCTTCCATCGTCTTCTCTCCCTCTTCTTCCATCGCCTTCTCTCCCTCTTCTTCCATCGCCTTCTCTCCCTCTTCTTCCATCGCCTTCTCTCCCTCTTCTTCCATCGTCTTCTCTCCCTCTTCTTCCATCGTCTTCTCTCCCTCTTCTTCCATCGTCTTCTCTCCCTCTTCTTCCATCGCCTTCTCTCCCTCTTCTTCCATCGCCTTCTCTCCCGCTTCTTCCATCGTCTTCTCTCCCGCTTCTTCCATCGTCTTCTCTCCCGCTTCTTCCATCGTCTTCTCTCCCTCGTCTACCCTCCCTTTCTCTCTCTCGCCTTCTCTCCCTGTTCTACCCTTCCACCCTCGCGGCTTCGACAGAAATTTTGAAGACAATCAGGCATGAAACGCGGCATGCCAACTAATAAGCTGAACAGTTTTTCTTTGGGCGAACTTTGGTACAAAAGCAAAGCCAGCCTTCACGGTTGCCGTTGTCGCGTCTGTGAGGTGGGATTAATGCTCTGAGGATTAACTAACTCCCGTGTGTTAGTGAGGCCTTGCTGCAACAAGGACAGTCAGCAGTCTGATAAGCTGGTTGTAGCCGTTTGGGACACGCAGACTTAGCAGAAAACTGTTTGATCTTGGAATTTTGGCAGGAAATGCGATACCTTAGAGCTGTGCCAGAGGATACTGGCATGCTGCGTTTTAGCTCTGGCTTGGCCAACCCGGCACTAGGCAACTAACAATTGGTTACTCTCCCTATCTCACTCTTCTAATGCGACACAGTTTTGTTACACTTGACTGTCGCTTATTTCAGTCACTATCTGGTTCTGTCACTCTCTTGTTCAATCACTCTCTGGTTCTGACACTCTCTGGTTCTGTCACTCCCTTGTTATGTCACTCTCTGGTTCTGTCACTCTCTGGTTCTGTCACTCTCTGGTTCTGTCACTCTCTGGTGGTTGTCACTCTCTGGTTCTGTCACTCTCTGGTTCTGTCACTCTCTGGTTCTGTCACTCTCTGGTTCTGTCACTCTCTGGTTCTGTCACTCTCTGGTTCTGTCACTCTCGTTCAGTCACTCTCGTTCTGTCACTCTCGTTCAGTCACTCTCGTTCTGTCACTCTCGTTCTGTCACTCTCGTTCTGTCACTCTCGTTCTGTCACTCTCTGGTTCTGTCCCTCTCGTTCTGTCACTCTCGTTCTGTCACTCTCTGGTTCTGTCCCTCTCGTTCTGTCACTCTCGTTCTGTCACTCTCGTTCTGTCACTCTCGTTCTGTCACTCTCTGGTTCTGTCACTCTCGTTCTGTCACTCTCTGGTTCTGTCACTCTCTGGTTCTGTCACTCTCTGGTTCTGTCACTCTCTGGTTCTGTCACTCTCTGGTTCTGTCACTCTCTGGTTCTGTCACTCTCGTTCTGTCACTCTCGTTCAGTCACTCTCGTTCTGTCACTCTCGTTCTGTCACTCTCGTTCTGTCACTCTCGTTCTGTCACTCTCTGGTTCTGTCCCTCTCGTTCTGTCACTCTCGTTCTGTCACTCTCTGGTTCTGTCCCTCTCGTTCTGTCACTCTCGTTCTGTCACTCTCGTTCTGTCACTCTCGTTCTGTCACTCTCTGGTTCTGTCACTCTCGTTCTGTCACTCTCGTTCTGTCACTCTCGTTCTGTCACTCTCGTTCTGTCACTCTCTGGTTCTGTCACTCTCGTTCTGTCACTCTCGTTCTGTCACTCTCGTTCTGTCACTCTCTGGTTCTGTCACTCTCGTTCTGTCACTCTCGTTCTGTCACTATCGTTCGGTCACTCTCGTTCTGTCACTCTCGTTCTGTCACTATCGTTCGGTCACTCTCCCATTGTCGGAAGTGTCGCCCTCTAATTTATTTAATCACATGCCCTCTTCCGCAGACAAGAAACTTGCAGGAATTCGGCATTGTCACACAGTGAATGATCAATAACTCATAATCCTCCTCATCATGCTATGCTGTAAGTCTCTTTGCTACCTTCAATCGACAGGTGTGATTGCGCAACGGTCTCAGTTTTTTGCTTGGACCAATTAATTTCTGAAACAATTGAATGCAGCAAAGCATGTCTGAAGCCATACAACAATCAATGAATGAATAGGACGACACTAGCAGAGCCTTTATTTAATGAGGAACTCCTAAGATTAAAATATCCTAGGGCTTCATCACAATAGCTGCAATTAACTGCCCCCCAGTCTGACCCCTAGAAGACACTGTGACTGCAATGTCACTGAGCGCGCACATTCTCATTCAGCTTATGTGCCTTCAAAAGCTCAGCTAGGTGCAGTGCAGCTAGCTGTGTCCGTGTGAATTCTTTTTCTAGGAAAGCCAACTTCAAAAGCGAAGCCGACAGAATTCAAGAGGGGGGGCAAGAAAATTTCGACACCTGGAAGTCACTCTCTCCTAACACAGAGATCTCGGCTTCATTCCAACTTTCGTTCTGAAAATATCGCACAACAGTTTTGAGTTATTTAATGCCGCGATCTGAGAACTCGTGGGTTGAAGCGAGAATCAAAACACACGAACCGGCTTGACAGCAAAGAGATGAGACAAGTGGAGAGATAAGACACGGAGAGATGAGACAGGGAGAGATGAGACACGGATAGATGAGACAGGGGAGAGATGAGACAGGGGAGAGATGAGACATGGATAGATGAGACAGGGGAGAGATGAGACAGGGGAGAGATGAGACATGGATAGATGAGACAGGGGAGAGATGAGACACGGATAGATGAGACAGGGGAGAGATGAGACAGGGGAGAGATGAGACACGGATAGATGAGACAGGGGAGAGATGAGACACGGATAGATGAGACAGGGGAGAGATGAGACAGGGGAGAGATGAGACAGGGGAGAGATGAGACATGGAGAGATGAGACAGGGGAGAGATGAGACAGGGAAGAGATGAGACAGGGGAGAGATGAGACAGGGGAGAGATGACACAGGGGAGAGATGAGACAGGGGAGAGATGACACAGGGGAGAGATGAGACAGGGGAGAGATGAGACAGGGAAGAGATGAGACAGGGGAGAGATGAGACAGGGGAGAGATGACACAGGGGAGAGATGAGACACGAGAGATGAGACAGGGAGAGATGGGACATGGAGAGATGAGACAGGGGAGAGATGAGACAGGGAGAGATGAGACAGGGAAGAGATGAGACAGGGGAGAGATGAGACAGGGGAGAGATGACACAGGGGAGAGATGAGACACGAGAGATGAGACAGTGGAGAGATAAGACACGGAGAGATGAGACAGGGAGAGATGGGACATGGAGAGATGAGACAGGGGAGAGATGAGACAGGGAGAGATGAGACAGGGAAGAGATGAGACATGGAGAGATGAGACAGGGGAGAGATGACACAGGGGAGAGATGAGACATGAGAGATGAGACAGTGGAGAGATAAGACAGGGAAGAGATGAGACAGGGAGAGATGAGACAGGGAGAGATAAGACAGGGTAGAGATGAGACAGGGGAGAGATGAGACAGGGAGAAATAAGACAGGGGTAAGAGTCAAACGGGGAGTTCAGTATTTCGGTATTTCCGCATTTCCAGGAAATGAATTCGTTGGCTGGAAGCAAGCGGAATGATGCAATATGAAATGTCGATACCAGATGCCGCAAAAGATAACGGAGCCAGACACAAACAAGTGTCAGATCCCACAGGAAGATAATAATTCTATAAATTGTGCAACGGACCCAGACTAAATTAAAGCTGACACATCGTACCAATTTACGATTTGTAAGCGGTGCAAAGATAAACAACACATCCTTTTAGAAAATGCCATATAGTCTGTAGTGGGCAGATCGCTCATTGCAACTGTCTGAATTGGGATAGTCTCGACCATTTTTGTCTAAGATTTCCCGGAATCCCAGATGAGACAGCGAGACATGAGGCAGTGGATAGATAAGACGGAGAGATGAGACAGGGAAGAGAAGAGACAGGGAAGAGATGAGACATGGAGAGACGACACAGGGGAGAGATGACACAGGGAAGAGATGACACAGGGAAGAGATGACACAGGGAAGAGATGAGACAGGGGAGAGATGAGACAGGGGAGAGATGACACAGGGAAGAGATGAGACAGGGGAGAGATGAGACAGGGGAGAGATGAGACAGGGGAGAGATGAGACACGGATAGATGAGACAGGGGAGAGATGAGACACGGATAGATGAGACAGGGGAGAGATGAGACAGGGGAGAGATGAGACAGGGGAGAGATGAGACATGGGGAGATGAGACAGGGGAGAGATGAGACAGGGAAGAGATAAGACAGGGGAGAGATGAGACAGGGAGAGATGAGACAGGGAAGAGATGAGACACGAGAGATGAGACAGTGGAGAGATAAGACACGGAGAGATGAGACAGGGAGAGATGGGACACGGATAGATGAGACAGGGGAGAGATGAGACACGGATAGATGAGACAGGGGAGAGATGAGACAGGGGAGAGATGAGACATGGAGAGATGAGACAGGGGAGAGATGAGACAGGGAAGAGATAAGACAGGGGAGAGATGAGACAGGGAGAGATGAGACAGGGAAGAGATGAGACACGAGAGATGAGACAGTGGAGAGATAAGACACGGAGAGATGAGACAGGGAGAGATGGGACATGGAGAGATGAGACAGGGGAGAGATGAGACAGGGAGAGATGAGACAGGGAAGAGATGAGACATGGAGAGATGAGACAGGGGAGAGATGAGACAGTGGAGAGATGAGACAGGGGAGAGATGAGATAGGGGAGAGTTGAGACAGGGGAGAGAAGAGACAGGGGAGAGATGAGATAGGGGAGAGATGAGACAGGGGAGAGAAGAGACAGGGGAGAGATGAGATAGGGGAGAGATGAGATAGGGGAGAGTTGAGACAGGGGAGAGATGAGGCGTATCGACATTTTTCGTCGAAGATTTCCTGGAATCCCAGAGTCGTTTCGATAGGAGATGCTCAATTAATTTTGTCACCTCCCTCCGACCCCCCGGGTTTCCAAATCCCAGCTATGGGATTCTCCCATTTCTTCGAATGCCTCCGAACCTGACCCCTCGAAAAAGGGGAGATGGGAAGTGGTGTTGCGTAACTCGCACACAAACAGACAGGGGGTGCCCCAGCCAGCCAGTGCTGCTTGTGTTTGCCCGGAGGCTAGTTTGTGAGGGCCTTCGGCGTCCCGCATTCTAGAAGATGCCCTCACGAACTCATGCAGGGAGGGTGGTGGATGGCTGGGGGTGACAAATATTTTCGACCTGGGGGTGCGAGGTGGAGAAACGCTCGAGTAGCACGCAACGAGAATCGGCAGCTTCAGTGTGAAATTAATTATTCAGTACCAATCAGCTAGTCTAAGTCCAAGACTATAATTCTGTCACTCTCTGGTTCTGTCACTCCGTCTCTGTCACTCCGTCTCTGTCACTCCGTCTCTGTCACTCCACCTGTCACCCCGTCTCTGTCACTCCGTCTCTGTCACTCCGCCTGTCACCCCGTCTCTGTCACTCCGTTTCTGTCACTCCGTCTCTCTCCTACTCTTCATTCTTATCGCCTCAGTTTGGCAATTTAGTTTCCAGTCGACTAAACTCTGGCACGGCCATGCTCCCAGCCCAAGCCCTGTCAGCCTGCACTTTGCTGAATCGCTTCATCACCGGGCGGAGTCCCCGAATTTGGTAGATTCTCAATAATTCTCAATAAACTCACTCCGTCCCGCCAGTCCCCCTTAAGAACTGTTCTCAAGCCAAAGTGACTGGGATGGGCCAGTTGAAATCCCTGTCCTTGTGGGATTAAAGATCTCCCTTGCACGCCCGCCAGGTTGCCTTCAATTGTTACGTAACCGGCTTCCACAGAAGCAAAGAGAGAAGCTAGCGCTAGAGGCTAATCGGTTTTGATCCCGAGCGCCAGCAACCGCGGCATTGTCAGTTGCGGCACGTTCGCCTTAGCCTCGCCGCGGCGTAGTCCTCTGGGAGAACTTCTTTTGAAAGCAACAGGGGAAAAGGGGAAAAGGGGAAAAGGCAGAGCTGCTCCCAATCCATCAGGCTGTTGCCAGGCGCCAGTGCTGGAGGTCCGCCTTCATCGCGGATAAGCCCCGGGAGCCCCTCCAGCTTCTCCGCTTTTAGTAATCTGAGCAAAGAATCAAATGGGAGCAGACAGTTGCTGCTGCTTTCATTGCTGGGTGCCTGCCCCACTTGTCTGTGAACAAATCTTCATCATCTCAGACAACATCTGGCTTTGATGTCTGTGTGATCTGTGCTTCCTTCGGTCACTGAGTCATTTGTTCATTGTGTCATTTGGTGATTGTGTCATTTGGTCATTATGTCATTTGGTCATTGTGTCATTTTGTCATTGTGTCATTTGGTCATTGTGTCATTTGGTCATTGTGTCATTCGGTCATTGTGTCATTTGGTCATTGTATCATTTGGTCATTGTGTCATTTTGTGATTGTGTCATTTGGTCATTGTGTCATTTGGTCATTGTGTCATTTGGTCATTGTGTCATTTAGTCATTGTGTCATTTGGTCATTGTACATGTGTCATTTGTTCATTGTGTCATTTTGTCATTGTGTCATTTGGTCATTGTGTCATTTGGTCATTGTGTCATTTGGTCATTGTGTCATTTGGTCATTGTGTCATTTGGTCATTGTGCCATTTGGTCATTGTGTCATTTGGTCATTGTGTCATTTTGTCATTGTGTCA
Source organism: Macrostomum hystrix (assembly GCA_950097015.1). Lineage (NCBI taxonomy): Eukaryota > Metazoa > Platyhelminthes > Macrostomidae > Macrostomum > Macrostomum hystrix. Next base: position 4,150,657 of record CATNEN010000033.1, read on the forward strand.
TTTGGTCATTGTGTCATTTAGTCATTGTGTCATTTGGTCATTGTACATGTGTCATTTGTTCATTGTGTCATTTTGTCATTGTGTCATTTGGTCATTGTGTCATTTGGTCATTGTGTCATTTGGTCATTGTGTCATTTGGTCATTGTGTTATTTGGTCATTGTGCCATTTGGTCATTGTGTCATTTGGTCATTGTGTCATTTGGTCATTGTGTCATTTGGTCATTGTGTCATTTAGTCATTGTGTCATTTGGTCATTGTGTCATTTTGTCATTGTGTCATTTGGTCATTGTGTCATTTGGTCATTGTGCATGTGTCATTTGTTCATTGTGTCATTTTGTCATTGTGTCATTTGGTCATTGTGTCATTTGGTCATTGTGTCATTTGGTCATTGTGTCATTTAGTCATTGTGTCATTTGGTCATTGTGTCATTTTGTCATTGTGTCATTTGGTCATTGTGTCATTTGGTCATTGTACATGTGTCATTTGTTCATTGTGTCATTTTGTCATTGTGTCATTTTGTCATTGTGTCATTTGGTCATTGTGTCATTTGGTCATTGTGTCATTTGGTCATTGTGTTATTTGGTCATTGTGCCATTTGGTCATTGTGTCATTTGGTCATTGTGTCATTTGGTCATTGTGTCATTTAGTCATTGTGTCATTTGGTCATTGTGTCATTCGGTCATTGCGTCATTCGGTCATTGTGTCATTCGGTCATTGTGTCATTCGGTCATTGTGTCATTCGGTCATTGTGTCATTCGGTCATTGTGTCATTCGGTCATTGTGTCATTCGGTCATTGTGTCATTTGGTCATTGTGTCCTTTGGTCATTGTATCATTTGGTCATTGTGTCATTTGGTCATTGTGTCATTTGGTCATTGTGTCATTCGGTCATTGTGTCATTCGGTCATTGTGTCCTTTGGTCATTGTGTCATTTGGTCATTGTGTCATTCGGTCATTGTGTCATTTGGTCATTGTGTCATTCGGTCATTGTGTCATTTGGTCATTGTGTCATTTGGTCATTGTGTCATTTTGTGATTGTGTCATTTGGTCATTGTGTCATTTGGTCATTGTGTCATTCGGTCATTGTGTCATTTGGTCATTGTGTCCTTTGGTCATTGTGTCATTTGGTCATTGTGTCATTCGGTCATTGTGTCATTCGGTCATTGTGTCACTCAGTTCTGAAGATCAGGACTGAATTAAAACATTGAAAATGCTTCTAGGCAGCCGCGAACTAAAACATTCTGCCTGACCAGTTCATGTGTCAGAGCGGATTATCAGCGAGCAAAGCATTTTTTCCGTCATCTGCTCAGTCTAAAGTAAATGACTTGTGTGGAAGACTTAGAAGTCCATTAACGCTCCGTTGGGCTGAAACAAATGAATCGATCGTCACTTTGAGCGCCTGTCCGGGTTTTGAAATTGTCCTTTTCAAAAAGTCGAGGATCCTGCTTAAGAAAAAGGACACGATTTTGAGCTGAACTAGCTTTTGGAATTATTTCTGATTGAGCTCAATGCTCAAATCACAGTCGACTGGTCAGGAAAAGGCAGTTGAGAACATTTTATCACTTTATCGATTTACTGATCCCATTATCAATCTACTGATTCCATTATCAATCTACTGATTCCATTATCAATCTACAGATACCATTATCAATCTACTGATCCAATTATCGATTTATCGATCACTATCGATCAGCAACCGGTATTTGCCATCATTTTACTCATTTAGTTATTGAAAAGCATTGCGTTCTCCAAGCTATTTTAACTGTATTATTCCATAGCTAATATTAGCTAGCCCTTATCTGGGATTTTTAAGTTACTTTACGATTCAAAAACAGCAATAAAACTGGAGTTTTGGCATTCTCGTGACTCTCCTAAGTGCCAATCCTATTCACAAGCTCACACCATCGCATCATACATTTTACAGTTGCAATCACACGCCATTTTAATCCTCAGCCATGGCCGGGTCGTCCCTCATTTTTTCGGCCATTCTGGTTTGGCGGATGTGACAGGCTAATTAAATATTCATCAACTCCGGGATACTCAGGTGAGCTGCTCTGACTTGCTGGGGTGTTGTGGGCAGGCAAGTGACACCATATTGTCCGCAGAATCCCCATTACATTCCACCTGCTCGGGAGCGGATGGTCCCAATCAATGGATGTTTATGAATATTTGAAACTGGACGGAGGTTTGAGCAGTTCTGAGCAGTGGAAGGCTTTGAGAAAAGCTGGTGACAAACAATTTGGTTACAGAATGGACACAACAATCGATTGAGAAACGGGCAGTTAGCTAACACTATTAGCTACACTATTAGCTACACTGTTAGCTACACTATTAGCTAACACTATTAGCTACACCATTAGCTACACTATTAGCTACACTATTAGCTACACTATTAGCTACACTGTTAGCTACACTATTAGCTACACTGTTAGCTACACTGTTAGCTACACTGTTAGCTACACTTTTAGCTACACTGTTAGCTACACTATTGGCTACACTGTTAGCTACACTATTAGCTACACTGTTAGCTACACTATTGGCTACACTGTTAGCTACACTATTAGCTACACTATTAGCTACACTATTAGCTACACTATTAGCTACACTTTTAGCTACACTGTTAGCTACACTATTAGCTACACTATTAGCTACATTATTAGCTACACTGTTAGCTACACTATTGGCTACACTGTTAGCTACACTATTAGCTACACTGTTAGCTACACTATTAGCTACACTATTAGCTACATTATTAGCTACACTATTAGCTACACTATTAGCTACACTATTAGCTACACTTTTAGCTACACTGTTAGCTACACTATTAGCTACACTATTAGCTACACTATTAGCTACACTATTAGCTACACTATTGGCTACACTGTTAGCTACACTATTGGCTACACTATTAGCTACACTATTAGCTACACTGTTAGCTACACTGTTAGCTACACTATTAGCTACACTGTTAGCTACACTATTAGCTACACTATTAGCTACACTATTAGCTACACTATTAGCTACACTATTAGCTACACTATTAGCTACACTATTAGCTACACTATTAGCTACACTATTAGCTACACTATTAGCTACACTATTAGCTACACTATTAGCTACACTATTAGCTACACTATTAGCTACACTATTAGCTACACTGTTAGCTACACTATTAGCTACACTATTAGCTACACTATTAGCTACACTATTAGCTACTATTGGCTACACTATAGGCTACACTATTAGCTACACCATTAGCTACTATTGGCTACACTATAGGCTACACCATTAGCTACACTATTAGCTACACTATTGGCTACACTGTTAGCTACACTATTGGCTACACTATTAGCTACACTATTAGCTACACTATTAGCTACACTGTTAGCTACACTATTAGCTACACTATTGGCTACACTGTTAGCTACACTATTAGCTACACTGTTAGCTACACTGTTAGCTACACTATTGGCTACACTATTAGCTACACTATTGGCTACACTATTAGCTACACTATTAGCTACACTATTAGCTACACTGTTAGCTACACTATTAGCTACACTATTGGCTACACTGTTAGCTACACTATTAGCTACACTGTTAGCTACACTGTTAGCTACACTATTAGCTACACTATTAGCTACACTATTAGCTACACTATTGGCTACACTATTAGCTACACTATTGGCTACACTGTTAGCTACACTATTAGCTACACTGTTAGCTACACTATTAGCTACACTGTTAGCTACACTATAAGCTACACTGTTAGCTACACTGTTAGCTACACTATTAGCTACACTGTTAGCTACACTATTAGCTACACTGTTAGCTATACTATTAGCTACACTGTTAGCTACACTATTAGCTACACTGTTAGCTACGCTATTAGCTACACTGTTAGCTACACTATTAGCTACACTGTTAGCTACACTATTAGCTACACTGTTAGCTACACTATTAGCTACACTGTTAGCTACGCTATTAGCTACACTATTAGCTACACTATTAGCTACACTATTGGCTACACTGTTAGCTACACTATTAGCTACACTGTTAGCTACACTATTAGCTACACTGTTAGCTACACTATTAGCTACACTGTTAGCTACACTATTAGCTACACTGTTAGCTACACTATTAGCTACACTGTTAGCTACACTGTTAGCTACACTATTAGCTACACTATTAGCTACACTATTGGCTACACTGTTAGCTACACTATTAGCTACACTGTTAGCTACACTGTTAGCTACACTATTGGCTACACTGTTAGCTACACTATTAGCTACACTATTAGCTACACTATTAGCTACACTATTGGCTACACTGTTAGCTACACTATTAGCTACATTATTAGCTACACTATTAGCTACACTATTAGCTACACTATTAGCTACACTATTAGCTACACTATTAGCTACACTATTGGCTACACTATTAGCTACACTGTTAGCTACACTATTAGCTACACTGTTAGCTACACTGTTAGCTACACTTTTAGCTACACTGTTAGCTACACTATTGGCTACACTGTTAGCTACACTATTAGCTACACTGTTAGCTACACTATTGGCTACACTGTTAGCTACACTATTAGCTACACTATTAGCTACACTATTAGCTACACTGTTAGCTACACTGTTAGCTACACTTTTAGCTACACTGTTAGCTACACTATTGGCTACACTGTTAGCTACACTATTAGCTACACTGTTAGCTACACTATTAGCTACACTATTAGCTACACTATTAGCTACACTATTGGCTACACTATTAGCTACACTGTTAGCTACACTATTAGCTACACTGTTAGCTACACTGTTAGCTACACTTTTAGCTACACTGTTAGCTACACTATTGGCTACACTGTTAGCTACACTATTAGCTACACTGTTAGCTACACTATTGGCTACACTGTTAGCTACACTATTAGCTACACTATTAGCTACACTATTAGCTACACTGTTAGCTACACTGTTAGCTACACTTTTAGCTACACTGTTAGCTACACTATTGGCTACACTGTTAGCTACACTATTAGCTACACTGTTAGCTACACTATTGGCTACACTGTTAGCTACACTATTAGCTACACTATTAGCTACACTATTAGCTACACTATTAGCTACACTTTTAGCTACACTGTTAGCTACACTATTAGCTACACTATTAGCTACACTATTGGCTACACTGTTAGCTACACTATTAGCTACACTGTTAGCTACACTGTTAGCTACACTATTGGCTACACTGTTAGCTACACTATTAGCTACACTATTAGCTACACTATTAGCTACACTATTGGCTACACTGTTAGCTACACTATTAGCTACATTATTAGCTACACTATTAGCTACACTATTAGCTACACTATTAGCTACACTATTAGCTACACTATTAGCTACACTATTGGCTACACTATTAGCTACACTGTTAGCTACACTATTAGCTACACTGTTAGCTACACTGTTAGCTACACTTTTAGCTACACTGTTAGCTACACTATTGGCTACACTGTTAGCTACACTGTTAGCTACACTGTTAGCTACACTATTGGCTACACTGTTAGCTACACTATTAGCTACACTATTAGCTACACTATTAGCTACACTGTTAGCTACACTGTTAGCTACACTTTTAGCTACACTGTTAGCTACACTATTGGCTACACTGTTAGCTACACTATTAGCTACACTGTTAGCTACACTATTAGCTACACTATTAGCTACACTATTAGCTACACTATTGGCTACACTATTAGCTACACTGTTAGCTACACTATTAGCTACACTGTTAGCTACACTGTTAGCTACACTTTTAGCTACACTGTTAGCTACACTATTGGCTACACTGTTAGCTACACTATTAGCTACACTGTTAGCTACACTATTGGCTACACTGTTAGCTACACTATTAGCTACACTATTAGCTACACTATTAGCTACACTGTTAGCTACACTGTTAGCTACACTTTTAGCTACACTGTTAGCTACACTATTGGCTACACTGTTAGCTACACTATTAGCTACACTGTTAGCTACACTATTGGCTACACTGTTAGCTACACTATTAGCTACACTATTAGCTACACTATTAACTACACTATTAGCTACACTTTTAGCTACACTGTTAGCTACACTATTAGCTACACTATTAGCTACATTATTAGCTACACTGTTAGCTACACTATTGGCTACACTGTTAGCTACACTATTAGCTACACTGTTAGCTACACTATTAGCTACACTATTAGCTACATTATTAGCTACACTATTAGCTACACTATTAGCTACACTATTAGCTACACTTTTAGCTACACTGTTAGCTACACTATTAGCTACACTATTAGCTACACTATTAGCTACACTATTGGCTACACTTTTAGCTACATTATTAGCTACACTATTAGCTACACTATTAGCTACACTATTAGCTACACTGTTAGCTACACTATTAGCTACACTGTTAGCTACACTATTAGCTACACTATTAGCTACACTATTGGCTACACTGTTAGCTACACTATTAGCTACACTGTTAGCTACACTATTAGCTACACTGTTAGCTACACTATTAGCTACACTATTAGCTACACTGTTAGCTACACTTTTAGCTACACTGTTAGCTACACTATTGGCTACACTGTTAGCTACACTATTAGCTACACTGTTAGCTACACTATTGGCTACACTGTTAGCTACACTATTAGCTACACTATTAGCTACACTATTAGCTACACTATTGGCTACACTATTAGCTACACTATTGGCTACACTATTAGCTACACTATTAGCTACACTGTTAGCTACACTATTAGCTACACTATTAGCTACACTGTTAGCTACACTGTTAGCTACACTGTTAGCTACACTATTAGCTACACTATTAGCTACACTATTAGCTACACTATTAGCTACACTGTTAGCTACACTGTTAGCTACACTATTAGCTACACTATTAGCTACACTATTAGCTACACTGTTAGCTACGCTATTAGCTACACTGTTAGCTACACTATTAGCTACACTATTAGCTACACTATTAGCTACACTATTAGCTACACTATTAGCTACACTTTTAGCTACAAATGCATTTTAAAGCAGTAAGTTTCAAGAAACATGAATGACCGACTAGTCACTAGTGACCGTCAAGTTAGTGTTGCTATTGAGTGATAATTCAGGGGGGCGAAGTGTAGTTAAAATAGATAATTAGCTTGATAATTAGCTTAGTCACAGATGTGAAATTTAGTACGCGCAAATTAATTTTCAATCTGCGGGGTGTCAAATTGCTGCACCGCTTGGCAACACTCGGTGTTATTGACAAGCGCAATTAAATGATTGCGTGCCAACACAACAGTGGAGTGAGCGGCTGGGAGAGAGATCGAGACAGATAAGGCGCTGCAAATCTGCTCTGCGATTTTCCTTCGCTGGTGCAGCTTTGCAGAACTGAAAGCATTGCGTGACTGTACAGCCAGACTGGCTGGCAGACTGCTTGGCCGCTGAGCTGTTGCAAAATCTGCTTTGAGAACTTGCTGAGTAAGCTTCTCTGATGAATCTCTTCCTAGCACTGGCTTGAAGAAAACTCAGGGACTAAATTAGGCTGGCGATCACTCTTCAGTGTCCTAAAGGAGAGGCGGATGCCAATCTTCAGTGCCCTGAAGGAGAGGCGGATGCCAATCTTCAGTGCCCTGAAGGAGAGGCGGATGCCAATCTTCAGTGCCCTGAAGGAGAGGCGGATGCCAATCTTCAGTGCCCTGAAGGAGAGGCGGAATGCCAATCTTCAGTGCCCTTACGGACAGGCGGAATGCCAATCTTCAGTGCCCTGAAGGCGATGCGGAATGCAAATCTTCAGTGCCCTGAAGGAGATGCGGAATGCAAATCTTCAGTGCCCTGAAGGCGATGCGGAATGCCAATCTTCAGTGCCCTGAGGGAGAGGCGGAATGCCAATCTTCAGTGCCCTTACGGACAGGCGGAATGCCAATCTTCAGTGCCCTGAAGGAGAGGCGGAATGCCAATTTTAAGTGACCTTAATGACTTGATGGAGTGTCAGAGGATGAGTCCTTAGTAAATGAAATATATTCCTCGAATTGGCTATTTTAATAAGGTAAAATGGGGTAAATTGATATGCACAGCAAATTCATTTCAAACCGCAGAACAGCCTCATTCTGAGCACAGTAATTTTAGCAAACCCATTAGCAAAGCTGTTGTTTCAATGCACTGCAATTTGATTCCAGCAAGCAGGCCAGCTCCCAGTCCTCTGCAGTCCTCTACTCGCTGCCCTTTTTTAGTTGGCATAAAAGCTTTTTAACTTGCCTGAAAAAGCAGATCCACGATTCACTATTAGGGAAGGCTTGTCTTACACTTTGCTCGACTTTTTTTCAACGGTTGCGTAACACTCGCTGTGGTCGATCCCCACCTGGTCTAGTCCGCAATGCCAACCTCAGCTATCCTCTCATGTTGTTTGCCTTTTATTTCGCCTTACTCGCAAGTCTTTTTGTTAGGCCTCATTAAGAAGAGCTGCTTTAACGAGCAATGGGCAGTGCAATCTCTGCCTGGCACTAGCACAAATACAAACGCAACACTAGCGGAAGGCCGACCTTCGGTGACTGAGAAGGGGGCGGAAGGCCGACCTTCATTCACTGAGAAGGGGACGGAAGGCCGACCTTCATTCACTGAGAAGGGGGCGGAAGCCCGACCTTGATTCACTGAGAAGGGGGCGGAAGGCCGACCTTGATTCACTGAGAAGGGGACGGAAGCCCGACCTTGATTCACTGAGAAGGGGGCGGAAGCCCGACCTTGATTCACTGAGAAGGGGACGGAAGGCCGACCTTCATTCACTGAGAAGGGGACGGAAGGCCGACCTTGATTCACTGAGAAGGGGGCGCAAGGCCGACCTTGATTCACTGAGAAGGGGGCGGAAGGCCGACCTTGATTCACTGAGAAGGGGACGGAAGGCCGACCTTCATTCACTGAGAAGGGGACGGAAGGCCGACCTTCGGTGACTGAGAAGGGGGCGGAAGGCCGACCTTCGGTGACTGAGAAGGGGGCGGAAGGCCGACCTTCATTCACTGAGAAGGGGACGGAAGGCCGACCTTCATTCACTGAGAAGGGGGCGGAAGGCCGACCTTGATTCACTGAGAAGGGGACGGAAGGCCGACCTTCATTCACTGAGAAGGGGACGGAAGGCCGACCTTCGGTGACTGAGAAGGGGGCGGAAGGCCGACCTTCATTCACTGAGAAGGGGACGGAAGGCCGACCTTGATTCACTGAGAAGGGGGCGGAAGGCCGACCTTCATTCACTGAGAAGGAGACGGAAGGCCGACCTTCAGTCACTGAGAAGGGGACGGAAGGCCGACCTTCGGTGACTGAGAAGGGGACGGAAGGCCGACCTTCATTCACTGAGAAGGGGGCGGAAGATGAATAGCCTTGTGCCTTAGATTCCATTTGTTGACTGGCACATGCATTAAAGATAAACTTTTGATTACCCCTTGATTGATAGATTGGTGAGTTGTGTGACCGCTGAAATCAGAAAATCAGGAAATCAGGAAATCCCTGATTGATCTGATCAGAAGCAACATTTTCCAATACCCTAATTAGTTAAATTAAGATACGTTACACAACTATTTTGCAAAGGAAATCCCTTCTTTGAAGTACAAAAATCAAAGTTGCCCCTGCGAAGATAAAGTAAAGGCCAAAAGTCCACTTTGACTCGATATTATCCCCCCATTTTTTCTCTGCTTCTGCGTAAGTTTATCCTCACACTCCGTTTCCTCACCCCAGGGCTGCACCGCAACTGTCAGGCCTGAAGTCTTGGGGATGGGGCCAGTGGCAGCATTAATGCATCGGAACCTTCAAAACCCCAAGTTTTCTTTATATGGCGTGGGAAAACTTCCCGTAGGATAAATATGTTCCCCCCTCTCTCTTATAATCTCAGGCCGCTGAAGAGAATAACTCAATACCAGAGAACTCAAGAAGCAGGCATGCGGACTAGCTCAGAGACACCCGGCCACTCGCCCTATGCAAGGATGTGTGAATAAATTAGTTGCCAAGCGCGAGAAATCATCCACTGACTGTGCCAACTTGGCATTGTCACCCACTGGTCCGGCCTCTGTGCCTGTTGGATTATTCAATTATTTACCAGTGCGCCGCGTGCCACGTTTTCAATTATTCCAACTGGATTTCTGTTCAGCGTTTCCGCCCCCCATGTCAGCCTCGTCAGCAGATATTTTTGTGCGAAATTTTCCGGTCGCTGGGTTTATTATTATATACCAAAGTCATTGGCATAAACATCACAGACATCTGGCTTTTCAACTCATGTACACTTCGATACTTAGCTCCTTCGATACTCAGCTCCTTCGATACTAAGCTCCTTCGATACTCAGCTCCTTCGATACTCAGCTCCTTCGATACTCAGCTCCTTCGATACTCAGCTCCTTCGATACTCAGCTCCTTCGATACTCAGCTCCTTCGATACTCAGCTCCTTCGATACTCAGCTCCTTCGATACTCAGCTCCTTCGATACTCAGCTCCTTCGATACTCAGCTCCTTCATATACTCAGCTCCTTCGATACTCAGCTCCTTCGATACTCTGCAGCGACTCACACATCGCAATGGTTTTATGCGAGTCCATGTACACCTAAATTACACTTGCAAAGTCGATGAAATCTACGACTAAAGCAGCGCCGACTGAGGACCTTTTGACGATAAAAGAATTTCGCTCCAACGAATTTCTTCAGGGCGTGTTTTGCGATGCATTTAACATTCGTAATCCCAAAGGGTTGGAGGAGTTGATGAGGATCATAATAATATTTACAAGCTGCCCAGAGGGAAGTTTCGCGGATCAAATTGAAGATTTCAGGTCAGGGTCGCAGTGCATTCGCAGTCTCGGCAGTGGCCAAAGCATGTGCACGCATGCGCGCATGTTCATGCACTCGCACCGCTCGGGGGCTTCTGTGATCGCTAATGGACAAATATTGGATGCAAATTTATTTTCAATATCAATATAACTTTTTTTATTCTGAAGATACCGGCACAAAATGACAGCGCGCATTTGAGAAACCCGGAGAAAATAATGATTTACCACTTAATTTATTTCAAGGCATTCGAGACCAAAAACCACATTATGTGACTGCATAAGTAATTGTGGCACCACATTTAAACATTAAGAAGTGATATTCAAGCAAACAGCGATGGAAATAATTATTGCCATTACAACGCCTCGAAAATTGTTCTTCTAACATGCTCATGAACGTTATTCTGGGTCAAAGTACTGTTCTAGCTGTTCTATCGAGTTGTTATAAACTTATATATTTGCATATAGCATAGTGCAATTCGCAATCAAGGACCACTTGGTTGCGAAGTTAAATAAATGAGGCTTCTAAAAGCAAAAATATTGATTTAATATTAAAAATAAGTTGAATAGGCAATGCTGATTTATGAGAGCATCGATCATCTCTCATTTTTGCTGTTTATACAGGCGACTACTTAAGGTAGTATATCTGCAAATAAGGAATGCTCTTTTTATCGGACATCAAGCTAAATTGTCACTTAGCGTCCATGAATATACCGTCGAATTGCGAAATAATAATTGGTATAGCTCGGCATAACAAATAGACAGAGTTAACTAAAACGTTGTTCATATTCCAGTACTTTCTTTTATCTTGATTACGGAGCTAAGTATTAGGTTAATTACCTATAGAAAAATTGAACATAAAGCAAAGTAAAAGAAAAAAATAATTTCATAAGTCGCAAGCAAAAGTAAACAAACTAGTCACCCTGTCTTTCTAAGAAAGTTTTGTTATACACTACAAACCATTTTGAATTTAACAATTTTACGAATTACTCATTTTCTTGAAATTTTCATTTCTACCTATATTGTCATGGGCATATATTCAGATACGCGTCGTAATCTTTTGTCTTCTTTTTTATTTATTCTTCTAGGTTAATCTAGCGTATATTATTTTGTCTTGGGATAATTACAAAATCGGAATTCAGGCCACTTATCTATGTATTGTATTTATAGCCCATAGACAAAGTACATACCTAATATACACAATATAATTCACGTGACAATTATGTAGCAGTTGACGAGAGAGACAGTCTATTAAGTTTTCCTAGACCTACATTGGGTAATAAAAGTAGGCCTAGCCTTTTATATTAGGCTAGGCCCTACTAACTACTTTGTAGACTAAATCTACGCTACGGCGAGGCCCTATGGCCTAGCCTATGTGATGTAACAAAGCGACGAGCGTTTTTAGCATGTTGCCCTCCTATAGGCCTACTTCTTGCGAGCATACAATTCACTGTCAGGAAGGAAGGAAGGTGCTCAGTGTGCACTGGATCTCGAAGAAATGTATTTTTTGATACACTGCACTGCACAGTACTATTATTTCACATTTCACTGTGGATCTAGGAATTTTCATCAATTTTTTGTAAAATTTCCAGGTTCAGCAATGGCGAGTAGCAACAGAATGTTGGTCTAATCAAAATCTCTCATTTAATTTTGAATTGTTCTTAAAATCAAATTCATACAAATTGTTTGGGATTGACTATTATTTGCCCAATCATTAGGCCTATTTGTTAGTTTTTTATTTAATATTAATACTAATAAGATTTTTTGTGTCATTTGTGCAAATACAGAAATTACTTGACAACAGGATTGGTGCTAAAAAATAAAGTTAAGAGTTGAAGTAAAAAATATTAACATTTTTGTTCACAATTTCAAGGTTATCATTAGGTATATAATCTTAAAAATAATATTTTATATACTCAGCAGGGTTTATTTATCAGATAATCTTACTGAATTGATATATTACTGTCATAGTTAGATAGGAATACTAGCTAACATGCTAATTTTTAGCTAGAAAACAATTTTAACCATTGAACAAGAAAAAAAACAAAAATATACATAAGATTAATAATGTGAACAGTGCATTGATTTCTGCATTATTACCTATTTATTGCAGCCTAAGTGACTGGCCAGACCAGTCAAATCGCATCCTTTGCCGACAAACACATGGCGCTGGTTGAGTTGGAGTGTCTGCTGCACCAGCCGCCAAATTTATCAACTCCCGCGCCATCCATAGCAACAGCTGATTCTAATGAAGCCTTGGTAGCCAGCGTCTTATCGGACTATTGGACCAACCCAACAATGGAAGGCGAGTCCATGACTGTGGAGGCTGTCGCAGCTTCTCCAGACGAATCCGTCGGCGGCGACAGCGCTGTCATCATGGACGAATTGAGCCGAGAAAGTCACGATAGCAAAGTGGAAGTCACCGGTGCAGAACCTGCGCAACTGTTGGCCTGGGCCAGGTATCATCACTGCGCTTCTCGGATAGGCAGTCTGGAGAGGCTGGCCAAGTCTTTCATTGCCAGTGAGAAGCAGCATCAGCAGCACCAGCAGCAGTCTTTATCCTCAACAGGTGGCCGGGTTCCCTTAGCTCAACGGGCAGAGTCTGCTCAGCCAACTCCATCTGTGACGCCCTCCGATTGCGCTTCCACGGTTGCCGACTGCACTAGCACCACCAGCAGCGGCGGTGGCAGCAACAAGAGGAAGCGAAAAAAGAAGCGGCACAGCTGGTGCGTCAATCAGAAGTATCGTCAGCAGCGTCAGCGTCAGCTGCGGCCGACGCCGCCTGACGGCGACGATTGTCAACCTAATCGACGAATTCGTGTTCGATCTTCGCAACAGTCTGGCAGCTGCGGCTCTTCCGTACTGCTTCAGCAGCTGCCCTGGACTCCCTCCGCGTCAATGTCGGCCTCCATGGCCGCTTTAAAACGGGCAGAGATCAGCACACCCTCCTGGCGCATCGCCGAGCCCATTGTTGAGTCGGCTTCAGTCGAAGAAAGCGCCGATACGGAGGAGGATTTGTCCAACGCCGCCTACGCGCGCCGTCATCGCAAACTGGAGAATGCTGAGCGGCGCTGCATTTTGTTGGCCGCCTCGGCCCCTGCTTGCGGCCGGAATCGCGGATCATCGTCTAGCTCTTCGTCTCATTCGGCTGCCTCCGCAGCGAGTCCAGCGTCCTCTTCGTCAGCGTCTTTAGCTCCGGCATTCAACGCAGGCTACTCGGCACGCCAGTTCCCGCTAGATGAAGATCCCAGTTAGTGTCAGGCTTTGCTCTGCCCAGCGAATTCTCAAACATGTATTGCGTAATAAGTCTTAGTGCATTCGAAGTCAGCTTAATAGATTAATATGGAGTTGTTAACCTAGTCAACTAGGGAGGCATGTAGTTTTTTTTGTTCCTTTTACTGTTTTAATAGTTTTTTGTCGCACGCAAACATGTTTTCGGATTCCCTAAACACCAGTGTGTACATCCGAGGTCTAGATCGAGGACAACGCCCTCACCCCCCCCGATGTACACAACCGTTCCCTCACCCCTATGTACATTAGGTTCAGATCCCCCTCGCCCTAATATACACTAAGTCCAGAACCATCCCGTAACCCACATGTACATGGTCTTAAATCGCTGACTCATCAAAAATGTGCATGAGATCCAAAACCACTGACCCCAACGTACACTCGGTCGATTCACCATTAATTTGCAGCTTACCTTACTTTGCTATTTCCTGTCCTTTTATTAAAATTCTTTTTTGTACTTTTTGATTGTCAGCCCCATTTTTTGAGGTTGACTATTTTATTATTAATATTTATTATTATTCTTATTTATTATTATAGAAGCTGTCTATTTTATTATTATAACTTAAAAAACGAACACAGTTCGGTTTCTGTTTGAAATTATTTTTATCAAATGAATTATGTATTCATTCTGACCGTTTGTACATACAATTTGTACTTTTATCTAGGTGTGCTTATATCAGTTTGTACTTTTGTTAATAGTTTGATTATAATAAAATCTTGCTTGCAGATTCGATTGTTTAACAAAGAAGAAGCATTTAAAAATATTTTTTTGTTAGCCTGTTTTAACATGATGCCAAAATGCGCTTGATTAGAACACTTGTTAGCAGTGTTACCATTCTCTTGTGCTTGAAGGTAGTCTATTTTGACTTTGCTTGTTCCATCTCCAACCCTTTTTGCTTCACGCCACGGCAGCACAGCTCGGGCCTCCAGTCCCAGCTTCTAATTCTTTTTTAAATAGTTTTCTTGCACTCCTCAACTGTCACCTCGCTGCCTTTGTCATAATACATGCTTGCTGGCTTGTAAATCTGTACATTTTTCGATTTAACATAATTTGAAAAATCTATGGAAATGCTATTTCTAAATCTACTGAAATGTCATTTCTATATCTTCTGAAATTCCATTTCTATATCTACTGAAATGCCATTTCTAAATCTAATGAAATGCCATTTCTATATCTACTGAAACATGCCATTTCTAAATCTAATAAAATGCCATTTCTAAATCTACTGAAATGTCATTTCTATATCCATTAAAGTGGCACCTGAAAGACGGGTTTTATGACTGCTGAAGGTGTTAAAATTAAACTTGTACAAATACTATTTAGTTTTTTCTTGTCCATCAGCAAAGTGAGCGAGTTTAGCATATTTTTTGTTCAGTTTTACTCCTATCAGCATAAGCGAACCGGTGTGTGTGTTTGCCGACCCGCATGGCCTCTTGTTTGCTTTATTTATAGCTGAGTCTGTGGCTTCTATACATGAAAATAATAATTCAGTTTTTAATCTGTACAACTTCCATTGAGTCTTATTTCACTTTTTTGCTCAAAACAGAACAAAACAAAACAAAAACAGCTCGTAAACATGGAATATTGGGTGAGATTGTGTAGGTCTGGATTATTGGGTGAGATTGTGTAGGCCTGGATTATTGGGTGAGATTGTGTAGGCCTGGATTATTGGGTGAGATTGTGTAAGCCTGGATTATTGGGTGAGATTGTGTAAGCCTGGATTATTGGGTGAGATTGTGTAGGCCTGGATTATTGGGTGAGATTGTGTAGGCCTGGATTATTGGGTGAGATTGTGTAGGCCTGGATTATTGGTTGAGATTGTGTAGGCCTGGATTATTGGGTGAGATTGTGTAAGCCTGGATTATTGGGTGAGATTGTGTAGGCCTGGATTATTGGGTGAGATTGTGTAGGCCTGGATTATTGGGTGAGATTGTGTAGGCCTGGATTATCGGGTGAGATTGTGCAGGCCTGGATTATTGGGTGAGATTGTGTAGGCCTGGATTATCGGGTGAGATTGTGTAGGCCTGGAATAGTGGGTGAGATTGTGTAGGCCTGGAATATTGGGTGAGATTGTGTAGGCCTGGAATAGTGGGTGAGATTGTGTAGGCCTGGATTATCGGGTGAGATTGTGTAGGTCTGGAATAGTGGGTGAGATTGTGTAGGCCTGGAATAGTGGGTGAGATTGTGTAGGCCTGGATTATCGGGTGAGATTGTGTAGGCCAGGATTATTGGGTGAGATTCTGTAGGCCTGGATTATTGGGTGAGATTGTGTAGGCCAGGATTATTGGGTGAGATTCTGTAGGCCTGGATTATTGGGTGAGATTGTGTAGGCCTGGATTATCGGGTGAGATTGTGTAGGCCTGGAATAGTGGGTGAGATTGTGTAGGCCTGGAATAGTGGGTGAGATTGTGTAGGCCTGGAATAGTGGGTGAGATTGTGTAGGCCTGGAATAGTGGGTGAGAT
The DNA here is from genome assembly GCA_950097015.1 of Macrostomum hystrix. Classification (NCBI taxonomy): domain Eukaryota; kingdom Metazoa; phylum Platyhelminthes; family Macrostomidae; genus Macrostomum; species Macrostomum hystrix. Next base: position 4,167,262 of record CATNEN010000033.1, read on the forward strand.
TGTGTAGGCCTGGAATAGTGGGTGAGATTGTGTAGGCCTGGATTATTGGGTGAGATTGTGTAAGCCTGGATTATTGGGTGAGATTGTGTAGGCCTGGATTATTGGGTGAGATTGTGTAGTCCTGGATTATCGGGTGAGATTGTGTAGGCCTGGATTATCGGGTGAGATTGTGTAGGCCTGGATTATTGGGTGAGATTGTGTAGGCCTGGATTATCGGGTGAGATTGTGTAGGCCTGGAATATTGGGTGAGATTGTGTAGGCCTGGAATATTGGGTAAGACATTTCAGACCTGACATTTTGCAGGTTTATCGATTCAGCCTGTCAACTGAAGCCTCCGTCCGGGACTAGCGTGAAATGACAGACAAGCATGACCAGTCCAGCGATGGGCGGCTCGGCAGCGGACGGCGAGGCGGCAGCGTTGACAGGAAAGGCGACAGCCATGTCGATGATTCGGCCAGGGACTCTCGCCTGACACCTGGTTCCGTGGCCGGTCTGTCGGAGGCCAAGAAGGCCGACGCTGATTTGGATGGCTGGTTCTCAGAACCCGTCCTGCACTCAGAAAGTGCGACTGAGGCTGTTGCTGAGGCTTCTGCTAATTATGATGATGATGATGGAGACGCGGAAGCAGCTATTTGCGAATCGAAAGAGGACAAGTCTGCATCGAGCAATATATTGTCTGATCCGGTAAGCATTGTATACATTTTACCTTCATTTCACTGCACTTCTGCACAAAACTTCTACAGAATTGTTCAATTAAAAAAAGTTATCATACCTTTTGATTGCGTTGTAACTAAGCGGGAAATTCTAGTAGTTCTAGTCTACCCACACACCACTCGTATTATTCGTAAGTTTCCTGTCAGTCTGTACCCTAGTAATATCCCAGATCCTCAAGCTGACTTCCCAGATCCTCAGGCTGACTTCCCAGATCCTCAGGCTGACTTCCCAGATCCTCAGGCTGACTTCCCAGATCCTCAAGCTGACTTCCCAGATCCTCAGGCTGACTTCCCAGATCCTCAAGCTGACTTCCCAGATCCTCAGGCTGACTTCCCAGATCCTCAGGCTGACTTCCCAGATCCTCAGGCTGACTTCCCAGATCCTCAGGCTGACTTCCCAGATCCTCAAGCTGACTTCCCAGATCCTCAGGCTGACTTCCCAGATCCTCAAGCTGACTTCCCAGATCCTCAGGCTGACTTCCCAGATCCTCAAGCTGACTTCCCAGATCCTCAGGCTGACTTCCCAGATCCTCAGGCTGACTTCCCAGATCCTCAAGCTGACTTCCCAGATCCTCAGGCTGACTTCCCAGATCCTCAGTATGGTGTGTAATGACTTCCCAGATCCTCAGTTTGGTGTGTAATGACTTCCCAGATCCTCAGTTTGGTGTGTAATGACTTCCCAGATCCTCAGTTTGGTGTGTAATGACTTCCCAGATCCTCAGTTTGGTGTGTAATGACTTCCCAGATCCTCAGTTTGGTGTGTAATGACTTCCCAGATCCTCAGTTTGGTCCTCTTTGGAATCCCTGTAGATCCAAGATTTGTTTAAATTTTACGCATTTTTCCAGCATCTGTCAATCTTCTGCAAGTTGAGAGTAAATGGAAGAGTAAATTGTAGACAACTTTCTGTGCCATCTAGTACATTCTGTGCGGTTCGGCGGTGTCTGCAAACACGGTTACATTTGTAGCATCGCATCTTCATTTTGTTCGGCAAAAAATTTAAGCAAACAATCTAACAGAGTGGAAGGAAAGGCTCTTTTAAAACAAGGCATAATTATAGTCCTCTGTCTAGTTACCACATTTTCTGTCTCTCTCGCCTCTGCCACTCCGCCATTGGCTGAGGCACTCCAGCTGGGGACTCTCCGTCGCACCCCGCTGTCGCTATGTATGCCAACGGCTAGCAGCTATCCAGGTCCCAGCATGAGACTCTCGCAAACTATTTTCGAGCCCCTTGTCGAGGAATAATAAAGAGAAATCGAAACAAGAGGCCTTCAAAATGCGTCGATCAGCTAACGTTGCCACGGCAACTAGGTCATCCTCTGTCTCCTCTCGTGTAGACGGTATCACGCCAAGATCAGAAGGATTTACTGCTCCTGTGTACTCAACCACTGTGCGCATTGTGAGGCACCAAAGCTCTTCCAAGCTCTGATTAGAACTCTATACAGTTCTAATCAGCGCATCATTGTTTAAAATCACTTCAAGAACAACAAGAACTACACAGAAATCCACAATCTGCCACTCCCACTATTTATAATAACATTCTTAATCTTACACTAATGTCGCCCAAGAGCATCTAGAATCGCCACACCTCTAGAATCGCCACAACACCTCTAGAATCGCCACAACACCTCTAGAATCGCCACAACACCTCTAGAATCGCCACACCTCTAGAATCGCCACACCTTTAGAATCGCCACACCTCTAAAATCGCCACACCTCTAGAATCGCCACACCTCTAGAATCGCCACACCTCTAGAATCGCCACACCTCTAGAATCGCCACACCTCTAGAATCGCCACACCTCTAGAATCGCCACAACACCTCTAGAATCACCACAACACCTCTAGAATCGTCACAACTCTGGAATCGCCGCAACACTAGAATCGCCACAACACCTCTAGAATCGCCACAACACCTTTAGAATCACCACAACACCTCTAGAATCGCCACAACTCTGGAATCGCCACAACACTAGAATCGCCACAACACCTCTAGAATCGCCACAACACCTCTAGAATCGCCACAACACCTCTAGAATCGCCACACCTCTAGAATCGCCACACCTCTAGAATCGCCACAACACCTCTAGAATCGCCACACCTCTATAATCGCCACACCTCTAGAATCGCCACAACACCTCTAGAATCGCCACAACACCTCTAGAATCGCCACAACACCTTTAGAATCGCCACAACACCTTTAGAATCGCCACAACACCTTTAAACCACATCTTTAGACAACACCATCGTCACAACACCTCTAGAATCGCCACAACACCTTTAGAATCGCCACAACACCTTTAGAATCGCCAAAACACCTTTAGACCACACCTTTAGACAACACCATCGTCACAACACCTCTAGAATCGCCACAACACCTCTAGAATCGCCACAACACCTCTAGAATCGCCACACCTCTATAATCGCCACACCTCTAGAATCGCCACAACACCTCTAGAATCGCCACACCTCTAGAATCGCCACAACACCTCTAGAATCGCCACAACACCTCTAGAATCGTCACAACACCTCTAGAATCGCCACAACACCTTTAGAATCGCCACAACACCTTTAGAATCGCCAAAACACCTTTAGACCACACCTTTAGACAACACCATCGTCACAACACCTCTAGAATCGCCACAACACCTCTAGAATCGCCACAACACCTCTAGAATCGCCACAACACCTCTAGAATCGCCACAACACCTCTAGAATCGGCACAACACTTCTAGAATCGCCACAACACTTCTAGAATCGCCACAACACTTCTAGAATCGCCACAACACCTCTAGAATCGCCACAACACCTCTAGAATCGCCACAACACCTCTAGAATCGCCACAACACCTTTAGAATCGCCACAACACCTTTAAACCACATCTTTAGACAACACCATCGTCACAACACCTCTAGAATCGCCACAACACCTTTAGAATCGCCACAACACCTTTAGAATCGCCAAAACACCTTTAGACCACACCTTTAGACAACACCATCGTCACAACACCTCTAGAATCGCCACAACACCTCTAGAATCGCCACAACACCTCTAGAATCGCCACACCTCTATAATCGCCACACCTCTAGAATCGCCACAACACCTCTAGAATCGCCACAACACCTTTAGAATCGCCACAACACCTTTAAACCACATCTTTAGACAACACCACCGTCACAACACCTCTAGAATCGCCACAACACCTTTAGAATCGCCACAACACCTTTAGAATCGCCAAAACACCTTTAGACCACACCTTTAGACAACATCATCGTCACAACACCTCTAGAATCGCCACAACACCTTTAGAATCGCCACAACACCTTTAGAATCGCCACAACACCTTTAGAATCGCCACAACACCTTTAAACCACATCTTTAGACAACACCATCGTCACAACACCTCTAGAATCGCCACAACACCTTTAGAATCGCCACAACACCTTTAGAATCGCCAAAACACCTTTAGACCACACCTTTAGACAACACCATCGTCACAACACCTCTAGAATCGCCACAACACCTCTAGAATCGCCACAACACCTCTAGAATCGCCACAACACCTCTAGAATCGCCACACCTCTATAATCGCCACACCTCTAGAATCGCCACAACACCTCTAGAATCGCCACAACACCTCTAGAATCGCCACAACACCTTTAGAATCGCCACAACACCTTTAAACCACATCTTTAGACAACACCATCGTCACAACACCTCTAGAATCGCCACAACACCTTTAGAATCGCCACAACACCTTTAGAATCGCCAAAACACCTTTAGACCACACCTTTAGACAACACCATCGTCACAACACCTCTAGAATCGCCACAACACCTTTAGAATCGCCACAACACCTTTAGAATCGCCACAACACCTTTAAACCACATCTTTAGACAACACCATCGTCACAACACCTCTAGAATCGCCACAATACCTTTAGAATCGCCACAACACCTTTAGAATCGCCAAAACACCTTTAGACCACACCTTTAGACAACACCATCGTCACAACACCTCTAGAATCGCCACAACACCTCTAGAATCGCCACAACACCTCTAGAATCGCCACACCTCTATAATCGCCACACCTCTAGAATCGCCACAACACCTCTAGAATCGCCACAACACCTCTAGAATCGCCACAACACCTTTAGAATCGCCACAACACCTTTAAACCACATCTTTAGACAACACCATCGTCACAACACCTCTAGAATCGCCACAACACCTTTAGAATCGCCACAACACCTTTAGAATCGCCAAAACACCTTTAGACCACACCTTTAGACAACACCATCGTCACAACACCTCTAGAATCGCCACAACACCTCTAGAATCGCCACAACACCTCTAGAATCGCCACACCTCTATAATCGCCACACCTCTAGAATCGCCACAACACCTCTAGAATCGCCACAACACCTCTAGAATCGCCACACCTCTAGAATCGCCACACCTCTAGAATCGCCACAACACCTCTAGAATCGCCACACCTCTAGAATCGCCACAACACCTCTAGAATCGCCACAACACCTCTAGAATCGTCACAACACCTCTAGAATCGCCACAACACCTTTAGAATCGCCACAACACCTTTAGAATCGCCAAAACACCTTTAGACCACACCTTTAGACAACACCATCGTCACAACACCTCTAGAATCGCCACAACACCTCTAGAATCGCCACAACACCTCTAGAATTGCCACAACACCTCTAGAATCGCCACAACACCTCTAGAATCGGCACAACACTTCTAGAATCGCCACAACACTTCTAGAATCGCCACAACACTTCTAGAATCGCCACAACACCTCTAGAATCGCCACAACACCTCTAGAATCGCCACAACACCTTTAGAATCGCCACAACACCTTTAGAATCGCCACAACACCTCTAGAATCGCCACAACACCTTTAGAATCGCCACGACATAAAAACACTGTTCAAATTTCCGGGCGAACTTACTATTCGCTTAAACAAATTTTCTTTTCATCGCCATGCCTCTTGTTAATACAATTGTGGCTATTTATAGATTTTCGGCCTGGTTTTTCTATTTCCAGTTGGCACTAGACCAGAAGATTGATTATGCTTGAGGCTAGAGTTGAATTTACCCTAAAACCTAACGGGTTGGCCACTTTCGGTTGGTCGACCTTGACTGTCGAATATTTATTAACTTTTTAATAGATACGGTGGGACCAACCGCTTTGTGTTTTGCATATTATCGGCTCTTAAAATGCTTGTCTTTTTCTGGCCTTGCGTATTCTACTTTAGTCTCCACTGGTGGCCTGGGAAGCCTGACTATCAGGCCTTTTAAACCAGTTGCTTCGCTTATAAACAGAGGTGCTAGTGTGCGTTTTAGTTCTAGAAACCTGTCGCACTTTCACCTTTAGCTCGGAAATATCCGCTTGTGTATAAATATTCCTCACTTGTGCCATGTGCATATTAGCATAATTAATAATTAATAAGATCTGCTGTTGCTATGCAGAACTGTGAGCCGGTTCGCACAAAACGAGCTTCTTTATAAACGGACAGAGATGCTTCAGGCTCAGCCAGCACCCACTCCCTGATGATTCAGGCTCAGCCATCACCCACTCCCTGATGCTTCAGGCTCAGCCAGCACCCACTCCCTGATGATTCAGGCTCAGCCATCACCCACTCCCTGTTGATTCAGGCTCAGCCATCACCCACTCCCTGATGATTCAGGCTCAGCCATCACCCACTCCCTGATGCTTCAGACTCAGCCATCACCCACTCCCTGATGCTTCAGGCTCAGCCAGCACCCGAATCCTAGAATATTCTGTTATTACAGAATTAAAATAAAAACAAAGAAATTCCTAAACTTTCTAGCAATTTTCGACACGATATGGAGGCTCCGTCTCCTAATGTAGCTACGCCCCCAATCCAGTCACGAATCTGTAATTGGATTTCTCTTTCTCTATAAAAAAATAGAATTCCTCCGCTAGTTGTTCGCTGGGCAGCTAGAAAGCCGATATTGGAAGGAGTCAATTTCCTAAGGGATAATCTCCTTGGGAGTTGGGATTCTTAACTCTCCATCTGTGATATGGATGAGTCCAGTTACCCCGAATGCTCATGTCGTACTTGCTGGCGACAGACTTCTAATTGGCGCCCACTGAGTTAGTTAATGTGAAATTTCGCAGCATAACTGTGCCCATAGCCCCATACTCGATTATGGTAGCGAATTGTGTACTTTTATGCTGTCTGTACCGTCAGCTACTATATATATAATTACATGGCTTTTCTTGGATGGATTTCTAGCGTTTTTGCTTTGATTTTCTATTCATCAGATACCCGGCGGCCCGGTTCGACACCAGTCATCTGACTCGGCCTCCTCGACTGCATCTTCATCGTCCGCGGCTGCTCCAGAAGCCGCGGCGGAGGCGGCTGTAGCTCCGGAGCCCGCAGCCGCCGCCAGACCGATACCGATTCCGCGCGGGGTTCAGCGGCCTCCTCAGCAGCCAAATTTGCCTCATCAGAACAACATCAATCCGGCCCAGCAGGCCAGCCTCACCTCCGATGATGAGGGACTTCCGCGTAGTCCAACTCCGGGCGCTGACGAGGAACCCCGACTACATCACAGCCGGTCGGCCTCCACTAGGTCGCTTCTGTCCTACGGCTCCTCAACCGACGATGTTCCCGACGCTGTGGGTGCCGGTGCTGCTGGCGGCGCAGCCGACCCGCTGGACCACTCGGCAGCGCAGCACAAAATGGCTGTCAGGCGGCCCGCTAGACGGCCGACATCCCAACATCGACACGCCGTCGGTAGCGCCGGCGCTGGCGTATCCTCCAGTGTTGGCGGCTCGACAGCGACGTCGGGAGCTTCAACATCCGCTGCCGCCTTATCGCTAGCTGGCTTGAGCTTTATTCGCGAAGAGACGGCCGTCCAGACAGCCAAGGCGGCTCTGCCAATTGTCGAAGACGAGCTCCGACCAGCGCGATGGCAGCAGCCGGCGTCGACAACAGCAACGCAGCCGTCGACGACCAAAGAGTCGCCGAAGCGCATAATCGGTCAGGCGACGCCTTTCGCCGCTTTGCTGGCCGGCGGCGCCGGTAATCGGAATAGCGTCGGCGCCGTGCCGTTGCCCCAGCTGCGTCGACGGACGACTAACCCGACGTCGCAGGACGACGCGTCGCCGTCAACTGAGCAGGCGCCGCGGCAGCCGCCGATAGAATTCGCCGCCGTCCAGCTGCGCAAAACTCGCACAATGGCCGCCTCGGAATTTGCCTCGATTGGTGACTCGACGCCAACGATACCGCCAGCGAAGCCGTCGTCCATCGTTGCCCAGAAGGCCCGGCCTTCGAGCGTTTTCGCCTCCTCCAGGCAGGCCGGAAACGCCACCGCATCCCCCTCTGCTTCATCCGAAAATCCTATTGCGGCCGCTCGGGCGCAGCTTGCTAGCCGATCGGTTGCCATGGAAAATAATAAGCCTCCTTTGGCGCCCGCTTCCGTGCTTGCCACCGCAGCTCCCAACAAGTCAGGCGTTGAAAAGCTGTCCTCGGCCTCAATAGCGGCAGAGGCGCCGCCGCCAGCGCTGAAGCCGGCTGGGAAGCCGCCGGCTGCTGGCTCCGGAGCCGCGCCGCCGATTCCGCTCGGACCGAAGCCGCGCCTGGCGCCACGGCCAGCCGTCTCCGCTGTGCCAACGTCGCGCTCCTCCGATCACATCGCGGCCGAAAAGAAACTGCCAGCGCCGCAGGCAAATGCCGCCAGCTCGGAGTCGTCTTCTAGTGCAAAAAACGCTGCCTCTGCTTCGACTTCGGCAGGCTCTGCAAAAGGCAGCGCCGGTGATCCGCCCGCTGATTTTCTGCGCCGACGGCTCAAACCGGTGTCAAGAGGCTCGGGCGATTCAGCTTCAGCCGCCTCCGACGCTACTGCGATAGCCGGCAGCAGCATGAGCAAATCCACGCCGGACTTGTCCGCCCAGTTATTTGGCGGCCTCCGCCCGGTGCCAGTGAAATTGGAATCTAAGTCGGATTCCTCTCAGCCAGTAGTCGGCGCGGCTGCTCCGCCTGCCAGGGCGCCATCGATGCGTCAGTCGCGAGTGCTGGAGATGGTGCGCAAGATGCAGGAGAAATGACCCGCCTTTGCATGCACTATTAAAGGCTGAGGCTCAGTTCAACCATTTTGGGCCGTTTTTCCTCAACTAGCCTACTCATAGTAGAGCTATGCCAACGTTAAATAAATGCTACGTACATGTGCATGTAGTGAACGGGAATTATTTGAGGACACTGTTTTTTTATCTCCAAGACATTTCATATTGTTTGATTGTTATTGATTTCTTTCTGATTCGTTATTATTACTGTTACTTTAGTTGACTGACTGACTCGGTGAAGGACCTTTGCAACGATAACTAAATGGTTATCATTGTTTATCTAAAAAACAGCTTTAGCTTCTCCGTGTGCAACTTCTTACCAATGCATCTCCAGTGCTTTAGTTTGCCGTTAATAAAGCTTTCCTGATATTTGTTTGTATCTAATTTATAATCTTCTGTTTAACATGATTTCATTTACTGCCCATAGTTGCAAGTGAGTTGGTCCTATATTCCACTCTTTGTACATTCTCTATGCTGCCACAGCTATCTAAATTTGTATTTGAAAAATCCTTACTTTTATTTACATTCAGATTTTTATTAATGTGTACCATTCTTTTGCTACTTAATTGCTTTAGAACATTTCCGTATTTCTGCGCACTACTTCTAGTAGATTCCATGGATTTTAATAGATTTATTTGTGTCTATTTTTTCTAACTACAGCGGTTATAATTTATTTATAAATAAAAATGCAACTTAATAATGGCCCCACACATTAACTGCGGCTTGTTCGTGAAGAAAAACTTATAGTAAGCTTATTAGATCGTATAAACAATTCCATAGACTCTTTGCTAAGCTAACGGCTTTGACATTCATAATTGGGCAATGTTCGAAAGGGTCTCATCATTTTATTGTCTTAAAACTTGAAATATTGTACCTTTAACTTTACTTTTTAATTAATTTAACCAGACAGTTTATAATTTATAGGCTATAGCGCAGCTTTGTTCTTTACCGCAATATTCCGATCTGCAACTCCATGTTCGGTAGTGTTTTAGTCATTTTTAGTCTGTTAATATAAATGTTATTTGACAATATTTTTGTTATTTAACTACTGTGTTTCTTAGAGCATTCCTCGAGATCTGATCTCATCATTATCTTTTGACAATGCTTGCGTTTCTAGCGACTCTTTTTACTCTTATCCGCCTCCTTGTTACTCTAATCCACCTACTTATCACTCTAATCCACTTCCTTGTCACTCTAATCCACCTACTTATCACTCTAATCCACTTCCTTGTCACTCTAATCCACCTACTTATCACTCTAATCCACTTCCTTGTCACTCTAATCCACCTACTTATCACTCTAATCTACTTCCTTGTCACTCTAATCCACCTACTTATCACTCTAATCCACTTCCTTGTCACTCTAATCCACCTACTTATCACTCTAATCCACTTCCTTGTCACTCTAATCCACCTCCTTGTTACTCTAATCCACCTCCTTGTCACTCTTATCCACGTCCTTGTCACTCTAATCCATGTCCTTTTCACTCTAATCCACCTCCTTGTCACTATAATCCACGTCCTTGTCACTCTAATCCACGTCCTTGTCACTTTAATCCACCTGCTTGTCACTCTAATCCGCCTTGTCACTGAAATCCACCTCCTTGTCACTATAATCCACGTCCTTGTCACTCTAATCCATGTCCTTGTCACTCTAATCCACCTCCTTGTCACTCTAATCCATGTCCTTATCACTCTATTCCATGTCCTTTTCACTCAAATCCACCTCCTTGTCACTATAATCCACGTCCTTGTCACTCTAATCCACGTCCTTGTCACTCTAATCCATGTCCTTATCACTCTAATCCATGTCCTTGTCACTCAAATCCACCTCCTTGTCACTCTAATCCATGTCCTTGTCACTCTAATCCACCTCCTTGTCACTCTAATTCATGTCCTTATCACTCTATTCCATGTCCTTTTCACTCAAATCCACCTCCTTGTCACTATAATCCACGTCCTTGTCACTCTAATCCACGTCCTTGTCACTCTAATCCATGTCCTTATCACTCTAATCCATGTCCTTGTCACTCAAATCCACCTCCTTGTCACTCTAATTCATGTCCTTATCACTCTATTCCATGTCCTTTTCACTCAAATCCACCTCCTTGTCACTATAATCCACGTCCTTGTCACTCTAATCCACGTCCTTGTCACTCTAATCCATGTCCTTTTCACTCAAATCCACCTCCTTGTCACTCTAATCCATGTCCTTTTCACTCAAATCCACCTCCTTGTCACTCTAATCCATGTCCTTGTCACTCAAATCCACCTCCTTGTCACTCTATTCCATGTCCTTTTCACTCAAATCCACCTCCTTGTCACTCTAATCCATGTCCTTTTCACTCAAATCCACCTCCTTGTCACTCTAATCCATGTCCTTTTCATTATTATCCATGTCCTTGTCACTCTTATCCATTTCCTTGTCACTCTAATCCATGTCCTAATCTGCAATATTCAGCAGCAACACTTCAATGGTCTGGGTGTTTTTTGTCATTTTTACAGCAATGTCTGGATTTCAATACTTTGATTTGATATCCATTTGATTATAATTTGTGTTTGTCTCCGAGAAACACAGCATAAAACATAATAATTCTTTCTCATTTATAGTACTTTTAGCAATAGCAAATTGGCTGTCCGCTGTTCGTTTCTCAGAAAGAATTCCAAAATCCGAACCCTGGCTACTTTCACACTCGCCTTAAACAGGTGTAGAAATTTACTTATTAAATATGTTCACTTTTCTGTCTACTTATTTTTGTAACTGGAACAAAAATTACGCCTTGAAAACTGCCAGACTGTGCAACTTTGCACTGTAAATGCTGTACTACGCTAACTAATCAGTTGCCTTGAATAGCGCTTTATTCACTTCTGTGGAACTCTCTGTCAGCGCTACCTATTTACCGAAAACACCAAATATGACTGAAATATTATTCTCTCATCTGACAGAGACATTTAATTTTGTGTCATCTATATTAAAGCAACGGTACTTTTTGTCCACCACAATGCTTTTAGTTGTCCTCATTGTTTCTTTCTGAATAAAAGTACTTCAGGGTGTTGATCTGGAGCTAGACAGGTAGACAGGACAGGTAGTCAGCTGACCCACAGTCACTCAGTCACAGGTAGTCAGCTGACCCACACTCAGTTACAGGTAGTCAGCTGACCCACAGTCACTCAGCTACAGGTAGTCAGCTGACCCACAGTCACTCAGTCACACATAGTCAGCTGACCCACACTCAGTTACAGGTAGTCAGCTGACCCACAGTCACTCAGCTACAGGTAGTCAGCTGACCCACAGTCACTCAGTCACAGGTAGTCAGCTGACCCACACTCAGTTACAGGTAGTCAGCTGACCCACAGTCACTCAGCTACAGGTAGTCAGCTGACCCACAGTCACTCAGTTACAGGTAGTCAGCTGATCCACAGTCACTCAGTCACAGGTAGTCAGCTGACTCACACTCAGTTACAGGTAGTCAGCTGACCCACAGTCACTCAGTCACAGGTAGTCAGCTGACCCACAGTCACTCAGCTACAGGTAGTCAGCTGACCCACAGTCACTCAGTTACAGGTAGTCAGCTGACCCACACTCAGTTACAGGTAGTCAGCTGACCCACAGTCACTCAGTTACAGGTAGTCAGCTGACCCACAGTCACTCAGTTACAGGTAGTCAGCTGACCCACAGTCAGTCAGGTGCAGATAGGCAGGCTCAGTGTAGCAAGGTTAACATCTGGTCATAAGCGCATTGTGACAATGTCCTCAAACGAACTGCAGAGAGCGAAGCCATGGACCCGAATCATCACCTTGAGGAGAGCCTGATCAGCACCATTGGCGGCCTGGGCGCTGAGCTGGACAAGCTGCAGCGCAACCTGGACACCGAGCTCAAGTTCATCTCCGCCCTGGAGCAGAAGCTGGACCAGGCTAGGTCGCGCGCTGCCACGGCTCGTGGTCAGGCCGACCTGCTAGAAGAAGCCGTCAGGAAGGCCGACGTTGAAATGACCCGTCTGGAGCGGGCCACTGAGCTGGCGATTCGCTCCACGGAGATCGGCAAGCGACACGCCGGCCAGGTGACCGAGCGACTGCGGCTGCAGCGAGAGCTCTGCGAGGAGCAGCGGAAGCAGCTTGGCGAGCGGGTCATCCGGCTGGAGGCCCTGGCCGCTGAACGGTTGAAGGCTATCGACAATGCCCCCGTGCCCGCGGCCGCTGACAAGCCCAACATGACCGATTTTATCAAGATGGCCGTGGAAAAACGCATTCTCGAACTTTGATTTGGATAATCGCTTTCTTGGGATTATTTGAGATTAAAGACTGCAGTTTTGCTTCCCACTCTTGGTCCTGCTTTTGCAGCATTCGTTTTTTTACAGTTTTTTCTTTCCTGACGCTTCTACAGCGACAAGAATTTAACACCAAAACCAAAAAATAGCCTATTTTTAATCCTGAATAAAAGCATTTTTAATGCTAATCTGTGGGATTTCAAATCCTAGTCTCTGGGATTTCAAATCCTAGTCTCTGGGATTTCAAATCCTAGTCTGTGGGATTTCAAATCCTAGTCTGTGGGATTTCAAATCCTAGTCTGTGGGATTTCAAATCCTAGTCTGTGGGATTTCAAATCCTAGTCTGTGGGATTTCAAATCCTAGTCTGAGGGATTTCAAATCCTAGTCTGTGGGATTTCTGATCCTTGTCTCTGGGATTTCAAATCCTAGTCTGTGGGATTTCAAATCCTAGTCTCTGGGATTTCTGATCCATGTCTCTGGGATTTCAAATCCTAGTCTGTGGGATTTCAAATCCTAGTCTGTGGGATTTCAAATCCTAGTCTATGGGATTTCAAATCCTAGTCTGTGGGATTTGAAATCCTATTCTCTGGGATTTCAAATCCTAGTCTATGGGATTTCTGATCCTTGTCTCTGGGATTTCGAATCCTAGTCTCTGGGATTTCTGATCCATGTCTCTGGGATTTCAAATCCTAGTCTGTGGGATTTCAAATCCTAGTCTGTGGGATTTCAAATCCTAGTCTGTGGGATTTCAAATCCTAGTCTGTGGGATTTCTGATCCATGTCTCTGGGATTTTAAATCCTAGTCTGTGGGATTTCAAATCCTAGTCTGTGGGATTTCAAATCCTAGTCTGTGGGATTTCAAATCCTAGTCTGTGGGATTTTAAATCCTAGTCTATGGGATTTTAAATTCGAATCAGTGAGACTTCAATGCGTATCATAGTTGTGCCCTGAAATACTAATACTTTTGCTGATTGTTTTAAAAGTCTCAAGAATTTGCATTTTTTGCAAAAATGCGCAGTTTTGAGGATCAAAATCCAACTTTATACTCGGATGTAGAATGCAATAGTCTCAAAATCGTTTGGTCCTCTACAGTTTTAAAAAAAAATTATAAGCAGTTTTGTTACCTGTGTTCTATTGCATTTGTTCAGTTTGCTCAGCTCAAAGTGTTTTATCAGTTTTTCCTGTTAGTTTTTCATTGAAAACCTGCTTAATAAAACGTGTCTTCTTCCGTAATGGCGAACTTGTTAATTTTTGTCTGCCGTTTTTTCATTTTTTATTGAAAATTTCTGAATCTTTTTAGCAGTTAGTGGAACACAAGTTCTCAGACACTTATACTCTTAGTAGTAATATTTGCGCACTGGCCCGTTACATTCCAGCCCGACCGCATTTGGGTCACACTGAACCGGCCGTCGGCGAGTGGAACATGGCCGTCAGAGGTGTCGACACATTCTATCGGACAGCATTGATGCGGCCTTTCATACCGAAGATCTTTGCTAATGGCCTTGGCAATCCTAAATTGCTTGAGAGGTTAGCAGCAACGATAAAAATGAACGGTTTTTTAATCGGCTTTCAAACCATTTTCCTTTGTAGCAGATTTCACAACTCTCCGTCTTTATTTCAGTCTGATTTCCGACTTTCAATATCTTCGCGATCCGGACTTTGTTCGCAACTTTTTCACTGGGCGATTCGGCAGAGAACATCAGATTCACACTCAACTGGCCGAGGTGAGCCTGCTTAAAATTCTATTTTACACACCTGCAGACACCCAAACCTGAACCTGGAACACCCACCCTCAGATGTAGAACACCCAAATCAGAACAAAGAGCACAAATCAGAACATAGAACACCCACCCTCAGATGTAGAACACCCACACTCAGATGTAGAACACCCACACTCAGATGTAGAACACCCACACTCTAATGTAGAACACCCACCCTCAGATGTAGAACACCCACCCTCAGATGTAGAACACCCACCCTCAGATGTAGAACACCCACACTCAGATGTAGAACACCCACACTCTAATGTAGAACACCCACACTCAGATGTAGAACACCCACACTCAGATGTAGAACACCCACACTCTAATGTAGAACACCCACACTCAGATGTAGAACACCCACACTCAGATGTAGAACTCCCACCCTCAGATGTAGAACACCCACCCTCAGATGTAGAACACCCACCCTCAGATGTAGAACACCCACCCTCAGATGTAGAACACCCACCCTCAGATGTAGAACACCCACCCTCAGATGTAGAACACCCACCCTCAGATGTAGAACACCCACACTCTAATGTAGAACACCCACACTCAGATGTAGAACACCCACACTCAGATGTAGAACACCCACACTCTAATGTAGAACACCCACACTCAGATGTAGAACACCCACACTCAGATGTAGAACTCCCACCCTCAGATGTAGAACACCCACCCTCAGATGTAGAACACCCACACTCAGATGTAGAACACCCACACTCAGATGTAGAACACCCACACTCAGATGTAGAACACCCACACTCAGATGTAGAACACCCACACTCAGATGTAGAACACCCACACTCTAATGTAGAACACCCACACTCAGATGTAGAACACCCACACTCAGATGTAGAACACCCACACTCAGATGTAGAACACCCACACTCAGATGTAGAACACCCACACTCAGATGTAGAACACCCACCCTCAGATGTAGAACACCCACACTCAGATGTAGAACACCCACACTCAGATGTAGAACACCCACACTCAGATGTAGAACACCCACCCTCAGATGTAGAACACCCACACTCAGATGTAGAACACCCACACTCAGATGTAGAACACCCACACTCAGATGTAGAACACCCACACTCAGATGTAGAACACCCACACTCAGATGTAGAACACCCACACTCAGTTGTAGAACACCCACACTCAGATGTAGAACACCCACCCTCAGATGTAGAACACACATTGAACCACTGACTCAATCATTCCGCAGAAGCCAGTGAGAAAGGGCAAGCAGTTTCACGTGTTTGAGTTCAAAGGCAGCTTCCAGTCGCCGTTTAACGAGCTGTTGCATAACTGCATGCCGGCGGTGACCAGGACTGCGCAGTGAGTTATCATGCAGCACGAATCGCTTGACTTGACTAAGAAACAAAGCTGTTGTTTTCTGAACACTTTTTACAACCGAGTGAGACCGCTTAGCTTAGTCGTGACAGATACCAGCCAGCTCAGATTTAGATTATATCCTATGTCAGATCGATTTGTTAGATATCAGGTCTGTCATATGCCATCTCAGTTCATGTTAGATGCCAGGTCAAATGTCACATCAGATATCATCACATAAAATGTCTGGTCAGATCAGATGCCGTGTCAGATGGCAGGTCAGATAACATGTCAGATGTCAGTTCAGATGTCAGGTCACATGTCAGGTCAGATGTCAGGTCAGCAATTCCGGTCCTCCCACTCCCACGCTGCCCGCAGCTTCACAATGCTGGTGCCACAAGACGCAGCAGCCGGTCGACCTCCGCCGTCGCTGGAGCACAGGTCCTCTGTGCCCAGCTGCCCAATGGTGCTGCACCTGGCCGGCACCGGGGACTACAGCGTGTACCTGCAGAGGGAGCACGCGCTGCGCCTCGCCGACCTCGGCGTTGGCAGCCTGCTCCTCGTGAATCCGTTCTACTCGCCTCGTCGACCACCAATGCAAAAGAGCTCCTCCCTGCTGCACCTGTCCGACCTGTTCGTCATGGGTGGCGCCCTCATCCTGGAGTGCTGGCTGCTGCTGCGCTGGCTCGAGTCGCGAGGCTTCGGCCCGCTATCCCTGCACGGCGTCTCGATGGGCGGCTACATGGCCTCCCTGGCTGCCAGCGTGCACAACCGGCCCCTGGCCCTGGTGCCCTGCCTGTCCTGGACCTCCAGCAGTCCGTGCTATGTGCGCGGCGTGCTGTCCAACTCCATGGCCTGGGAGACTATTCAACGGCAGCTGGCCAGCGAGACCGCCCTGCGCGAGCGAGTCTGGCCGCTGATCCGCGATGCGTCTTGTCCGGCCCGCTGCATGGTGGCTGACAACTTCCCCGACCCGCTGCGCAACAGCAGGGAGGCCTCTGCGGTGTGTCTCGGCCATTCATACACCCACCCTGCCATTCATTCACCCACCCTGCCATTCATTCACCCACCCTGCCATTCATTCACCCACCCTGCCATTCATTCACCCACCCTGCCATTCATTCACCCACCCTGCCATTCATTCACCCACCCTGCCATTCATTCACCCACCCTGTCATTTATTCACCCACTCTGCCATTCCTTCACTTTGCTAATTGAGTGACTAATTGACTCTGCTAACCGAGCAGGCCGAGGCCGAGCAGGCAGCCGAGTCCGGCACCGAGACCCAGCTGCAGTCCGTCTACAATCGCTTCTACCAGACGGTGGCGGACTTCGGCGTCGGCCTTTTCGCGTCCACCGGCCGTCTCGTCGACACCTGGAAGCCCAACGCGTGGCTTTCGGCTAAACGCCAGACTCAGATCGCCGACGCCATGGAGACGGAGCACCGGCAGCAGCGGCAGCAGCCGAGCACGGATCGGAAGCTGACGGTGGACGAACAGGAGGCCCGCGAATTTGTCACCTGCCTGCTGGACTATTTCACCCACCTGGGCAACTACGAGCCCCCAGTGGGCCCAGTGTACTCCCTGCAGGCTCTGGATGACGCGTACATTCCCAGGGACGGAGTTTATCCCCTGACGGAGCTCTGGCCCGGCATTCAGTGTCGAGTGGTCAAAGGCGGTCACGTGACTACTATATTTAGAAACTGCTACTGGAGCGGCAAGCCGCACGATCTCAGGGACATTGTGCTCACCTCGGTGGGGCTTAGTCCCGACACTAGTGTCTCTCATTCAGCTATGCCTTAGCCTTTAATTAGTCCACACTTCAACGGGCGGGCTGGCTGGCTGGCGTTGTGCTCATTTATCAACCAAGCTTTGTTTACAAAAGCCGTGCCATAAACACTATTTGCCGAGTCGAGTAGTATAATGCGTACATTATTTTTACTTACACCTACCAACCAGCCCGTGTCGTGTACGTATTGTTAGTATGGATTTCATTTTAACTGTCCCAAACTCCGTGGTGCAATTGTGCACTTGAGCACTAGAGTGAGTTTGTCATAGAATTCCATTTTGACGAGTGTGCGGTCTGCACAGCGTTAATTCAGTCAAGCGGTGCCTGATAAGTTTCTTCCGGTGAGCAGTGCTTTTTTGTTAGCTTGCTCAATTATTAACTTTGCAACTCGTAGTTCGATTCTAACTCTTATTGTTTTACACAATGCTTACCTAAGCTGACCTAAGCAATACAAGTATAAGGATTTGGTTGACGCATAAATAAATAACGCAGCATTAAAAGCAGCAGTTACTGCCTGACAACCCGCAAGCCAATTAAAATGAAAACTCGATAATGTTATTCTTTAAGACGCTGCAAGTATCTATTTTGGTTTAATTTTTAATCGGTTACAAAAATTGGCAAAATCCGCAAAAATTGAATAGAAAAAAACTAGTCAAAGAAGAAAAATTAGTAAACAAAGCAATCACTGCACACACTCATCATCACCCGTCAGAAGGCAGAATGAGCAATTAAAGCAATCAAAAAATCTATACATGTCTCGCCTGGGACTAGACTGCACTGACATAATGACGATTTGGTGAGGGGGAAGACCAGCAAACCAAGGCTGAGAAATTTAATCAAATAAATCACACAATTACACAGACGAATAAAATCAGAGAACATTATAGTACTTGGTAACAAGAGAGCTGGGGGCCGGCAGGTTTGGCACAGTTGGTTGGCGAGACAAGAGTTCCTACCACAGATTCCAGGGCGCCTGTTTCATCAGGTACATTTGGTTGGTGGTAAGGTTCACCGGCACATTCACCAGCGCGTAGTAGGCGCCCAGCGACTCCATGGTGCGTCTGATGGTGTGCCTGGATGGCAGGTAAAATGTGAAGAAAATTGACATTATTGAGTCCTGGAGCTGTTTAGTACAAATAAACATAGTAATTAGCTCCTAATGTCTGCCCATCAAGTAGAACCGGCCCAAAGACGTTTTAAGACTACAGTTTTTACCCATTGATAACACACGAATGTGCCTGGCGAATCTTCGTCTTCGGTGGTCACATACCTTTATCTAGACGGACCTTTAACAGGTGGAACAAGGCCACTATTCTACAATTTCACTGATCAAGTCTAAATATTAGGCGCAGCTCAACCCAAGGACACCCTCGCCTATTCTGTCAAACAATCAGTAACCCCCAACGCTGTTGGCGTTCGGGCGCTACCAAAAACCCCCCTTGGTAGTTCAACTGTTAAGAAGACAAGAAACTCTCGCCGCTGTCATGCATGTCGTTGATATAGGATGCTAAAAACACTTACCCGTCCTTGCCAGACATGAACATTGCGGGCAGGCCGACTTCCCGATGCGTCCCATCGTCCACCATGGACACGTGGGAGTCCGAGTCGGCCTCATTGTCGTAGACAACAACAGCCAGGGCTCCCGCCTGCTGCGCGGTCAGCGCTTTGGACATAAAGCTGCAGCCGCCGCGCTCGATCGCAACAATCCGGCCGTTGATTTCGTGCGAGTTGCTGAGCTGACTGCAGCCGTGAGCAGGCTGGCTGAAAACCAGCTTGGCCGAGTAGAAGGTGAAGTTCTGCAACACCGGACATTGGAGAAGCAGCCTTAATTCTAGACATTCACTGAGCAGTCCATTTCTCACAGACATTCACTGAGCAGTCCATTTCTCACAGACATTCACTGAGCAGTCCATTCCTCACAGATATTCACTGAGCAGTCCATTTCTCACAGACATTCACTGAGCAGTCCATTTCTCACAGACATTCACTGAGCAGTCCCTTCTTCACAGACATTCACTGAGCAGTCTATTCCTCACAGACATTCACTGAGCAGTCCATTTCTCACAGACATTCACTGAGCAGTCCCTTCTTCACAGACATTCACTGAGCAGTCTATTCCTCACAGACATTCACTGAGCAGTCCATTTCTCACAGACATTCACTGAGCTGTCCATTTCTCACAGACATTCACTGAGCAGTCCATTTCTCACAGACATTCACTGAGCAGTCCATTTCTCACAGACATTCACTGAGCAGTCCATTTCTCACAGACATTCACTGAGCAGTCCATTTCTCACAGACATTCACTGAGCAGTCCATTCCTCACAGACATTCACTGAGCAGTCCATTCCTCACAGACATTCACTGAGCAGTCCATTCCTCACAGATATTCACTGAGCAGTCCATTTCTCACAGACATTCACTGAGCAGTCCATTTCTCACAGACATTCACTGAGCAGTCCCTTCTTCACAGACATTCACTGAGCAGTCTATTCCTCACAGACATTCACTGAGCAGTCCATTTCTCACAGACATTCACTGAGCAGTCCCTTCTTCACAGACATTCACTGAGCAGTCTATTCCTCACAGACATTCACTGAGCAGTCCATTTCTCACAGACATTCACTGAGCTGTCCATTTCTCACAGACATTCACTGAGCAGTCCATTTCTCACAGACATTCACTGAGCAGTCCATTTCTCACAGACATTCACTGAGCAGTCCATTTCTCACAGACATTCACTGAGCAGTCCATTTCTCACAGACATTCACTGAGCAGTCCATTCCTCACAGACATTCACTGAGCAGTCCATTCCTCAAAGACATTGGCTCAGAAGCACTACCCTTTTTATGGACTCAAAAAATGAAACCTAGCTATTGACTTACAAATTGCGTTCCAAAGTCTTTTGCTGGTGAAAGCTTATAATAATAGGCCACTGCCTGTGGCTCTAGGACCTCACAGTAGACATGGTCACTGGCACTTGCTTGCCAGGTCTTTACAATTATGTTGCTTTCAACCTTTCCTAGATGTTGTTTGAAGGAAGATATGGGAATAATGAATATATTTATTAATATTTTTATAAGGCACAGTTCCCCTTTGAAAAATATAATCAGTTATTATAGAAACTGAGCATCACTTAGTATATATTTTAGTTCAACCCTAAAAATACTCAATATAGAGAAATGTAGGCCAACTGTCATATTTATAGCAATATAATGTATAGCTGGCTAGATTTGTGAACTCTTGAACTCTTATGGGCTATTGTAAAAATCTTAAGAAGTGTAACATTTTTGCTGCCTAAAAAATCAAGTAGGCTAAGGCCTAATTTATAATTTTATTTCAAATGAAGCTAGCAATAAGAAGCAAATAGGACAAGAAGAAAATGACACTGTGATCTTTTAAAACTTTACATTAAGGATTTAAAATAGAAAACAATTTGTTGAAAAAAAGTGCAATGTGTGTTAGGGACAAGTTGTTTTAAACTTTCAATGAGTTATTTTGCTTTCAAATAAACATTATTGACAAAATTTGGAGACAAAATTCTTTTTTATTATGTCTATTTCTATCTTGTTTAGCATTTTTTTTAATAATTTCAGTTTTTCTGGTTAATATACATTTTAATGGATTATATGCATTTCTGTACCAGGGCGTTTTAGTACCAATCAGAGCATTTTGGTATAGCTCCTGGGATAGGGAGTGCTTTTTAGTTCTAATCCAATTTGTTCCCAAAGCAATATTTTACTATATTTTGTTCTACTCAACATATGAAAAACTAATTTGAAACCAAGTTTCTTCAAGAAACTGTTGACACCAAAGTTTCAATAAATGTCAATGCTACCAACAATATACTGTTATGCCCAATGTACATTTCATGCTGATTAAACGATAAATCAAAACATGCAAATTTCTTTGTTATTGCTGACCATACTAGTTTCTCTTTTTTTAAAATTAGTTTGCTAGTCATAAAATTACATTGTAATATAAACTTTCTTAAATATTGCTATTAAATTAGGTATCTGTTAGCATTTGCTGAAATCATGATAAATGTCTATTTTTAATTGAATAATATAGCACCATGTTGACCACATGGTACCAAAAAACATTCCCCACCCCAAGAGCTATACCAAAAAGCCCTGACTGGTACCAAAATGCATGGCACCAATGTTAACTATAGTAAGTTAGGGCCAATAGGCCTATAGGAATCTGGTCCATTTCAGCGACAAGTCATTTCGGCGACAACCATTTTGGCAACAACCACTTCGGTGACAAACATTGAAACCCCAGTAATAATGGATCTGATAGTGTTTGCTTATTGAGTATGTAATGTATTTGATTCTTCTACTAGTTAATGTATTCCTGTTATAGTATTTGTTTTAACATGTAATATAAATAGCGAGTTTGGATCAGTTTGGTCCGCGCTCTATGTGCATCAACCTCACCTGTCTTACTTATAAGTAGCATCATTTGCCGTCACCAATATTTTATAGCTAACATGTTTGTTATCGACTTCGTTATTCTACACAGGTAGAAGTGTTGTCGCGACTTTCGTCTCTGCCTTCTGTCCTCTATTCACTCTTTCGTTCTCTGCACTTTTCTTGTGCAAAATAAATTTGTTCCACAACTTCAAAAGTATTGTTGCCGAAATGGTTGTCGCCGAAATGACTTGTCGCCGAAATGGTTGTCGCCGGAATGGTATGTCCCCAAAATGGACTGTTTCCGGCCTATAGTAAGTAAGTAATATGTCATTTGTAAAAGTACAAAGATAAAAAGCAGCAGTACAGATACATTAGCAGTATAAATAGTTATATAAAATTAAGGATTAATAAAACTATAATACATAAATGATAAATCAAGTAAGGCAATAGGCCTAAGAAAGATTGGCACTTTTAAAGTTGAATAGCAAGCCAAAAGCCATAGCCAAACAATACTTACCAAAAGCAATAGATGGCAAAAAAGAAAGCAGGAGCAAGGTTAGAGAAACACTTTTAAGATGACTGTAATTCAAAACAAAGCATTGCATCCACAGAAGTGTCACAGCTCTACTTCTATTAATAATTAATGTGTATTTCATTTACAATAGCAAAGCAAGCGCAAAGCTACTATTAGCTGTTTTAATAAAGCTTAATATCTACAGTGCACACTAGAGCGCCACAAATAATAATTTTCCGGCGATACGCAAACTTGCGCTGCACGGCCCGCATCAAGTATATATAAAGTGATACTTACACATTCGTGTGATTCGTCACGAATTCTTGAAATTTACTCGTGTTATAACTTCGAATTTATAAACAATTATTATATTCTATTTCTATTACTGCTTTAATAATTTGCAAGTTAATTTAATATGGGGAATCGATACGCATGTAGTTTCATCCATTATGACATTTTATGCTTTGCAAAAGAGTATTGTATTTAGTTTTTTTTATAGTTTGTAACGAGATTTCAATGTAGCGGCTTTCTTTACGTGATTTTTTTTCTATAATTGACCCACAGATAATTCTGCCAATTTCACTGACTCCTGAGCACACACGCAGATATTGTACGCATGTACACACTCACTCACACTTTTTCATAGTCAGGTATGGGTTTTTTTGCCAAGGACCACTGTAGTATAACTACAAAAGTTATACTACAGTGGTCCTTGTTTTTTGCGTGCACTCTCACTGTGCCTTGCTGATTGGCCCCTTAAAGGGCGCAAATCGCACGACAACGCCCGTGGGCCTTCTCTCTGCTACAGCGCCCCAATTACATGTGGCCTCACCGCTGTGCCTTGTAGGTTGGCCCTAAAGGCCCTAAAGTCCTTAAGTGTAACAGACAAAAGGAAGCAGAATAAATTAAATGATAAAGCTAATTTTGCTGCCACATGTTTAATCGTAAGCTAAGACCTCTAGAAATTGTCATTTATTAGCGCTGCAGTAAATCTTAAACACGCTTAACTCAAGAGGTAAATGAATTCTCTTCATTATTCCTGCAGCTGTGTTTATGCTGCAGCAGTTAAATCATTTTATTAAATAAACTTGGCCAACGACAAGCTTTTATTTTCTGAAGGAATTATATATCGATCCTAGAACATGTAGATTAAGGTGATCTTAATAGTAGATACATTCAGCGCATGGGTCACTATATCAATAAATAATTAAGTGCTGCAATTTAGGCATCGTAAAAAGGTGAGTCTAACAAAGTAATCTGAAAACATTTTTAACTCGTCGTTGCAGCGCCTGGTAATTTTTCGCCAATACGCTCGTAAAAGTCACTGAACAGATATTTCCCACAAGCTATAATTTTATAGTTTTAAAGTAAGCTTATAAAAGTAAAGAGGATTTGTCAAATAAATTTTGAAGCAGTTTAAAGAAATGTAATAAATTAAATTAAATAAACCAACAAAGAGTTATAAAGCACATTATTTTCGTACAGCCTTTCTAATCTTCTAATTTCACGAGCGTACCTGAAATATGGCATAACTCGACCAATTCACCAATAAAAAAAGAAGTTTGAATGAAATAGGGGCGTATAATTTCCATGAATCACAGTTAAACATATGCACTTTTAAATCAGTACTTTTAGGTGCACAAAGCATTTGTAGCATCACATCGTTTCATATTACAAGCAATAAGGGTAATGTTACGACGAGCAAATGATAACATATATGCTTGCATCCAATAGAATTTTAATAATACACACGTTAACATGCAAGAACAATTACAGAATTCCTTCATATGAGCCTCATGTTTTCTTCAGAAATCAAAGACAGATATTATGCAATGCTACTAACTCAGTTAGAGTAGTATGCCCAGCGTCGTTAGAATTAAACTGTAAATAGCTAAGGAGAGAGCATATTGCAGCAGGTGGATTCGAAATCAACAAAAAACTGAAACCAGTTGGGGAAAGACAATTAGGATAGAATGAGGTCTACATGATGGAAGTAAATTTAATTGCATTTTGTTTTAGCTGTGTGAAAATTTATATTTTTTAAAGCTAGATTGCTTCCACCATTAGAAGTAATAAAATTTTGTTTAACTAAACTGATATCACCGGAAAAAAATTCTAGCGAGTTTTCCACTCAGCGCTCCCCGTTCTGCCGCCCCGTGCTGGCAGAAGCCGCGGCGGCCGCAGCTCGAGCCTTCAGCATCAGAGCCGGTGATTTGGCCACACCGGCACCTAGGCGAGCCTCCTCAGCTGCCATCTGCTCTTTCTGCTGCTCCAGCAGGCGCTGCTGTTCCTCCAGCCGCGCCGCCTGGTGCTCCAGCTCCTCTTGACGCTGGCGGAGCTGCTCCTCGCGCTGTTCGGCTTCCTCGCGACGCGTCTCCATGCGGGCCGTCTCCCGCATGCGCTCCTCGCGAAAGCGGGCCCGGTCGTGCTCCAGCTCTGAGCGCTGCACGCGTATCTGCACGAAGAGGGAAGGGTCGAGCTTATCTACCTGAGGTGCTTCAGCTCGCTGAAACCGCGAAACTGGCCTGATCGCCACGTGGACTCACTTTCTCCAGGATCGAGTCCTGACTGCGGAATGCCTCCTGCTCGTGCGAGCTCCGCAGCCCGAGAACCTCCTGGCGCAGCTCGGCCTCCTTCTGCACTCGGTCAGCCAGCCGGGAGCGCTCGCACAGCAGGGCGGCCGTCATGGCAGACACCAGAGCCTGCAGACGACCGATGGCTTCCAGGCCTTCGACGTCTGGCAGCTGCGGCGTGAGGGCTCCCGGTGACGACGCCGCATCAACCGCCGTGACTCCGGCGATAGCGATTGGTGAATCGGCTACGACGACAACCGAATCCTCGGCGAGAACCGGCGGCGCCGCCTGCTGATCGCGGGGACGACGAAAAATGTCAAACATCGACGGGCGACGCGGTTTCGGCTCTTTGTCTTTTTCCTGAAATGTTTTGTTATTCTTAAAAATGTTTGTTGAAATCTTTTTTTAACGCCAATCTCGTTAAAGAAAAGTTACGAGCGTAAGTTAAAAAACAGCAAATTCTGTTCAAATCAGGGCCAAAATTTCTTTCGAATTAATCATTTTCAAAATGCGTACAATGCATTGTTGAACTGATGCTAAAAATAGCAATCTGTAAGTTTCAAACTGGTGCCAACATTTTGCTGGCGTCAAGCGTAAAATGGGGAAAAGCGCAAAATGTGTTTTTGATGTCATGAAAAAAGAATATGAAATCATTGTCACAAATGCAATGTCCCACATCTTCTATCAACTGGCGCATTGGTGGATGTCTACAGACCAGGGAAGTGAGATCAACAAAGTGAGATCTGCCCCGAGTGAAATGATCCACCGAGAGACCGCTTTGATCAAACATCAGACAAGGCATGCTAAATTTCTGAAGACACTTTTTAAGACAATGTGTTTTAATATAACAAAATCCGGATTTTAATTGACGATAACATCAATATTTGATTAAATGAAGTTGACCGTCTTCCGATTCTGATGTCTCATGATCAGACAAAGAGAGGCAAAAAGTTATATTACAGCAAAAACTCTGGGGGTTGCCACTTGAAAATATAGATTAAATTTGTTTCTCGTTTTGTATTTTTTTAGCAAACTGAAGCAAAAATCTGTTGTCAGTGCAAAGAAATCCCACTGTAGTAGAACACTCGCAGCATACCGGTGCGCGAACTCTGCTAGGTTAATAATGCAAAAATCAAACCTTTCGTAAAGACGCGAATCCCGATGCTGCAGTCAGGCGACTCTTGCGCTGCAAGCGTGTATCGGAGCTGGGTCACTACGTGAGCTGGTTCTGGCAAGTGAGAGTGCTCAAACCTCATCACAGAGAGAAATTAGTGTGCTCAAACCTCATCACACAGGGAAGCGAGTGCGCCCAAACCTCATCTTAAAATAGTGAAGTGAGTGTGCTCAAATCTCATCATACAGGGAAGTGAGTGTGCTCAAACCTCATCACACAGGGAAGCGAGTGTGCTCAGACCTCATCTTAAAATATTGAAGTGAGTGTGCTCAAACCCCATCACACAGGGAAGCGAGTGTGCTTAAACCTCATCATAAAATAGTGAAGCGAGTGTGCTCAAACCTTATCCTAAAGTAGGGTAGCGAGTGTGCACAGACCTTATCACACAGTGAAGCGAGTGTGCGCAAATATCCTCTCAAAAAGTATTTAATTCTCACCCTCTGAGCGACGTTGCTGCCAGCGACGCCACAGCCGACGCTTTCCGTCAGTGGACCGTAGATGTGGCCGGCCGTCACTGAAGGCAGCCTCTTGTGCGCAGTCCCCGGCCGGCGCGTCATGGCGGCGTCGTACCCGCTGAAAGTGTCCGCTCGCTTCGGCAGGCTGACTGCGGCCGCCGACTTCTCCTCGGCGCTACTGGAGCTGCGCTTCAAGCCGGCCGCCGCCTCGGCCTCGGCGTCGTCGATGGAGCAGCCGGAGCTCGCGTCGCGGAAGCAGCGCACGATGCGGCGGAGGCGGCCCAGCTCCGCCAGGGCTTCGCGGCAGAGTCGCTCCGGTTGAACATCGGGACCAACTGCAGAGGCGACCGAAGGCGCGTCGCCGACCAGCTCCTCCTGATGGCTCTGAAGCTGCTGGCAGCCCCACAGACCCAGCAGCTGGTGCCAGAGCTGCGCCTTCTCGCTCAACAGACTCTGCAGCTCGCGATCCCGGCGCTCCATCCCCGCCAACAGATCCGCGGAGGCTGCCGACTTTTGGCGCAGCTGGCGGGCCGCCTCCAGGGCGCGTTCGTCCGCGTGCGGATTCGAGTCGCGGACCTTGTCATGGGGAGCAAAATTTATTTTGACATGTGCTGCCAACTCATTATTATTGTAGCCCAGTGGTTGGGATTCTGACCGAGATGAGGTCTGGAGTTCGAATCTCGCTTGTTTCAGTTCACCCAGCTGTATAAATGGGTACCGGCATCAGCTGGGTTGTAATTTGCGTGGGTGTGGCAGCCCCCTCCCCAGTCCACGGACGGGACAGCGGTACATAGCCTTTTTAAATCTGGCCCAATTGGGAGTTTCATAATTTCTATCAATTGTATCCTCAGGCAGCCAACCTGGTTGATCCGATTCAGCCACTTGGTCCGGTCCTCCAGGCTGTGGCAGGCCACGCTGATGAGCTTCGGGTCCGGCCGCTTCACCACAATGAAGAAAGTGGATCCTCCGCCTCCTGTGCCACCGCCGCCGCCGCCGCCGCCGCCGCCCCCGCCGCCCAACCCGCAGGCGCCAGAGGAGGCTTCGTTTTCGCGCACGATGGCGTCAGTCTCGGAGAAGCGAATCAGCGGCAGGTGGCGGCAGGCGGACACGATGGTGCCGGTCAGGGGGCCGAACCGGCCGGCCGGGAGCTCCTGGAGGAACAACAGCGAGTCGGACAGCAGCAGGCCGAAGCACGGAGTGGCCGCCTTGGCCTCCTGAGTTCGCACCTGAAGGCGGCCGCTGTGAATCAGTCGCCTGCCAGCCAGGTGCTGCTGCACCGTGATGCCCTGGTCCGCCTGAAAATTGGCCATCACCCGGTCCAGCACGTGCTCATTGTGGCGCTGCTCGACCAGATCGTTGACAGACTTCAGCAGCCAGTCGAGATCCGAGCAGGCGGCCAGCATGTCCGGGTCCTCCGGCGGCGACTGGCAGCAATCGGCAATCTGCGGCAGCAGGGTCTTGTACTTGGCCAGGCGCTGCGTCACCACCAGGTACAGATCCTGCGAGCAGGGGTGTGGGATCCTGGCATTGCCTCCCAAATCCGCATTATTTATAGTTCATGTAAGGAAAGCTATGTCCCATATATCGATATCCCTAATTTCTAGCACGAAATCCCCATACAGAAATATCAAATCAGAAATGTGAATCTTTCTCGTTTCAGCAGCTTCGACTTCGATCCTCAAATCGCCAATTCCAAAATCCCCATTTTGAAATCCCAATGCAAAAAACCAAATCCCAGTCCCGTGTCGCCCCTACAAGCAGCGTCTTCCTTCCAGCCTGCGGACTCTTCTCGCACTCCCGCAGCGCCGCGGCGAAGCCGGAGCTCCTGGCCAGCAGGCCGGTCAGGCTGGACTGGAGTGTCACGGTGTGCTCCGAGCAGAAGCCGCCATAGGCCGCCAGCCAATCAGAGGCGGCCGGGCCGGAGAAATGCCGACGGAGTGCGGAGCCCAGGCCGCCTAGGCCGGCCCAGTCGGCGCTGACGATGCCGGAGCTCGAGCTGGAGGGCAGCGCTGACTTGCCGATGGCGGCCAGCGAACGAGGTGGCTCGCAGCGTCGAAGGTCCGTCAGGAGGGCAGAGTGCAGCCGCTCCAGCAGGTCGAGCTGGGGGAACAGGGCCTCCACCTCGGCCGGGGCGATGCCGAAGGCGGCCGTCAGCTGGCAGCGAAGCGGCTCGCGAAACACGACCTGTTGAGGACGGTCAGAAGGTAGATTGGTAGACAGAGAAGTAGAATGGTAGACAGAGAAGTAGATTGGTAGACAGAGAAGTAGATTGGTAGACAGAGAAGTAGATTGGTAGACAGAGAAGTAGAATGGTAGACAGAGAAGTAGATTGGTAGACAGAGAAGTAGATTGGTAGACAGAGAAGTAGATTGGTAGACAGAGAAGTAGAATGGTAGACAGAGAGTAAGAATGGTAGACAGAGAAGTAGAATGGTAGATTGAGAAGTAGATTGTTAGTCAGATATGTAGACGGAAAAGGCTATTTTTTCAAGGAAGTCCCCACGGAACTGACCTGCAGCACCCTGAGGTTGCGCAGGTGGCTGATTTCGGTGGACACCAGCTCGTAGACAAAGTTGCACCGTTTGACCAGCTTCTCGCCGCAGCGCTTCAGCAGTTTCTTCTCCTGGGAATCCGCCCAGGAGGGGCCTCTTGCCGCCGCCTCTCGAGTCAGGGCATCCAGCTCCACTGACATGGCCTTCTTGTCTGTCGTTGCTGCTGCTGTGGCTGCTGCTGTGTCCGAAACGTCACTCGCTCCTGACGGAAGGACGACTGGACCTTCTGGTTGCGCGGCGCTGAAATCAAAGAAGTCAAGCAGGTAGACAGCAGAAAAGGCTGATGAGAGACAAATAATTGAGAGGCATGAGTTGAGACAAAGTGAGATTGGATTTGGTGAGACACGACGGGATGAGACGAGACGACAAAATACAGAAATCATTTAAAAAATAGGCCAATTCTATAATAACGCACGCAACCTAATTAAGAGCTTCGCTGAAGAGTTTTTGTGAAACGGCAACTTAGCCTCACGCTGGATACAGCCAGTCTATTGAATATAAAACTGTCAGTCTTAGTACAGTATTTATAAGCGGTTAGCGTTTTTACGGCTCGCATAACAAATATGAGGTCCTGGAAAGTTACATTAATAAGCTCCTGGCTGCCGAGAGATTTTCAGTTCGCGATAAAATAGGCAATAATAAACAGCCAGAGGGAGCGGCGCTAAGCAAATAAATTACGAGTACATGCTCGTACATGCTCATGCATAGATACAGCCGGCGCAGATACCGCTAGACTCTTATCCGAGTGAGTGAGTGAGTGAGTGAGTGAGTGAGTGAGTGAGTGAGTGAGTGAGTGAGTGAGTGAGTGAGTGAGTGAGTGAGTGAGTGAGTGAGTGAGTGAGTGAGTGAGTGAGTGAGTGAGTGAGTGAGTGAGTGAGTGAGTGAGTGAGTGAGTGAGTGAGTGAGTGAGTGATTTCGCAGCAGCGGACTGACACAGCAAACCAGGCCTCCAACGCACACAGAACACATGAAGCATCTAGTACATCCCTAGGCCACTGGGTGATTCAGTTCGCAGATCTGCAAATGTATCCAGTGCATAGCGAACTGCTTAACAAGGAATATATGGTTTCTAACGGCTGCTGCTGCTGCTGCTGTTGCTGACTTTGCGTATTCAGGTTTCTAAGTGAATGACTCCTGGTTAGCATAAACTCTAGATTGAATCTCTTCTCAATGTATCGAAAGTATTTTTATGGTCATTATTTAGAAGCGAGGGCTGTACAGGAAATTTCGTAGGCTGGAAAAGGCAGTGATTTTAGAGCCTTGGAATATTAAATTGAAATCGCTGAAGCGTTTGAACTTACTATTTTCGGGAGGCCTCGGTAAATTAATCTTGCTGCGAGGCAAGTAAATGGAAAATTACTTCCTTGGGATTTAGTACTCATGATGTAGGATGCAAATACAAGAAGACTGAGTTTTAACTTGCAAAGGTCGCCCTGGGCCACATATGCGGCAAGGCATTCAGGGAAGGAGGGTCAGACACTGAGGAAAGGAGGGTCAGACACTGAGGAA
Source organism: Macrostomum hystrix (assembly GCA_950097015.1). Taxonomy (NCBI): domain Eukaryota; kingdom Metazoa; phylum Platyhelminthes; family Macrostomidae; genus Macrostomum; species Macrostomum hystrix. Next base: position 4,198,429 of record CATNEN010000033.1, read on the forward strand.
AGGAGGGTCAGACACTGAGGAAAGGAGGGTCAGACACTGAGGAAAGGAGGGTCAGACGCTGAGGAAAGGAGGGTCAGACACTGAAGAAAGGAGGGTCAGACACTGAGGAAAGGAGGGTCAGACACTGAGGAAAGGAGGGTCAGACACTGAGGAAAGGAGGGTCAGACACTGAGGAAAGGAGGGTCAGACACTGAGGAAAAGAGGGTCAGACACTGATTTCCCTGAAGATCAAAGGCAGTGCGCAGTTCTTTCAGTCAGCTGTACTTCTGTACTGCCTCTGGCTCCACAGCGAACTTAAAACGCTTGACTGGCTGGGTGAAAGTGTCCAACTCGAGAAGCCGCAACATCAAAGAGGTTAAGCGAGTCGGAAACGCTTCGCGACTGAAAAACTTCAAAGACGAGAAGCCGCCGCCTCTTTAATCTCGATTTGTTTTCTACATTTTTCTCAGCCATTTCTGGCCTTTGCTTCGAATACTCAGAGTAATTTGGTTAAAATGTAAATCAAACCTAGCTGCTGCTGCTGCTGCTGCTGCTGCTGCTGCTGCTGCTGCTATTGCTTGTGATGTGATGATGTATATTATGTAAACTATTGTAATATTTGTAACAACAAAAATGTAATTTCTTTAAACACAAGTATCTCTTTAAAACTTTTAACTTTTTGTTTCTTTTTCAACTCTCACCCATCTCTCTTGAAATCTAAATGCTTTCGTAGAAACTTTCACCTGCATCTAAAGATCATCAGCAGCTGGTTTAGAAACTAACTGATTTCTTAGGCTTTTTGTCCTTTTCTACGTTCAGATGCTTCTTTGAGTCACGTGAGATAATATCTTAGAAAGACTCACCTGCCTCTTAGAAACGCATGTCCGTATCCTAGAGACCCTTTCGTTTCTCAGAAAATCCCTTCCGTTTCCTAGAAATCCTTCCGTTTTTTTAGAAAAGCTCCTCTGTTTACTAGAAACCCTTTCGTTTCTTAAAAAAAGCTCCCCCGTTTCATAGAAACCCTTCGTTTCTTAGAAAGTCTCTTCCGTTTCCATGAAACTCTTTCGTTTCTTTGAAAATCTATTCCGTTTCCTAGAAATGCTTTCGTTTTTTAGAAAAGCTCCTCTGTTTCCTAGAAACCCTTTCGTTTCTTAAAAAAGCTCCCCCGTTTCATAGAAACCCTTCGTTTCTTAGAAAGTCTCTTCCGTTTCCATGAAACTCTTTCGTTTCTTTGAAAATCTATTCCGTTTCCTAGAAATCCTTTCGTTTTTTTATAAAAGCTCCTCTGTTTCCTAGAAACCCTTTCGTTTCTTAAAAAAGCTCCCCCCGTTTCATAGAAACCCTTCGTTTCTTAGAAAGTCTCTTCCGTTTCCATGAAACTCTTTCGTTTCTTTGAAAATCTATTCCGTTTCCTAGAAATCCTTTCGTTTTTTTAGAAAAGCTCCTCTGTTTCCTAGAAACCCTTTCGTTTCTTAAAAAAGCTCCCCCCGTTTCATAGAAACCCTTTCGTTTCTTAGAAACTCTCTTCCGTTCCTGGCAACCCTTTACTTTCTTAAAATAGCTCCTGCGTTTCCTAAAAACCCTTTCGCTTCTTAGAAAAGCTCATCCTTTTCATAGAAACCCTTCGTTTCTTAGAAAGTCTCTTCTGTTTCCATGAATCTCTTTCGTTTCTTAGAAACCCTTTTGTTTCTTAGAAAATTGCTCCCGTTTCCTAGAAATCCTTTCTTTTTTCCTAGAAAATCTCTTCCGTTTCCTTGAAACCTTTCGAGTCCTAAAAAATCCCTCAATTTTCTTTGAAACTCAGATAAATCTGTTCGAAACAATTTGAAACGGTTTTATGAGATCTAATTTCTCTTGGAAACTATTGTCCCTTTCTAAGAAATTCTCATCCCTCTCGTAGAATAAAATATATTTCTTAGAAAATGCATATCTATCTTAGAAATTCGCATCATTGCCAACAATTTTTGTTTGTCTCTCCAGCCCAGAGGATACATACAGATTTAGCCCAGATTCAGTGGCCAACATTCAGTCTTGCATTTTGCTGCGTTGCTGCATCCACCGTGGGTGTCTACTGCTGAAGCAGAGCCGGTGGCCGCTACAAGCGAGATATACAAATACTCGCCCGCCTGCCCCATAGAAGGAAAAATCGAAATGACAGGACGAAAGCTGAATTAAAAACGCAGGCCAAAGTCTTTCCGCAGGCGATGTACTTTTCTGTGATGCAATGAGCTGCAGTCTGTGAACTGCTGGGAACCCGCCGAATCAATTTTTCATTAAAAAAACTCCTATTAAATTTCACATTTTCAAATAGAAAATTCACTCCATTGATTCGCCACCTGTCGTGTTATTCTCTGATGTCGAACTGTTTTAATAGAAACAGGAAAACAAATATGGAATTTTAAAAAGTGCTATTTAGGTTTGCCATTTCGAAAGCGGCTAGTTAAGGTCGGCTGCACTCACGGAGCGCCCGTAACCCACTTTGTAGCTGAGCATTGCTTTTTTGTAAAGTCCTGAATTTCTCCTTTAGGGGTCTGGCTGCCGAATCGCGACGTGTCCCTCTATTTCCCATCTGTCTTCTCTCCCCGTAAATGCATTTTAATTCCTGTGGCTTGATAAGGGCAGCTTTAGGGCGAATTCCAGCACTCAAATATCCTAAAATCCCACCGAAAATATACACCAGAACAAGCCGGACATGCGCAATGGCAAGATTAGCAACGGACTGGCTAATGCGAATGGGGAGAAAACTCCCGGCATGGGAATAAACAAAAAGACCAGCCACAACAGATTGTGATTCCTGAATCCCTTCTGATCCATTCAATCCGTCACTCTTACTCCAAATCTCTCCCTCCTCTTCTACCCTTTTCTCTCCCACCTCTTCTACGATTTTCTCCTACCTCTTCTCCCCTTTTCTCCCCCCCTCTTCTCCCCATTTCTCTCTCACCTCTTCCTCTCTTCTCTCTCACCTCTTCCTCTCTTCTCTCTCCCACCTCTTCTCCCCTTTTCTCTCACCTCTTCTACCCTTCTCTCCCACCTCTTCCTCTCTTCTCTCTCACCTCTTCCTCTCTTCTCTCTCCCACCTCTTCTCCCCTTTTCTCCCCCCCTCTTCTCCCCATTTCTCTCTCACCTCTTCCTCTCTTCTCTCTCACCTCTTCCTCTCTTCTCTCTCCCACCTCTTCTCCCCTTTTCTCTCACCTCTTCTACCCTTCTCCCCCACCTCTTCCTCTCTTCTCTCTCACCTCTTCCTCTCTTCTCTCTCCCACCTCTTCTCCCCTTTTCTCTCACCTCTTCTACCCTTCTCTCCCACCTCTTCCTCTCTTCTCTCTCACCTCTTCCTCTCTTCTCTCTCCCACCTCTTCTCCCCTTTTCTCTCACCTCTTCTACCCTTCTCCCCCACCTCTTCCTCTCTTCTCTCTCACCTCTTCCTCTCTTCTCTCTCCCACCTCTTCTCCCCTTTTCTCTCACCTCTTCTACCCTTCTCTCCCACCTCTTCCCCCCTTCTCTCTACCACGTCTACTACCCTTCTCTCTCACCTCTTCTCCCATTTTCTCTCCCACTTCTTCCCCCCTCCTCTCCCACCTCTTCTCCCCTCCTCTCTTCTATCTATTTTAACCCTTAATCTCCCACCTTTACTCCTTCACCCCTCTCTTCTCTGATAGTTTCTCTACTCTTTTTTTCTATCTATTGTCCTCTCTTATCTCCCGTGTCTTTTATCACTTCTCTATCTCTGCGTGACCGAATCCACACAGAGTAAAAAATTTTTTTATGTAGCAAGAAAATTAGGAGAGTGTAGGTAAATATTTGCACTCACCTTGCCGTAAGCGGTTTCAAAGGAGCATTCGGCTGCTGCTGGTGCTGCTGCTGAGGTGTCGGAGAGGCTGCCAGCCGCTGCTGCAATGCAATCATGTAGGTCTTTGGCGGTGGTCGTGGCGGCAGTGAGCTAGTGTTTGACCTGTGCTGCATGGCTATAAGAGTTGTTCCCTGCACTGGCGATCCCCAAATGCGTGCCTGAGTTATCCGCAGATTCGACTGTCTACAGATCAAATAGCGACTTTGTTTTACTATTTTGTCCTTGGTTTTTTGACGCATTTCCTACCTTTTTAGGGTGCGCCAGCCAAGCCAATGCGCCCCACCCCCAGTCCTCCCAGCCAATGGGAGAGGACCTTGCATTCGGATACGAGTATGAAGTAGACAAGGGGCAAAACGAGTGCGTTTTCCCTTGACACCTGCCCCAACCCGTGCCTCGGAAAGGTAGTCGAAATGGGATATTATTAAATTTAAGGATTGTATGCTAAAAAGGCTTGGCGAGCTATTGCTTTGCGGTTTATCTACGCTTCTGTGTCTGCAGTCTGGCAGTAGCGAGTTCAGCTTGGTGCCTGCTTTATCAGGTCAGTTGGATACCTTCAGACACCTGGCTAAACCACCTGGCTGTGGCACCAGCAGATAGTTGTAGCGAATTGAAAATGCAGATACCCATAAAATTGAGAATGGGTACAAGGATGTTAAAACAAATTTCAGGAATAACGTAGGTAGAACGACCCTAAGGTGACAGTTACTCTGACTCGTATGTGCCGGACAACTACAAATGATAATAGTCATGTACAGAAGATGACAGGCAGTTATAGAAGATGACAGACAGTTATAGAAGATGACAGACAGTTACAGAAGATTACAGGCAGTTACAGAAGATGACAGACAGTTATAGAAGATGACAGACAGTTACAGATGATGACACACAGGTACAGAAGATGACAGACAGTTACAGAAGATGACAGACAGTTACAGATGATGACACACAGGTACAGAAGATGACAGACAGTTACAGATGATGACACACAGGTACAGAAGATGACAGACAGTTACAGATGATGACAGGCAGTTACAGAAGATGACAGACAGTTACAGATGATGACAGGCAGTTACAGATGATGACAGGCAGTTACAGAAGATGACAGACAGTTACAGATGATGACAGGCAGTTACAGAAGATGACAGGCAGTTACAGAAGATGACAGGCAGTTTTAGATGATGACAGGCAGTTACAGAAGATGACAGGCAGTTACAGAAGATGACAGGCAGTTTTAGATGATGACAGGCAGTTACAGAAGATGACAGGCAGTTACAGAAGATGACAGGCAGTTACAGAAGATGACAGGCAGTCACAGAAGATGACAGGCAGTTACAGAAGATGACAGGCAGTTACAGATGATGACACACAGGTACAGAAGATGACAGGCAGTTATAGAAGATGACAGGCAGTTACAGAAGATGACAGGCAGTCACAGAAGATGACAGGCAGTTACAGAAGATGACAGGCAGTTACAGATGATGACAGACAGCTACAGAAGATGAAAGACAGGTACAGAAGATGAAAGACAGGTACAGAAGATGACAGACAGCTACAGAAGATGACAGACAGCTACAGAAGATGACAGACAGCTACAGAAGATGACAGACATCTACAGAAGATGAAAGACAGGTACAGAAGATGAAAGACAGGTACAGAAGATGAAAGACTGTTACAGAAGAGACAATGTCAGATGGCTGGTTAGGTACAGAAATTTACATGAAGTTACAGTTACAGAAAGACTGTCCCTGTGAACTGTCAGCTAACGTGGAAAATTTATATCAGAATTCCCGTGAAGTGGCTGATGAGGCAGGCATTCTCGATGCAGAATTTAATGAGGAGCCGGGTTCTGTTGCACTTTTGATATCATTTTCTGGCGTAAACAATCGTGCAGTCATGCGGTGAGACTGGATGCTTCACTCATCTGCGTAATTCCCTGTAATCCCACTGGAAATCTCCCAGTTTCAAAGGTTTCGAATTACTTCAACCGGGTGTCGGTGTCGCCATGATAAAAAATCCTTTTTTGAGGAAACTGAGGAAATCAAAGCACGGAAAGCCAAGCCAGATGCTTATTTGAAAAAGCAACTGGAAAACATTTTCCCATAAGGGTGTTCTTGATGAGAATAATATTTATCCCCAGAGTGCGGCGGCTTAGTCACGGATCGAGACCTCATGCTGTTAAAGAAACAGCACCTTTTTAATTTGTGCTTCTTTGAAAACTAAATCTTTAAAAAGTTCTGTGAGTGATTAGAATTACTGGGAAACAACTCTTGACATATCCCATCTGTCACTCTACCCACCTCCCATATCCCATCTGTCACTCTACCCACCTCCCATATCCCATCTGTCACTCTACCCACCTCCCATATCCCATCTGTCACTCTACCCACCTCCCATATCCCATCTGTCACTGTACCCCACCTCCCATATCCAATCTGTCACTCTACCCACCTCCCATATCCCATCTGTCACTCTACCCACCTCCCATATCCCATCTGTCACTGTACCCCACCTCCCATATCCAATCTGTCACTCTACCCACTTCCCATATCTAATCTGTCACTCTACCCACTTCCCATATCTAATCTGTCACTCTACCCACCTCCCATATCTAATCTGTCACTCTACCCACCTCCCATATCCCATCTGTTACTCTACCCACCTCCCATATCTAATCTGTCACTCTACCTACTTCCCATATCCAATCTGTCACTCTACCCACCTCCCATATCCCATCTGTCACTCTATCTGTCACTAATCTACCAGTTCGAAATGATCAGGCTTTGTTTTGCCAGCTGAATATTCAATAAAATAAGTAGTCTACGAGCTAATTGCTACTCTGATATCAGAGTGGGGTTATTCAGTCGTGTCTTGTCGGTGCCTTGTTTATACGACCGAACCCACACTGACCCGTTCAAGCCAGAGCTGACTGCAAAACAGTTACCAGTCGCCCCCACACCCGACAGGAAGTGTCTGTAAGAGAGAAATTTCACAGTGCAACCCGAGACACAACCGGCCGCCTTAAACTGACTTGCTAACTGGCGTCACAATGTGGCCTAACAGGGTATTTGATATGCGAAATTTTAATCCTATTCAGCCAGTCAGTCACGCACCTTCTTTTTCTTGAACAGCTCCGCTGCCAAGAATACCTGCTGCTTGGTGGCGGCTCCGTCTGGCGCCTCGGCAATGGCGGGCAGGCAGGCCACCACGCGGCTGCGGCAGCTGTCGGCGCTGTGAACCGTGAGCTGGCAGACTGCGGATTGGGGCAGCGTGAGAACAAGTGACAGACTGGGTGCGAGCTGTCAGGACAAGTGTCATACTGGGTGCGAAAAGAGCAAGATAAGTTGTCATTTGTCACTGCCAGCTAATTTGTGTCAGAGCAAGCTAATTAGTCTCAGAGCAAGCTAATTAGTGTCAGTGCAAGATAATTAGTGTCAGTCCAAGCTAATAAGTGTCAGAGCAAGATAATTAGTGTCAGTGCAAACTAATTAGTGTCAGTGCAAGCTAATTAGTCTCAGAGCAAGGTAATTAGTGTCAGTGCAAGCTAATTAGTGTCAGTCCAAGCTAATAAGTGTCAGAGCAAGATAATTAGTGTCACTGCAAACTAATTAGTGTCAGAGCAAGCTAATTAGTGTCAGTCCAAGCTAATTAGTGTCAGTGCAAGCTAATTAGTCTCAGAGCAAGGTAATTAGTGTCAGTGCAAGCTAATTAGTCTCAGAGCAAGGTAATTAGTGTCAGTGCAAGATAATTAGTGTCAGTCCAAGCTAATAAGTGTCAGAGCAAGATAACTAGTGTCACTGCAAGCTAATTAATGTCACTGCAAACTAATTAGTGTCAGAGCAAGCTAATTAGTGTCAGTCCAAGCTAATTAGTGTCAGTGCAAGCTAATTAGTCTCAGAGCAAGGTAATTAGTGTCAGTGCATGATAATCAGTGTCAGAGCAAGATAATAAGTGTCAGAGCAAAACAATTAGTGTCAGCTCACCGCGGCAGCGCAGCCTGTAGCCGGTGTCCTCGTCAGTCTGGCAGACAGCGCACGGCCCAGAGCTGACATTCAGCCAGTCGTGCTCGCCAGGTGTCTGCGGAGCAGTCGGCGTTAGGCCCAGCTGCTGCTGCTGCTGCTTGTGCTTCATGCGGTAGCTGCTGCCCAGCCTGAACAGAAAGCTGCGCCTCTTCTTTCGGGTGTGCTGCTCGCTTTCAATTGTGTTATTTTGGGGGGGGTTGGTGGAAGAATGGAGCCCAAGTGCTTCCAGACAAGTTGGCAGCTTGGAAATCCTTTTGAACCGCCGGCCGATCAGACCGTGGCTAAGGAATAATTTCCCCAATAAAATTCAGGCCAGTATCGTCACTCCCAGCTTACGTCCCCAAAGTCTAGCCCTGTTTTCCTTTGCTTCGAGTGGCGAAATTGCAGCGAATTTTCAGTCAGGCCCAACCCCACGGGACAGCCTCGGGTGTTTAGAAGGCTTATAGGGTCGCTGCAACAGATCTCGACCACCAGTTGTCCTAGAAACTAGGCCAGAGTTGGTTAAATTAGGATGATGATGCTGCTGCTGCTCCTGCTCCTTGTCGAGCGAGTTAAAAAGTGTGAAGAAAAATTCCAAAATGCGCTTCTGTTCGAGCCGAAATTTCCGCCTCAGTTGTCTAATTGCGTGGGCGTCAGACGAGAAAGTGGACTGAGGAATTTTTGCCAGAGACAAGCTCGACAGGACGGGCCCACGAGACGATGAGCAGTTTTTTAAGAAGACACTTTGAGACTGCAACCAGAATGCCTTGGAGATGAGATTTATAAATACTTTTTTATATGCCGCAGAAGAATAGAATGTGAAAAAGCAGTTCTGACTACTGACAGCCAAATCTCAGTAGAGTGATACGAATATGTGCAGTAAAAATATAAACTTTCAGCTAGGAAAAAGCTGAGCACGAATAGCTTACGCGCTCAAATCGCCGATCAGAGACGGCGTGCTGATCGATCTTGCAGCGGCGGAGAGGGCGAGAGCCGAAGGCGTTGTCGACGTTGTCGCCGAGTTGACGACATCGACTGTTGGCGCGGTTGGCGACAGCAAAGGCGATGGCGAGGTCAACGGTGACTGTGGAGGCATTGTGCCGGTGACCGGTGCCGAAAAATGGCTATGCTGCGTTGTCGGTGGAGTCACCTTGCTCCAGGCTTCTGATAACGTATCCTGATGATCCTGCTGCTGCTGCTGCTGCTGCTGCTGCTGTTGCTGTTGCTGGAGATCCTCCATCGACTTGCCAGTCTCTGTCTGCACACAAGCAGTTTCGCGATGTCCATCCTGCATTTGTTACGGAGTTGGACTGGCTTTGCATCTAAATTTTGAATGACAAGAATATAATATAATGGGCACAGAGCGTTTTGGTCAGTGAACTTTCTGGTTAAATACTTCTGGAAAAATATTAAATGAACACAGCCTCTAAACACATCTCACCTCGTCCGTGTCGGATTCTGCACTGCACAGGTAGTAGTGCTCTGAAATGATCAAAATTACCATACTAGTCAAATATAGTCTCGCTTTATGATAACAACATAATATACTTGCAATATACTTGTTATACTTGTTAGATTCCGCTAAACGCTGAGCACAGACACAGCTGGGCACATCTGCTCTGAATTTTTCATCGTCAGGTGGTGTACAGTCTCACTGCGTCTTTGGCGGGTTGGTTGACCTCCTGGACGTAAATTGCACGACAAAGCCCCCAGCCTCCCCTCCGCGGAACCCCTGTCACATGCTTGTGGTTAAGGGGATTCCCGCAACAATACTTTCTAAAAATAGTATCAACTGGGCCTCCCCTCCCGGCAGCCAATCAAATCTGACGGGATTGGCGGGCCAATGCAGCTTGGAGTGCTGGCACCCACCCCTCGCGTGGCTGGCCTCCAGGCCAGGAAACACAAGCAGGTCCTGGTCCAGCGCTGAGGTGGCCGACTTGGCTAGATTGGTTGTCATGACAACCAGCGGGGCGGCTGTCGGCGTCCGCCAGCTGGCGACTCGAACGACGGCGTCCTCCGGGCCGGGACGGCGACGCTGACGACGTCGGGCGGCCGCGGAAGCGACGGCGCGCAGCCATAGACGTAGGCGCTCCGACGAGGCCATCGCCGACCGGGGACACCTACGGTCGCTTAGCAACGCTTGCCGCAGCCGGTCATCGTCCAGCCATGGATCCATCGACGCTGATGCTGCAGACTGCGAAGAGAGATGGACGAGCAGCTCAACGAGGCTCTCCAGCCAGCCGCGGACTGCCAACCAGAGCAGCACCGACAGTTCCGGATGGTCGTCGTTGACCCAGTTTTTGAAGTCGTCTTCGCCTACAGTCAAGCGACTCAGAGCGTCGCCGAGACGTCGATCGTCGGTGTCGTCGGCGTGGGCGTCGGTGTCGGCGAGGTTGGCCAGCTCCGGCGGCACCGACGGGAAGTTGGCGGCAATGGCCGCGGCAACAGCGGCCATGGGATCCGGGACGAAGGTGAAACTGAGATCGGCGAGAATCGGTTGAGAATCGGCCGACGACGTCGAAGGATGAACGGCAGCGGCGGCGGCGGCTGCCGAGGGCAGCCTATGCAGGCTAAGCCGAACGGTTTCCGGGGCATCGTGCTCTGCAGATTTAAAGTCATCCCATAGGGTTTTTTAGGAAATCCTCAAACGCTAAAGAAAGCCTCTGGATGGGAATCCCCAAGATATAAAATCCTCCAAAAATAACCTTAGGATGGGGAATTCCCAAATGAGCGAAGCCCCCCTAAGATGAACAGCGATCGGGAATTCCCAAGTGAACGTAAATCCTCAGGTTTGGGATAATCGATATCTGGACGAGCAAAGGTAAAGAGGATAATTTTAAAGCGATTCGACAATAAACAAGTTTCCCAACTGGAGTTGTCACCAGCGGACTCACCTGGGATTCTGGAGAACAGCGCCCCGCAGCCGGGGACCAGTTCGCAGGACGCCAGGTGGCGCCTGTTGAGTCCCTCGTAGACCAGGCAGTAGCGACGACCGGCGGTTAGCAGCTTCTCATCCGACAGGTGAATGAAAATTGGGTCGCCTCCCTAAAGAGAAACAAATGGCAGGAAATGCCCGCTATGTACTACTATTTAATAAGACACAAAGTGGTACGGCTTAGCTTAAGTAGAAAGTGGCGACAGTGCCTGTGCCTATAATGCCAGTTTCAATAGCCTGGCCTGCTATGTTCGATAAATTAAATAAAACCAATCCGAATAGCTAATAAATGAGCTAAATATGACTTTGTTTATCCGCGCTGATTCAAGTCTAGACTGTGACCCAGAGGACTAAGGACTAAGGAATGTGGGGGCATAGGCCAGCTCACAGTTAAGGAGGCCTGCTTCGGCACCAGCGCGGCCTTCTGTGTTGATGCAGCCGGAGCTGCCTGAGCCTCCGGGTGGGGCTTGAAGAAGCTCCAGAAGCTGCTGTCGGCGCTGTTGCCCTTCTGCATGCTGAGCAAGACCGTCTAGATCTGACTGACGGACAATGATAGCATTGCGTTGAAATTGCCGCGCTGTATATCACAATCCACGCCCTCTAAAACCGGTTTGTTTTGCTTCGCCTTGTATATAGGTGGCTGGCAGCCTGGTAGGGCAATGGCCGGGGCCGCCCTAAATGTACTTTGGCCGATCGAACACTAAATCTCTACAATGAAAACTGAGAGAAAGGTATAGAGAGGAAGTGGGACAGAGTTGGTTGGCTGTGGTGTGGGGTGCACAGTTGAAGCTTATTGATTATTTTCTCTGATTTCTGTCTTCCAATATTCCACGGGCCTAGGGGAGCAGGGCTGGCTTTCTGTGCAATCCGGAGCAGTAACGTGAGCGCCAAGGCCAAGCTGTGAGTGTTTTTGTAGCTCCAGTCGAGCTGCCAAGTGCCCAGCGAACACCGCGAAAGCATAGGCGATTATTGGACTGATCAGGCCTGTCAAAATATGGCCAAAGTACTAGAAAGACCGGATAAACAAGGAATAGGAATCTGCGGAAGCGAAACCCGAGAGGATATGAGCAGTGGCTGGCGAAAGGAAAAACTAAAGGACCTTGGGAGACTCGTGGCGTCTTGGAAGAACGGAATGGGAGAAGAGACTGAAGGAAATAGGAGAAGGGAATGGGAGAAGGAAATGGGAGAAGGGAATGGGAGAAGGAAATGGGAGAAGGAAATGGGAGAATGGAATGGGAGAAGGAAATGGGAGAAGGGAATGGGAGAAGAGAATGGGAGAATGGAATGGGAGAAGGGAATGGGAGGAGGGACTGAAGGTAATGGGATAAGGAAATGGGAGAATGGAATGGGAGAAGGGAATGGGAGAAGGGAATGGGAGAAGGGAATGGGAGAAGGGAATGGGAGAAGGGAATGGGAGAAGGGACTGAAGGTAATGGGATAAGAAAATGGGAGAATGGAATGGGAGAAGAGAATGGGAGAAGTGAATGGGAGAATGGAATGGGAGAAGAGAATGGGAGAAGAGAATGGGAGAATGGAATGGGAGAATGGAATGGGAGAAGAGAATGGGAGAAGAGAATGGGAGAATGGAATGGGAGAAGAGAATGGGAGAAGAGAATGGGAGAAGAGAATGGGAGAAGGGAATGGGAGAATGGAATGGGAGAATGGAATGGGAGAAGAGAATGGGAGAAGAGAATGGGAGAAGTGAATGGGAGAAGGGAATGGGAGAAGGGAATGGGAGAAGGGAATGGGAGAAGTGAATGGGAGAATGGAATGGGAGAAGTGAATGGGAGAAGGGAATGGGAGAAGAGAATGGGAGAATGGAATGGGAGAAGGGAATGGGAGAAGGGAATGGGAGAATGGAATGGGAGAAGTGAATGGGAGAAGTGAATGGGAGAAGTGAATGGGAGAAGTGAATGGGAGAAGTGAATGGGAGAAGTGAATGGGAGAAGGGAATGGGAGAAGAGAATGGGAGAATGGAATGGGATAAGGAAATGGGAGAAGAGAATGGGAGAATGGAATGGGAGAAGAGAATGGGAGAAGAGAATGGGAGAAGAGAATGGGAGAAGGGAATGGGAGAATGGAATGGGAGAATGGAATGGGAGAAGTGAATGGGAGAATGGAATGGGAGAAGTGAATGGGAGAATGGAATGGGATAAGGAAATGGGAGAATGGAATGGGAGAAGGGAATGGGAGAAGGGAATGGGAGAAGTGAATGGGAGAATGGAATGGGATAAGGAAATGGGAGAATGGAATGGGAGAAGGGAATGGGAGAAGGGAATGGGAGAAGTGAATGGGAGAATGGAATGGGAGAATGGAATGGGATAAGGAAATGGGAGAATGGAATGGGAGAAGGGAATGGGAGAAGGGAATGGGAGAAGTGAATGGGAGAAGTGAATGGGAGAATGGAATGGGATAAGGAAATGGGAGAATGGAATGGGAGAAGGGAATGGGAGAAGGGAATGGGAGAAGGGAATGGGAGAAGGGAATGGGAGAAGGGAATGGGAGAAGGGAATGGGAGAAGGGAATGGGAGAAGGGAATGGGAGAATGGAATGGGAGAAGGGAATGGGAGAAGGGAATGAGAGAATGGATTGAGAGAATGGAATGGGAGAAGGAATGGTATTGAAGTAGGGGGGTTTGCAAAGGAGAAGCAATGAGTTGACAGGACATGGACAGACAATCAGTTTACTCAGTGTACTCGTACGCTCTTCTGAGCAAGCGATAGTGAAAAAACTGAATCAGAACAGGAACCGACCTTGCTTGCTAAACTTTAGTGCAGAAAATCGTTTGCACAGCAAGAAAAGATCAACCGCACTGCAGCTGATCTCACCGCGTTGGCTCACGCCAGAGGGTAGACACAATTCTGAGCAGTCAGCAGGTTAAAGTGCAAGCGAACTGAGAACTCCGATTGTCTATTCGCCAAAGCGTGGGTGAAAAATGAACGCACCATTTATGGGAAGCAGCAGGTTGGAATTCAGGAATGCAAATGATCCCGATTAACTGCTCAAGCAATAGCCGCTGCTCAAACTTTGGGATAACAATGCTACGCAGCACTTGCGTGTCACATGATGAAAATATCGAAGCTGACAATTCACAATCACAGCACTGAGTATTCACAATCACAGCACTGAGTATTCACAATCACAGCACTGAATATTCACAATCACAGCACTGAATATTCACAATCACAGCACTGAATATTCACAATCACAGCACTGAATATTCACAATCACAGCACTGAATATTCACAATCACAGCACTGAGTATTCACAATCACAGCACTGAATATTCACAATCACAGCACTGAATATTCACAATCACAGCACTGAGTATTCACAATCACAGCACTGAGTATTCACAATCACAGCACTGAGTATTCGCAATCACAGCACTGAGTATTCGCAATCACAGCACTGAATATTCACAATCACAGCACTGAATATTCACAATCACAGCACTGAATATTCACAATCACAGCACTGAGTATTCACAATCACAGCACTGAATATTCACAATCACAGCACTGAGTATTCACAATCACAGCACTGAGTATTCACAATCACAGCACTGAGTATTCACAATCACAGCACTGAATATTCACAATCACAGCACTGAGTATTCACAATCACAGCACTGAGTATTCACAATCACAGCACTGAATATTCACAATCACAGCACTGAATATTCACAATCACAGCACTGAATATTCACAATCACAGCACTGAATATTCACAATCACAGCACTGAGTATTCACAATCACAGCACTGAGTATTCACAATCACAGCACTGAATATTCACAATCACAGCACTGAGTATTCACAATCACAGCACTGAGTATTCACAATCACAGCACTGAATATTCACAATCACAGCACTGAATATTCACAATCACAGCACTGAATATTCACAATCACAGCACTGAATATTCACAATCACAGCACTGAGTATTCACAATCACAGCACTGAATATTCACAATCACAGCACTGAGTATTCACAATCACAGCACTGAGTATTCACAATCACAGCACTGAGTATTCACAATCACAGCACTGAATATTCACAATCACAGCACTGAGTATTCACAATCACAGCACTGAGTATTCACAATCACAGCACTGAGTATTCACAATCACAGCACTGAATATTCGCAATCACAGCACTGAGTATTCACAATCACAGCACTGAGTATTCACAATCACAGCACTGAATATTCACAATCACAGCACTGAGTATTCACAATCACAGCACTGAATATTCACAATCACAGCACTGAATATTCACAATCACAGCACTGAATATTCACAATCACAGCATTGAATATTCACAAACACAGCACTGAATATTCACAATCACAGCACTGAGTATTCACAATCACAGCACTGAATATTCACAATCATTCGTTTACAAGTTGTAAAAACGATTTTTGAAAGCATTTTTTCAGAATGTAAGTTAGAATGGCAAAATAAATAGTCAGTAAATAAGATGGTTATTATTTTAATCCGCCACCAAAACAGCAGATGCGTGAGTCTGCCAACGCTCATTTCTTGAGCAAGCAAAACAGTTTTCGTTTTTTTTATAAAAATATATTTTTAAGGCGGCCTTTAGAAGGCCGACACAAAACTACAAATTTTTATAGCTATATTTAGCACCACACCGGTCATGTCATACAAGCACATATGGCAAAACACAAATGGCTTAAATGTACCAAAAGATGACAGACGCGCCACAGTTGCTTGAAGGCTCACGAGAAACTGACAGAAATGCATTTAAAAGTAAAAACATCAAGTACAGAACAACAAGAATGAAAAACAGACAACATGAAATAAACACCTGAACCTATGAACTGTCACACCTGAACCTATGAACTGTCACACCTGAACCTATGAACTGTCACACCTGAACCTATGAACTGTCACACCTGAACCCATGAACTGTCACACCTGAACCTATGAACTGTCACACCTGAACCTATGAACTGTCACACCTGAACCTATGAACTGTCACACCTGAACCTATGAACTGTCACACCTGAACCTATGAACTGTCACACCTGAACCTACGAACTGTCACACCTGAACCTATGAACTGTCACACCTGAACCTATGAACTGTCACACCTGAACCTATGAACTGTCACACCTGAACCTACGAACTGTCACACCTGAACCTATGAACTGTCACACCTGAACCTACGAACTGTCACACCTGAACCTACGAACTGTCACATATGAACCTATGAACTGTCACACCTGAACCTATGAACTGTCACACCTGAACCTATGAACTGTCACACCTGAACCTATGAACTGTCACACCTGAACCTATGAACTGTCACACCTGAACCTATGAACTGTCACACCTGAACCTATGAACTGTCACACCTGAACCTATGAACTGTCACACCTGAACCTATGAACTGTCACACCTGAACCTATGAACTGTCACACCTGAACCTATGAACTGTCACACCTGAACCTACGAACTGTCACACCTGAACCTATGAACTGTCACACCTGAACCTACGAACTGTCACACCTGAACCTACGAACTGTCACATATGAACCTATGAACTGTCACACCTGAACCTATGAACTGTCACACCTGAACCTATGAACTGTCACACCTGAACCTATGAACTGTCACACCTGAACCTATGAACTGTCACACCTGAACCTATGAACTGTCACACCTGAACCTATGAACTGTCACACCTGAACCTATGAACTGTCACACCTGAACCTATGAACTGTCACACCTGAACCTATGAACTGTCACACCTGAACCTATGAACTGTCACACCTGAACCTATGAACTGTCACACCTGAACCCATGAACTGTCACACCTGAACCTATGAACTGTCACACCTGAACCTATGAACTGTCACACCTGAACCTATGAACTGTCACACCTGAACCCATGAACTGTCACACCTGAACCTATGAACTGTCACACCTGAACCTATGAACTGTCACACCTGAACCCATGAACTGTCACACCTGAACCTATGAACTGTCACATTTTCTAACTACTAAATAACCTACTCAGTCTCACTGTCACACGTCGACGTATTAAGGAACTGTCTGAAAATTAAATAATTTTGGTGCACCTTTCTTGAAAAAAAGCTATATGCAGCACAACAAACACGAGAAGGAAAAAATAGACGAATATGTAAAAAGGTAGCACTTTGTTTTGTAAAAAACGGACCATAATTTGCAATGGAAACAAAAAGTACCAAATGCCTTCAAAAATAAAAGCTATAAAAATGCTACTTAAAAATATTTGTTACATGGAATTTACGAGGAGAAAAAATACTAAACACCGGTGATATTTAATAAGAGAAAAAACTTATTGATTTTCAAATGTTGTCATTAGCAACCAATACGAGTATGTTGTTAGATTGAAAAAACTGAAAAGTATGATACAAAAAAGCAAAAAAATTTTATTGACAACACAACAAAAATTGTCCGGCAAAGAAATAAAATCAACAATAGCAGCAGCAGCAGCAGCAGCAGCAGCAGCAGCAGCAGCAGCAGCAGCAGCAGCCAGTTACATAAATTGATGATGCTGATGTGCCACTGAGTTTGACCAGCTGTTGTGCGTACTGAACGGTGAGACACTCTGAAACAAAGGATTTTTATGCATCTTAATATATAAAATAGTATAAAAGTTCTAGTAGGCTACTAGTGTAAAGTAGAAAAGGTAGTGTAGATTGTAGCATTCAACGCGATATAGAAGATTGTGGACAACACGGTACACGGTAGACAAGAGAGTAGACTAGGAGATGGTAGACAAGAGAGTAGACTAGGAGATGGTAGACAAGAGAGTAGACTAGGAGATGGTAGACAAGAGAGTAGACTAGGAGATGGTAGACAAGAGAGTAGACTAGGAGATGGTAGACAAGAGAGTAGACTAGGAGATGGTAGACAAGAGAGTAGACTAGGAGATGGTAGACAAGAGAGTATACTAGGAGATGGTAGACAAGAGAGTAGACTAGGAGATGGTAGACAAGAGAGTAGACTAGGAGATGGTAGACAAGAGAGTAGACTAGGAGATGGTAGACAAGAGAGTAGACTAGGAGATGGTAGACAAGAGAGTAGACTAGGAGATGGTAGACAAGAGAGTAGACTAGGAGATGGTAGACAAGAGAGTAGACTAGGAGATGGTAGACAAGAGAGTAGACTAGGAGATGGTAGACAAGAGAGTAGACTAGGAGATGGTAGACAAGAGAGTAGACTAGGAGATGGTAGACAAGAGAGTATACTAGGAGATGGTAGACAAGAGAGTAGACTAGGAGATGGTAGACAAGAGAGTAGACTAGGAGATGGTAGACAAGAGAGTTGACTAGGAGATGGTAGACAAGAGAGTAGACTGGTAGATGGTAGGCAAGAGAGTAGACTAGGAGATGGTAGACAAGAGAGTAGACTAGGAGATGGTAGACAAGAGAGTAGACTAGGAGATGGTAGACAAGAGAGTAGACTAGGAGATGGTAGACAAGAGAGTAGACTAGGAGATGGTAGACAAGAGAGTAGACTAGGAGATGGTAGACAAGAGAGTAGACTAGGAGATGGTAGACAATAGAGTAGACTAGTAGATGGTAGACAAGAGAGTAGACTAGGAGATGGTAGACAAGAGAGTAGACTAGAAGATGGTAGACAAGAGAGTAGACTGGTAGATGGTAGACAAGAGAGTAGACTGGTAGATGGTAGGCAAGAGAATAGACTAGTAGATGGTAGACAAGAGAGTAGACTAGAAGATGGTAGACAAGAGAATAGACTAGGAGATGGTGGTAAAGTCTTTCTGAAAGAGACAATTGAGTAGTGTGCTCACCGACTCCACAGGAGCCACACCGCCGCCGCCGGTCAGACCGACACTCCGGCGCAGTAGGCCGGTTACCCGGTTCGACAATGAGGCCAGCCAGCCCTTGGGCTCCAGACTCGACGACTCCGAGACCTCGTCGCAGTCGGGCCAGCGATGCGAGGCCTCCAGGTCCGACCACTCAAGGTCGGAGCCATAGAACTGCTGCTGCTGCTGCTGCTGCTGCTGCTGCTCGGCGTCTAACGCTGAATCCGTTTCGATAGGATCTTCATAGCCTGAACTGCCGAATCCCACCTGAGCTGGGGCGATACCTGACGCTCCACCTGAGCTGCCGAATCCCACCTGAGCTGGGGCGATACCTGACGCTCCACCTGAGCTGCCGAATCCCACTTGAGCTGGGGCGATACCTGACGCTCCACCTGAGCTGCCGAATCCCACTTGAGCTGGGGCGATACCTGACGCTCCACCTGAGCTGCCGAATCCCACTTGAGCTGGGGCGATACCTGACGCTCCACCTGAGCTGCCGAATCCCACTTGAGCTGGGGCGATACCTGACGCTCCACCTGAGCTGCCGAATCCCACTTGAGCTGGGGCGATACCTGACGCTCCACCAGAGCTGCCGAATCCCACTTGAGCTGGGGCGATACCTGACGCTCCACCTGAGCTGCCGAATCCCACTTGAGCTGGGGCGATACCTGACGCTCCACCAGAGCTGCCGAATCCCACTTGAGCTTGGCCGATACCTGACGCTCCACCTGAGATGCCCAATCCTACCTGAGCTGGGCCGATACCTGACGCTCCACCTGAGCTGCCGAATCCCACTTGAGCAGCTGGCATGGCAGTCGCCACCGAGTTGAATCCTGTTCCAGCATTGCTGGTTGTCACTTTAATTGGAGCCTGGCTGTGAACTGTAATTGGAACACTGGAGTCCCAGCTCTCCGTTGCCTGTGGCGGATTCGGCGCATCCCAGACGCCATCGGCTAGCTGCTGTTGAACGGCCACTTCTGTCCGTTCTCTGATGACGCCGCTAAAACCTGTCTTCTTGAAGCCGAAACCATGGTGTCTCACTGGGATCTCTTGACCTTCTTCCGATTCGTCGTCAATCGAGTTGTCATTTTCACCATTAGCATCGTCTTCTAGCTGTATGTTGCTACCGCAACCAAAGCCCCTGCGGCATGCTTTTTGCTGCTGCTGCTGCTGCTGCTGCTGCTGCTGCTGCACGGGTGCACTGCTAGCGGCGCCGAAGCCTCTCTTCTTGAAGCCGAATCCATGCTGCTTCACGGGAACCTCCTGATCCTCCTCTGTTTGGTTATCATCCGCATTGTCCTCGTTCCCACCTACTTCTTCCACTTGCTGTGCAATCAGGGGCTTACTACCGAAGCCCCGATGGAGCGGCGGCTGCTGCTGCTGGTGATTGAGACTTTTCTGCTGTCCGGTGGAAATTTCCGTTGACTGAGAGACGGTGACAGGCGTCCAGCCAGTTTTATTCTGCGGCTGCGGCTGGCCGATGTGCCCGGCGGAAGCCGAGACTCCGAAGCCCTTCCGCTTGACCTGCACTGCAGCCGCCTGCTGATGCTGCTGATGATATTGATAAAGGCCTGCCGAGCTAGACGATTCGACAGCAGCAACAACTGGTTGCTGCTTCGCTGGCGAATCCCAGTTTTCGCCCCCGCCTCCGTCATTTTGGGACGGGTCTTGAATGTGCTCAGCCTGTACCGAATACTTGGATGCTGCTCCAAATCCGCATCTTCGCACAGCCTGCACGGCAGATCCGCAGCAGCTAAAATGATTCTCAGCAGAGTCGGCGCCGGTGCTCTGCTGCTCAACCTGAACTACCTGAACCAAGCTGGAGGACTGGCTGTGACCGCCGCCGAAGCCAAGCCGCCCTTGTTGAACAGTCACCGGCTGCGACTCGCCCACGTCACCGGCGGGCGTCGGCGATGCAGCCCGACTCCGCCTTCGGGCTGCGTCCCACTGGCGCTCCTGCACCCGACGCGCCTCGCAGCGACTCTCTGCCGCCTGCCAGGACCGTCGTGCTTCGCCGAAAGACAACGAAGTCGATTCTATTGGAGTTGGCGATTTCGCTGGCGACGGCGGAGACTGGCGTCGAAAAGCGACGTGACGCTGCTGGTGCTGCTGATGATTATGTTGAGTTTTGTTATCATCATGAGAGTCGGTCGGGGGCTGCAGGAACACCATGCGATAAAGGCCATTGTCCAGTGGATGCAGCACAGCTGGGGCGGTCTGTGGCTGATTTCTGGTGCCGCTGCTGCTGCTGTTGCTGCCACTGCTGGCAATGAAAGCTGTGTTAAGCTGTTCTTGAACTGACTCAGTTGGCTGCTGCCAGCGTCCGTGACTGTGGCAGTGACCATCAGGTTGCACTGTCAGCAGCTGAGCATCCACAGAGGCGGGCCGGTTGCCGCGTCCGTCTGAGTAATCATGCGGATAGCGGAATCATTGTCATTTTAACAAAACTTAAGCCTTTTTCCTTTATTGTCTTTCTTTGGATAATCTCATCTACCTTGACTTTGATTACCCATTAATCTCAACTTTTGATTACCCATCTACCTCAACTTTTGATTATTCATCTACCTCAACTTTTGATTACCCATCTACCTCAACTTTTAATTACCCATCTACCTCAACTTTTGATTAGCCATCTACCTCAACTTTTGATTATTCATCTACCTCAACTTTTAATTACCCATCTACCTCAACTTTTAATTACCCATCTACCTCAACTTTTAATTACCCATCTACCTCAACTTTTAATTACCCATCTACCTCAACTTTTAATTACCCATCTACCTCAACTTTGATTAGCCATCTACCTCAAATTTGATTAGCCATCTACCTCAACTTTAATTACCCATCTACCTCAAATTTGATTAGCCATCTACCTCAACTTTGATTACCCATCTACCTCAACTTTTAATTACCCATCTACCTCAACTTTTAATTACCCATCTACCTCAAATTTGATTAGCCATCTACCTCAACTTTAATTACCCATCTACCTCAACTTTTAATTACCCATCTACCTCAACTTTGATTAGCCAGCAACCTCAACTTTGATTAGCCATCTACCTCAACTTTAATTACCCATCTACCTCAACTTTTAATTACCCATCTACCTCAACTTTGATTAGCCAGCAACCTCAACTTTGATTAGCCATCTACCTCAACTTTAATTACCCATCTACCTCAAATTTGATTAGCCATCTACCTCAACTTTAATTACCCATCTACCTCAACTTTGATTAGCCATCTACCTCAAATTTGATTAGCCATCTACCTCAACTTTGATTAGCCATCTACCTCAACTTTGATTAGCCATCTACCTCAACTTTGATTAGCCATCTACCTCAAATTTGATTAGCCATCTACCTCAACTTTAATTACCCATCTACCTCAAATTTGATTAGCCATCTACCTCAACTTTGATTACCCATCTACCTCAACTTTTAATTACCCATCTACCTCAACTTTTAATTACCCATCTACCTCAAATTTGATTAGCCATCTACCTCAACTTTAATTACCCATCTACCTCAACTTTGATTAGCCAGCAACCTCAACTTTGATTAGCCAGCAACCTCAACTTTGATTAGCCATCTACCTCAACTTTGATTAGCCATCTACCTCAACTTTGATTAGCCATCTACCTCAAATTTGATTAGCCATCTACCTCAACTTTAATTACCCATCTACCTCAAATTTGATTAGCCATCTACCTCAACTTTGATTACCCATCTACCTCAACTTTTAATTACCCATCTACCTCAACTTTTAATTACCCATCTACCTCAAATTTGATTAGCCATCTACCTCAACTTTAATTACCCATCTACCTCAACTTTTAATTACCCATCTACCTCAACTTTGATTAGCCAGCAACCTCAACTTTGATTAGCCATCTACCTCAACTTTTAATTACCCATCTACCTCAACTTTTAATTACCCATCTACCTCAACTTTTAATTACCCATCTACCTCAACTTTTAATTACCCATCTACCTCAACTTTTAATTACCCATCTACCTCAACTTTTAATTACCCATCTACCTCAACTTTTAATTACCCATCTACCTCAACTTTTAATTACCCATCTACCTCAACTTTTAATTACCCATCTACCTCAACTTTTAATTACCCATCTACCTCAACTTTTAATTACCCATCTACCTCAACTTTGATTAGCCAGCAACCTCAACTTTGATTAGCCATCTACCTCAACTTTTAATTACCCATCTACCTCAACTTTGATTAGCCATCTACCTCAAATTTGATTAGCCATCTACCTCAACTTTAATTACCCATCTACCTCAAATTTGATTAGCCATCTACCTCAACTTTGATTACCCATCTACCTCAACTTTTAATTACCCATCTACCTCAACTTTTAATTACCCATCTACCTCAAATTTGATTAGCCATCTACCTCAACTTTAATTACCCATCTACCTCAACTTTGATTAGCCAGCAACCTCAACTTTGATTAGCCATCTACCTCAACTTTAATTACCCATCTACCTCAACTTTTAATTACCCATCTACCTCAACTTTGATTAGCCAGCAACCTCAACTTTGATTAGCCATCTACCTCAACTTTAATTACCCATCTACCTCAAATTTGATTAGCCATCTACCTCAACTTTAATTACCCATCTACCTCAACTTTGATTAGCCATCTACCTCAACTTTGATTAGCCATGTACCTCAACTTTGATTAGCCAGCAACCTCAACTTTGATTAGCCATCTACCTCAACTTTGATTAGCCATCTACCTCAACTTTGATTAGCCATCTACCTCAACTTTGATTAGCCAGCAACCTCAACTTTGATTAGCCATCTACCTCAACTTTGATTAGCCATCTACCTCAACTTTGATTAGCCAGCAACCTCAACTTTGATTAGCCATCTACCTCAACTTTGATTAGCCAGCAACCTCAACTTTGATTAGACAGCAACCTCAACTTTGATTAGCCAGCAACCTCAACTTTGATTAGCCAGCAACCTCAACTTTGATTAGCCAGCAACCTCAACTTTGATTAGACAGCAACCTCAACTTTTAATTACCCATCTACCTCAACTTTGATTAGCCATCTACCTCAACTTTTAATTACCCATCTACCTCAACTTTGATTAGCCATCTACCTCAACTTTTAATTACCCATCTACCTCAACTTTGATTAGCCATCTACCTCAACTTTTAATTACCCATCTACCTCAACTTTGATTAGCCATCTACCTCAACTTTGATTAGCCAGCAACCTCAACTTTGATTAGCCAGCAACCTCAACTTTGATTAGCCAGCAACCTCAACTTTGATTAGCCATCTACCTCAACTTTGATTAGCCATCTACCTCAACTTTGATTACCCATCTACCTCAACTTTTAATTACCCATCTACCTCAACTTTGATTAGCCAGCAACCTCAACTTTGATTACGCATCTACCTCAACTTTGATTAGCCATCTACCTCAACTTTGATTAGCCATCTACCTCAACTTTGATTAGCCATCTACCTCAACTTTGATTACCCATCTACCTCAACTTTTAATTACCCATCTACCTCAACTTTGATTAGCCAGCAACCTCAACTTTGATTACGCATCTACCTCAACTTTGATTAGCCATCTACCTCAACTTTGATTAGCCATCTACCTCAACTTTGATTAGCCATCTACCTCAACTTTGATTACCCATCTACCTCAACTTTTAATTACCCATCTACCTCAACTTTGATTAGCCATCTACCTCAACTTTGAATAGCCATCTACCTCAACTTTGATTAGCCATCTACCTCAACTTTGATTAGCCATCTACCTCAACTTTGATTAGCCATCTACCTCAACTTTGATTAGCCATCTACCTCAACTTTGATTTGCCATCTACCTCAACTTTGATTAGCCATCTACCTCAACTTTGATTAGCCATCTACCTCAACTTTGATTAGCCAGCAACCTCAAATTTGATTAGCCAGCAACCTCAAATTTGATTAGCCATCTACCTCAACTTTGATTAGCCATCTACCTCAACTTTGATTAGCCAGCAACCTCAAATTTGATTAGCCAGCAACCTCAAATTTGATTAGCCATCTACCTCAACTTTGATTAGCCATCTACCTCAACTTTGATTAGCCATCTACCTCAACTTTGATTAGCCATCTACCTCAACTTTTAATTACCCATCTACCTCAACTTTGATTAGCCATCTACCTCAACTTTGAATAGCCATCTACCTCAACTTTGATTAGCCATCTACCTCAACTTTGATTAGCCATCTACCTCAACTTTGATTAGCCATCTACCTCAACTTTGATTAGCCATCTACCTCAACTTTGATTAGCCATCTACCTCAACTTTGATTACCCATCTACCTCAACTTTTAATTACCCATCTACCTCAACTTTGATTAGCCATCTACCTCAACTTTGAATAGCCATCTACCTCAACTTTGATTAGCCATCTACCTCAACTTTGATTAGCCATCTACCTCAACTTTGATTAGCCATCTACCTCAACTTTGATTAGCCATCTACCTCAACTTTGATTTGCCATCTACCTCAACTTTGATTAGCCATCTACCTCAACTTTGATTAGCCATCTACCTCAACTTTGATTAGCCAGCAACCTCAAATTTGATTAGCCAGCAACCTCAAATTTGATTAGCCATCTACCTCAACTTTGATTAGCCATCTACCTCAACTTTGATTAGCCAGCAACCTCAAATTTGATTAGCCAGCAACCTCAAATTTGATTAGCCATCTACCTCAACTTTGATTAGCCATCTACCTCAACTTTGATTAGCCATCTACCTCAACTTTGATTAGCCATCTACCTCAACTTTGATTAGCCAGCAACCTCAACTTTGATTAGCCAGCAACCTCAACTTTGATTAGCCATCTACCTCAACTTTGATTAGCCATCTACAATACGAGTAGTGAGAAGCCAGTGTGAGAACTAATATCCAGCAACTCGAAATCTGCAGTCGGGAATTGCTCACCTAGATTCAGAGCTCTACGCGCCGAATGAGAATTCGGCAACAAGACGCGGCAGGTGGTTGGCACCGGATCATTTGGCGAGAATTTCACCGGAGTGCTATCCATAGGCTCAGCTGCTGCTGCCGACTGCTCGAATCGGTGAATCAATCGGTTCACAGAAGGACTCGGTCGACTAGCTGCGGCAGCCACAGGACGGACCGGCTCGCTGCGGCGGGTCTATTATGGGGCAGCCGGGAATGTGGCGGTAGTTCCATTGCGGAGCTGGTGGATTGGAAAGTCAATTAAAAGCAACTCACAGTTCGCTTCGCAGTCGGCGGCAACGGTGGCCGACGGCTGTCAGCGGAGGCGGCTCGAGTGGCTGGTTTTTGACAGCGATCATAATTGTTGTTCTCGTCAACAGCGAGGCGGACTTTAGCCGAGTAGCCGCCGCCGTTGCTGGCCGCCCTGATGAGGTCGATGGTTTCGGAGGCCGGGCCAGTTTCGGACCAGGGCGGATCCAAGCAGGTCCGATGACCGGCCGGCTTGAAGCCCGAGGAGCCGGGTGCGGAGGCGCTTGACCAGCTGTGGCAGCGACGGCGTCGGCTGTGGCGGAGACCGCTGCTGCTGCTGCTGGTGCTGCGCTGGCGCTGCTGTTGCTGACTGTTGCTAAGCAGCCGGGGCGAGAACGCCGGCCGAGACGGAGACCAGCTGCGCCGTTCAGGCGGCGGCACGGCGGCCAGCTCGAGATAGTCGCGACGACTTAGCCGGCTTCTCGGTAGCTCTCGGCGAGTGGCCTCTCGGTTCGGCTGGGCCTCTTCACTCGAGCTGCCATTTTCACTGCCTTCGTCTTGTTCGTCGTCTGTGGCCAGAAGGATCTCGGTGGCCAGGCTGGAGACATTAGTCAGGTCCTGCGAGACCCGCTGTGGCTGGTGCTGGCGGCGCGGCCGCTGCTGGTAGCGATGACCTGGCGAGGCTGGTGATGATTGAATAGTGAATTGTATGAGTTATAGGCTGCATTCATTCTCTCCTTCCTAAGTTCCTAAGAGTCCTGAAGTCACGTGACCTTTTATCAATAGCCAGCTTGAAGTCACGTGACCTCTTTATTTCCTTATCACGTCTATCTACCTTAATTTGCCCGGTGGGGGTCACGAGATCCATCAGTCCATTTAATCAACAAAAAAAACAGGTAGCACAAGTTGGACTGAAATAATTTAACAACAATGTGCCAGCAAACAACAATATTCCTACCTGCAGCAGCAGCTGCGGCAGCGGGCCCCCGAACCTCGTCGCGCAGCAAGTCACCGGCAGGCTGTCGCCGAAAACTCCGACTTGGCTGCGACGACGACTGCCAGCCGTCCCAATGAGCGCCGCAGTAGCCGTACACCAGAAACCGACAGACAGTGTCCAACGGAGGCCTGCGGTGAGGCTCGGGCAGTACGGCAGACAACACGAGCTGCTGCAGCGACTCAGGCAGGTGAGCATCTCGCCAGCGGTCCAGCCAATCGGAGCAACGCTGACTGAGTCGGCGTCGAATGTCCGACCCGGTGCGGGCGCTCTCGTGCGGCACCTGGCAATGGAATCAGCCCACGGCTTGTTCGATTCCCGAGTCGATTCCAACAAAAACTAAACTTCAACATGTGCAATCACACCGCAATGGGATATTACAGTCGGAGTATGAAACTCCACACAGACGGGAATCTGCCAAGAAAACTGCCCAATAATCCGGTCGATTCCTGCTGCGATACCGCTAACTTCAATGCATAGAGATTCATATCAATTCACCTCTTAGTGAGCCACAAAAAGTCCAAGCAAAAAACTGGAATCTTTAAGGACTCGTGGGCCTATTTTGTGTCCTGAAAGACGTCAGGGGTTCGATTCGGGAAACAGAGTCTCTGCAAATCCAGGCTTCTAAATCCTCAGAACTCACCCGCATGGTCCACATCTCCCAGGCTACAACGCCGAGTCCGTAGACATCGGCAGCGGGGGTGGCCGGCAGTCGGTTGAGCAGCTCCGGAGCCAGCCAGTTAACAACGGCTCTGTAGCCATCGTTGAACGAAGCGAACGAGCACCTTGAAACCGAGTCGCTGCCGCTGACTGCGTACTCCAGGCAGCCCAGCTTGGCCAATGCGGGTGACACCAGGTGAATAGAGTGCGAGCTGACCGCAGTGTGAACAACGCCGCAGGAGTGCAGGAAGCCGAGGGCCTCGCCGATCTGACGCAGGTAGGCGTACCGGCTGACATTGTCTAAGGGCTCGCGGCGCACGTGCAGATGGTGGTAGAGGGAGCCCAGACCGACTCGCTCGAATATCTGAAATGGCGGTGAGCGACTTGGCCTCATTCTGGCATAAATGACCTGACACTGGAGAGTCTGACAGCTGGGATAAGCTCCAAATGTTCAATAATCGTCAGAAATAGTATGATAAGATTCGGCATTTAGCACAAGGTGATAGAAATTAGAGCAACTCACCGGAGTCACAATGGGATAGGCGTGAGCCGAGTGTGTATCCACGCACACAGCCATCATGGTGAGTATGGCAGGGTGGCGCAATGAACAGGCGTTGGTCACCTCCCACACGGCCTGGTTCAGTACTAGGTACTTCACATGCGCCCCGTTAGCCACGTCGACGTAGTGTCGATTCAGCTGGCGAACCGACACAGCTGTGTTGCGCCAGGTCATGCTGAGCAGTTAAAAAATTATTATAGGCGATACGTGCGAATTTCTGGTGGAGTTCAGATACGAAAAATACTTTTGAGCACCAACTAAGCGTGTAAGGGAACAGGTGGACCAATCCTACATAGAGGAAGGGGGACAGGCGGACCAATCCTACAGAGGGGTAAGGGGGACAGGCGGACCAATCCTACAGAGGGGTAAGGGGGACAGGTGGACCAATCCTACATAGAGGAAGGGGGACAGGTGGACCAATCCTACATAGAGGAAGGGGGACAGGCGGACCAATCCTACAGAGGGGTAAGGGGGACAGGTGGACCAATCCTACATAGAGGAAGGGGGACAGGCGGACCAATCCTACAGAGGGGTAAGGGGGACAGGTGGACCAATCCTACATAGAGGAAGGGGGACAGGCGGACCAATCCTACAGAGGGGTAAGGGGGACAGGTGGACCAATCCTACATAGAGGAAGGGGGACAGGCGGACCAATCCTACAGAGGGGTAAGGGGGACAGGCGGACCAATTCTGCAGACTGGCAGGTGGACAGGTGTCCGCTCACCTGACAATGTCGGAGAACGCGCCGCACTTGTAAGCTCGGACCATAGCTGGGTCGCTCTTCAACTCATCCGTAGCCGCATTTACTACAGGCAGGCCGCGCAGTAGGGCAGGCGCGCCGTCCACAATAGACACTGAGCCGAAGCCAGTCTCAATGACGTCCTGGCGCCAGTGGTCACGGCCAGGCTTGAGCTGGCCGCAGTTCACTAGGCGGTGAAAGCTAGCCCACTTCTTGTCTATGATATCGACTACTCGGTTACCGCGGGCCACGTCGAAGACTCGCTGACCAGCGGCATTGACCAGACTCAGATCAGCCCCGGAGGAGATCAGACGAGTCAGGACTCTAGCGTGGCCGCGGCTGGCTGCCGCGTGCAAGGGCGTGTTGCCCTGGCTGTTGGGCCTGAGGATGCAAGCCATCAAAAAGTGTGCTTTTGTTGTCAAATTTGTTCTTTTTTCAGAATTTTGAAACGTTGCCATTGCTCAACTAGCAACGGAGTGTCCAAGACACTGTCGTGTCCAAGACACTGTGGTGTCAGAGACACTGTGGTGTCAGAGACACTGTGGTGTCAGAGACACTGTGGTGTCAGAGACATTGTGGTGTCCAAGACATTGTGGTGTCCAAGACACTGGGGTGTCAGAGACACTGGGGTGTCCAAGACACTGGGGTGTCCACGACACTGGAGTCTCTTCATTTTACCTGTGTCCTGTTCTATCTCTCCATTCAGGTGTCAATTAGACCTTAGTGTCTAGGACTGCTAGGCATAAATAATAAGAGGCCAGAACTTACAGATTAGGCTTGGCGCCACTCCTCAGCAATAAGTCAACAATGTCTTCATGGCCATAGTAAGCTGCCACATATAGGGCTGTTTCTCCATTCTCATTTTCTGCATTTGGATGCAGGCCTATTATATTTTTTGAAGATCAGTTTAATTGTTGTATGTAAAAAATAATACCTTTTTATTATATCATTATAAATATTACAAATAAAACAAAAAGTAACACAAAATTGATTCATACCTCTGACAAGATCTCTTTGAAGGGCAGCAATATCTCTGTTTATTACATACTTCTGCAATGTTCCACCCCCATTGCAGGTGACCATTTTTTACTTTCAATTTATTTTGTCACAAACTGAAACATGGTTTTATATCAGTAGGTGAATTTGATAGACTTTTGATCTTTACAATAGTTTATATCCTTATTGCAACAGTAATAACGCTTCAAATAATTATACTTTTATAGGTATCTGCAATCCCAATTAAAATATGTATTTAATCATGTAATCTTTACATTTTTACAAGCTTTTCAAGGCTATGCCTACAAAGCAAAAGTCCATATTTTGGTCATTGAGAATGTGTATAATTTAATGAATATCAAATAGTCTTTTAATAGTAACAAGCATTTTATATATTGTTAGATTGAGGCTTAATTTTCTTTGTGCCACTTACTAAATGAAAAAATATTACTAAATACTAAATGAGTCATTATAATGTTGGCTAGTACAAGTTTCTAGCTTTATTAGGCCTAGTGAACTTTATTTGTTGGGAGAAGAGAAGGGACAAAGTAAAATAAGGAGAATTACAAAAAATAACCATATATACTATACATCCACATATTAATATCTATGAATGGTAGCTAAACAGAAAAGTCCTTTAAATCGAAAATAATGCATATTGATAGGTCATTTTACTGGCCTATTTGTAAAATTAAAAACTTTAAATTTTGCATTTTGGGCATTTACTTAGCTTACTGCAAATTGACCAGTATTCATCATTCATGGTATGGCCATGGCCCATAGGCCCTGCTGACAATATGGAAAGTAACATATACACATAGCCAACAAAAGCCTAACCTACATATTTTGAAAAGCTAAATATGGACACATTAAACAGAAAAGCCTCGCTTTCTTCTTCACTTCTGCACTACAGATGGCCTTTAGATATTAAAGTAGGTTTAATAAGAAACCAATTAATTATAAACCGCCTATTAGCAACATTAGCAGTCATAAAACTAGTCACTTTCACATAAAAAACTAGTATGTATGAAATGTACATGTAATATACATGTATGTAATTTTCAACACAAAGCTACTTTAAAGTTAAAACCCACAAAAATAACTTTTTGGTCTTTCTCCAAGTCTCTATCAGGCATTTATAATTTATAAATACTAAGTAGAGCATAATTTAAGGTCATTAAAGCCATCTTGCAGTTGCATTAACACGTTATCCGTGCGCGTGCGAATAAATTCAAACTTGTGCATATATCATTTCGAACGTAAATTATACATTACGAAAACTCTTCATAAACAAAATTAAAGGGGTTATACAGAACTAATTCTTACACATTGATGCTGCTTATGGCTTCAGTGCCAACAATCTAAGCAAAGAAAGTACGTTCATCATGCAATATGACTTTATATTTGTATTACAATACTTAACCGATTATATAAGCACTGCTCGTGGACCATCAACAGTTGGAAAGCATTCGACATCTTTTTTACCAATAAGCTATGCAGCTGCTCAACATGTCAGCCGACAATGTCAGCCGAGCTCAGAAGTCTCTGTGTACTTCCGCAAGGCATTCGACCCGGTAGCCAGACATGCGATCACGGGCTGCTGTCCTATTCTGGTGAGCCTTCTGCACCTGCTGTGAAAGACCTACAGCGAATCCAGGGAGATATTCCAGTCCACCAAAGCTCCGGCGTCAGTCAAGAAGACGCATTCCGACGAAAAAAATTCGCGACTTGTCGGCTGTCAGTCTAAATGCTAATGTACGAGTCTTTTATGCCTTCCAATTCTTGTTTCCTCGAGCAAATCCATCATAAATTCCCCAATACTCCATGACGTGCTGTAAAAACCGAGAAATATCATTCAGGTCCCCTAAGTACTTAATAGGATGGGATGTAGGACTCCAAGCTTGTTATTTCTAAAATAAGGAGTTTGCAAAGCTTGAAATGCAAAGAAAGTTCTAGAAAAAATGATTGTATTTCTACTTGAAGTAGACGATCAAGATGCCTAAGAGCATTTCGTTTGCGTTTCTTCTAGAATTTTCCACGTTCTAAAAATAGCACACTTGGGCAAGCGGGTGACGGGCTGTGTGGAGAGTTCTGGAAGTTTCGCGAAGACGGGCTGCGGTCTATAAAAGAAGACGATATTGCGGGCTCCTCCATCAGCAAATTCGGATCGCAACCGAAGCAAACCAAAAGCCAGAAGCATCTCACAAGCGACTCACAAAGCGTCAGTGCTTTGCGAAGCTATCAATTGAAGCTAGAGAGAAGCGACTCAAGTTCTTAGAAGCAATTCCAAGCAACATGGGCAAGAGGAACGGACCCGCAATCGGCATCGACCTGGGCACCACGTACTCATGCGTGGGCGTGTTCCAGGCAGGCAAGGTGGAGATCATCGCCAATGACCAGGGCAACAGAACCACGCCGAGCTACGTGGCCTTCACGGACACCGAGAGGCTGGTGGGCGATGCGGCGAAGAACCAGGTGGCGATGAACCCGGAGAACACAGTGTTTGACGCCAAGCGGCTCATTGGTCGCAAGTTCAGCGACGAGACGGTGCAGCGGGACCTGAAGCTGTGGCCGTTCAAGGTGGTGAGTGACGGAGGCCGGCCGAAGATTGAGGTTCAGTACATGGGCGAGAGGCGCAGCTTCTACCCGGAGGAGATCTCGGCCATGGTGCTGACCAAGATGAAGGAGACTGCGGAGGCCTACCTTGGCGAGAAGGTGACGGACGCTGTGATCACGGTGCCGGCCTACTTCAACGACAGCCAGCGGCAGGCGACGAAGGACGCGGGCGTGATTGCCGGGCTGAATGTGCTGCGGATTGTGAACGAGCCGACGGCAGCTGCTCTGGCCTACGGGCTGGACAAGAGCCTGGAGGGCGAGAAGAACATTCTGATCTTCGACCTGGGAGGCGGCACGTTCGACGTGTCCATCCTGACGGTGTCGGAGGGCAGCATGTTCGAGGTGCGATCGACGGCTGGCGACACTCACCTGGGCGGCGAGGACTTTGACAACCGGCTGGTGGAGCACCTGATGCAGGAGTTCAAGCGCAAGTACCGCAAGGACATGAGCGGCAACGCTCGCGCAGTGAGGCGGCTGCGCACGGCGGCTGAGCGAGCGAAGCGAACTCTGAGCAGCTCGGCGCAGGCGAGCATCGAGATTGACTCGCTGTTTGAGGGCGTCGACTTTTACACCAGCGTGACCAGGGCTCGCTTCGAGGAGCTGTGCGCCGACCTCTTCCGCCAGACGATGGAGCCGGTGGAGCGAGCGCTGAGGGACGCCAAGATGGACAAGAGCAGCATCAGCGAGATTGTCCTGGTGGGTGGATCCACGCGGATCCCGAAGGTGCAGAAGCTGCTGCAGGAGTTCATGGGCGGCCGGTCGCTGAACAAGTCGATCAACCCGGACGAGGCGGTCGCCTACGGTGCGGCAGTTCAGGCGGCCGTGCTGACCGGCGTGAAGGACGAGAAGATCGAGGACCTGCTGCTGCTGGACGTGGCTCCGCTGTCGCTGGGCATCGAGACCGCCGGCGGCGTGATGACCAAGATCGTGGAGAGGAACAGCCGCATCCCGACTAAGGCGACGCAGACGTTCACGACGTACTCAGACAACCAGAGCGGCGTCACCATCCAGGTATTTGAGGGCGAGCGGGCGCTCACCAGGGACAACCACCTGCTGGGCCAGTTCAACCTGGACGGCATCCCGCCAGCGCCTCGCGGAGTGCCGCAGATCGAGGTGACCTTCGACGTCGACGCCAACGGAATCCTGGTGGTGTCGGCGAAGGACAAGAGCACCAGCCGGGAGGAGAAGATCACGATCACGAACGACAAGGGCCGACTCTCGAAGGACGAGATCGAGCGCATGGTGCGCGACGCGGAGAAGTTTCACGCGGAGGACGAGCGGCACCGCGAGCGTCTGACAGCCCGCAACCAGCTGGAGTCGCTCGCCTTCCAGTACAAGCAGGCGGCCGAGGACTGCAAGGATCGGCTGGGCGAGAAGGAGGCCGGCGAGGTGACCGCCGCGTGCAACCGCGTCATCTCTTGGCTGGATAACAACCAGACCGCCGACAAGGACGAGATCGCCGAGCAGCAGCGCCAGCTGAGCAGCCTGTGCTCACCTCTCATGGCCAAGCTGCATCAGCAGCAGCAGCAGCAGCAGCAGCAGCAGCAGCCGCCGCCGCAAACCGGACCGCAGCGAGCGGGTCGCGCCGGCGGACCATCCGTCGAGGAGGTCGACTGAGCGCATCTTCATGCACTGGCTGAGCGTCCCTTTCTCATATTGTTTCCTTTTGGACTTACCTTAACGAGTACTTGTTAATATTTGTGAATACCTTTAATTCTTGCGTTCATATATGACAATATTGTGGTCCAAAATTTTTTTTTTATGTAAATTGCACAAGCATGTTTTACATAGTTCTACAGCGATTGTTCAATGCATGCTTCGCTTGTTGTAGTTTTAATATTAAATATAATCGGCAACTGAGTATTTCTAAATCTACTTTGAACAGTCTTTTCAAACACAAATTATCAGTTTTTATCCTTTTTACGGCACTTATTGCAGGTAAATTAATTGAGCATTCTTCAAGAAACCATGGCTCATAGGCTGTAACTTGACTTCTCATTGTTAAAACGACTCAGAGAAGCTCGCACAGATTTAGTCACAAGCAGCCTGAGCAGCAGTAGGTGGGGTGTGCTTCGCTAACACTTCCAAGGCCATACGTGCCATGCCCTGCTCCCACGGGGTCCCACTGTACACTGACTGGGGATGCAAGATCTGCCAGTCTTCCCGGGATATTGATTTTCTTCCCCTCTGAAGCCAGGAAAGCCTGGAAAGGCCTGCCCCTTTCTCCGCTGGGCGCCCTGCCTTCGCCTTGGGAGATGGGCGCTTTGCATAGGATCTCTATTATCCTACCCCTATTATCCCTGCGGGAGGACTGCAGTGGGGAATGGGAGAGAATGGGAAAAGGGACGAGAAACTGGAATCGTACACTGATTCCCTCCGCTCTTCCCGCGCTCCCTCCCTCCCCTCCAGAATCCCCTTCATAGCCGTCAGCATCCTTCCGCTCACTCTCGGCTCCAAATATTTCCCTTGCCTGACACATCAGTGCCGTTCGCTTTGCATAGTTGGCGGACCGTCAGTAGGCTGTTGACCGATTCT
This sequence comes from Macrostomum hystrix, assembly GCA_950097015.1. Taxonomy (NCBI): domain Eukaryota; kingdom Metazoa; phylum Platyhelminthes; family Macrostomidae; genus Macrostomum; species Macrostomum hystrix. The sequence continues at coordinate 4,233,377 of CATNEN010000033.1, forward strand.
AATCAATTTGTTCATAAAATACAAAAGCAGTACAGCATGAAGCCGACCTCCGCCTGCCTGCTAGTCGGATTCGCTACTGCCTGCCTCTGCGGTGAGCACTGGAAGCTTTCAACTCAGCTCCTCTGATAGCTAGATGATGGCGTCCCTAATGATGGCAGATCAGTTTGAGTCGATTGGTTAGAGCACTGAACTCACTAATCGAGTGGTCAGGAGTTCGTATCTAAGTCCAAGTGATTCAATACGTGCCCTTTTTGCAAGAAAATTATTAATAATTCTCCCAGTCCATGGACTGTACGGTAGTACTGCATCACTGTGGTTTATATCTGTGCTGTATGCCTCCCATTTTCTGTGGGGTAAAGTTTTAGGCCTAAACTTGCGGCATTTAAACAAAAAATGACACTTTTTCTATACATATCGGGTAATTGTCAGCAAATGCAACCCCCCTACTTTCGTAGAAATATTTTTTCGTTCCCTCTTCAGTTCTCTCCGCCAGATTCTTAAAAATGAAATCCGCTATGATTAGTTAATATTGCAATCAAATAGAATATAGTTTCTATCCTCTGTGACTGAGTTCCAAAACCAGCTTCACAATCGCCTCCTCCATCACTAGCCCTGGTCAGCGGCCAGAGTTTGGACGCCAATGCCACCACAACCCCGAAGAAGAGCTTCCGGTGCATTGTGTGCGATGACACAAAGCATGACCATTGCGAACCTTGGGACAGGTTTAGCCACAGCAAGGACTGCTACGAGGAAGAGCGGATCAACAAGACCCTGCCTATTGGATGCCGCAAAATGGTGCAGACAGGTGAGCTGAGGTCATTTGCCAGATTCCAACCTCATTGGGCAGATTCCAACCTCATTGGGCAGATTCCAACCTCATTGGGAAGATTCCAACCTGATTGGGGAGATTCCAACCTCATTGGGCAGATTCCAACCTCATTGAGCAGATTCCAACCTCATTGGGCAGATTCCTAAATTCTTATCTGAATTAAGCAGATTCCCAAACTGAATAAGGCAGATTCCCGAACTGACTTAGGCAGATTCCAACTCCATGAAATGTTTCCAAACTGTGCAGTGAACGACAAAGTGTTCGTGAGCCGTCAGTGCACTAACCTGGTTGACGACAGTATCCAGGGCTGCATCGAGCGCGTTGGCACGAAGCGCATCAAGGTGAGGTACTGCCACTGCCGAAACCCGGAGTGCAACTCCACCACGCCATCCGCGGCCCCGGCCACCTGGGCCCTGCAGCTGCTGTCGCTGCTGTGCCTCAGCGGCCTGCTGTCCCTGGCTGGCTCACGCTAACGCTGGTTGGTTGAGTCCGCCAAACTGCTCTTTTCTGATTGGTCCGGCATTCGATTGCAGACAGAGGCACAATCTGATTGGTCCATTCTATTGTCCTGAGTCCTGGTTACTTTCGATTTTTTAATCATCCCTTCACAAACTGGCCTCACTGCACCGACTAGCTATAGTTAGCACATGCTAATGATTCGTTTGTAAGCAAAAACAGCTCATTTTTTATCGATATTTAGTTCTGTCGAATTCATTATCAAATTGACTGATTAGAGCAATGACCTGATGTGTTTTCCTTTAGCAACCGCTCATAGTAGCTCATGCGATTATCGGCTTGATGAATTTGTTATATTTATCATTTATTAATGCCTTTTTCTTCACATCTAGCAACAAGAACTATTTTGAATTGCTTTTCCTCAATTTTCTCATAGGCTCTATTCATTTGAGTTCTACATAACTATTGTTAAGTTATTGAGAAGTATATCCAAATTTAATTTAGACTCGATTAGCCCAAGTTTTCCGTAAATTTTCGGAGACTTCACCCCAATAGACCAACATTCGAACTCATATTCCAAACATTTTAGGCTAAAATAAACACAATAGTGAAATGCCTATTTTTATGCTCCTGTGTCACGGGTCTTAATTATTGTTCGCAAAATTGGGAGACAGTGAGATCTCAGTGGGATGGGGAGATCTCAGTGGGAAGGGGAGATCTCAGTGGGAAGGGGAGATCTCAGTGGGAAGGGGAGATCTCAGTAGGAAGTGATCTCAGTGGGAAGGGGAGATATCAGAGGAAAGTGGAGATCTCAGTGGGAAGGGGAGATCTCAGTGGGAAGGGGAGATCTCAGTGGGAAGGGGAGATCTCAGTGGGAAGGGTAGATCTCAGTGGGAAGGGGAGATCTCAGTGGGATGGGGAGATCTCAGTGGGAAGGGGAGATCTTAGTGAGAAGGGGAGATCTCAGTGAGAAGGGGAGATCTCAGTGGGAAGGGTAGATCTCAGTGGGAAGGGTAGATCTCAGTGGCAGTCCAGCCTGAGTCAAACAGTGGTGGCACTGCGCAGACCCACCCGGAGTCGCATTTAATCGATCTGCAGGCAGTCATCCGGTCGCTCGCGCAGGAAGCTCTTGTGTGCAGCTTCCAGCCAACAGAGCCACAGGAAGCCCCGCCCGGCCCGCTAAATCTGCACGCGCGCTGCTGGCTGGCGGCAGGAAGCTGGACTTCGTCAGCCCTCATCCGGTCCAAGATGCTGGCAGTGAAATATAAAAATGAGTCTGGGACTGGCCTCACCTGCTGCCAGTGAATTTGGAGTCAGCGCCGCGCCCACTGCAACCTGTTCAGCAAGGGAGAAACTGTAGACTGAGAAAGCCATGCGCTTTGAGGATAATTTTTTGCCGATTTGACTAAAAAAGGACCGTAGAAGTACCGGACCGTGATAACAATGCGCTGTAAGTTTGACAGTTATACTCATTCCTGAGTAGTACTTTGACTTATCCGAGCGAAAATTAATGATACTTTCAAACCTAGAAGCTAATTTATGTACTTTATTCTAAGAAAGTTCCCTAATTCCATTCGATCCATAATATCCATCACTTCGATTCATAATGTGAATTACTTAGATCCATGAGTTCACGAGTTCATGAGTTCACGAGTTCATGAGTTCACGAGTTCATGAGTTCACGAGTTCATGAGTTCACGAGTTCATGAGTTCACGAGTTCATGAGTTCACGAGTTCATGAGTTCACGAGTTCATGAGTTCACGAGTTCATGAGTTCATGAGTTCATGAGTTCACGAGTTCATGAGTTCATGAGTTCATGAGTTCACGAGTTCATGAGTTCACGAGTTCATGAGTTCATGAGTTCATGAGTTCACGAGTTCATGAGTTCACGAGTTCATGAGTTCACGAGTTCATGAGTTCACGAGTTCATGAGTTCACGAGTTCATGAGTTCACGAATTCAGGAGTTCACGAGTTCATGAGTTCACGAGTTCATGAGTTCACGAATTCAGGAGTTCATGAGTTCACGAATTCAGGAGTTCATGAGTTCATGAGTTCACGAGTTCATGAGTTCACGAGTTCATGAGTTCACGAGTTCAGGAGTTCACGAATTCAGGAGTTCACGAGTTCATGAGTTCACGAGTTCATGAGTTCACGAATTCAGGAGTTCATGAGTTCACGAATTCAGGAGTTCATGAGTTCACGAATTCAGGAGTTCATGAGTTCACGAGTTCATGAGTTCACGAGTTCATGAGTTCACGAGTTCATGAGTTCACGAGTTCATGAGTTCACGAGTTCATGAGTTCACGAGTTCATGAGTTCATGAGTTCATGAGTTCACGAGTTCATGAGTTCACGAGTTCATGAGTTCATGAGTTCATGAGTTCACGAGTTCATGAGTTCACGAGTTCATGAGTTCACGAGTTCACGAGTTCATGAGTTCACGAGTTCATGAGTTCACGAGTTCATGAGTTCACGAGTTCATGAGTTCACGAATTCAGGAGTTCACGAGTTCATGAGTTCACGAGTTCATGAGTTCACGAATTCAGGAGTTCATGAGTTCACGAATTCAGGAGTTCATGAGTTCATGAGTTCACGAGTTCATGAGTTCACGAGTTCATGAGTTCACGAGTTCAGGAGTTCACGAATTCAGGAGTTCACGAGTTCATGAGTTCACGAGTTCATGAGTTCACGAATTCAGGAGTTCATGAGTTCACGAATTCAGGAGTTCATGAGTTCACGAATTCAGGAGTTCATGAGTTCACGAGTTCATGAGTTCACGAGTTCATGAGTTCACGAGTTCATGAGTTCACGAGTTCATGAGTTCACGAGTTCATGAGTTCACGAGTTCATGAGTTCACGAGTTCATGAGTTCACGAGTTCATGAGTTCACGAGTTCATGAGTTCACGAGTTCATGAGTTCACGAGTTCATGAGTTCATGAGTTCATGAGTTCACGAGTTCATGAGTTCACGAGTTCATGAGTTCATGCATGGAGTAACCTCAAATCCAGTTGAATTGTCGGGCATGCCAGCCCGGCCCATCACAAAGCATGTTTTTTTGATTTCCTGGAATCAGTACTCAACTCCTCCTAGCCACTTCCGGTTCGCGCGCGTGCGGAACGGACGAAACTGCCGTCTCTGCAGGCGCAGTGTCTGCACCTGGTTGCTGGGAGGAAAAGTTAAGAAGCGGAGCCAGGTGTCACACACATTGGTTGGGCTTAGTGAGGCCATCAAATTTTGCTACAATGTCATTTGTATGTTGGCTATATTGCTTCTGAAGTAAAGAATCGTTTGGCCCTTAGAAACACGATTTAATTATCTCGGTGTTGCTACTCAACCTGCTTGTTCTGTTTTCTTTTCCTCTGCGCTTCCAGTCCCAAAAGCCAGCTCGGTCAAATTAAGCGGCGGAAGTGCGAGCTGCTATGGACTGCCTCAAAATTGGGAATGAAAAAAATTGTGCTGTGAGCTTTTTAAAAACGAGAAACAATTGCAGATCATTTTCTAGACTTTGAGCCCTCGACCGCGCGAATTTCATTTGCGTGCAATTTCGGCTGCATTTGACATGTTTTACGGTTGGCCTCTCAGATAGGACACTGAGACACCTTGGAGACCAGAGACTACAATGTGGAGAGTGAAGCATGAGAGTGAGTGACTGAGGTGTAAGAGTGAATCAGAGGGTGTGAGAATTAGAATGTGAGGTGCGAGAATCAAAGACTGAGGAGTGAGAATCAAAGACTGAGGCGTGAGAATCATAGACTGAGGAGTGAGAATCAAAGACTGAGGAGTGAGAATCAAAAAGTGAGGAGCGAGAATCATAGACTGAGGAGTGAGAATCAAAGAGTGAGGAGTGAGAATCAAAGACTGAGGAGTGAGAATCAAAGAGTGAGGAGTGAGAATCAAAGACTGAGGAGTGAGAATCAAAGAGTGAGGAGTGAGAATCATAGAGTGAGGTGTGAGAATCATAGAGTGAGGTGTGAGAATCATTGAGTGAGGAGTTGAGAATCATAGAGTGAGGAGTGAGAATCATAGAGTGAGGTGTGAGAATCATTGAGTGAGGTGTGAGAATCAAAGAGTGAGGAGTGAGAATCAAAGACTGAGGAGTGAGAATCAAAGAGTGGGGCGTGAGAATCATAGAGTGAGGAGTGAGAATCATAGAGTGAGGTGTGAGAATCATTGAGTGAGGTGTGAGAATCAAAGAGTGAGGAGTGAGAATCAAAGACTGAGGAGTGAGAATCAAAGAGTGGGGCGTGAGAATCATAGAGTGAGGAGTGAGAATCATAGAGTGGGGCGTGAGAATCATAGAGTGAGGTGTGAGAATCATAGAGTGAGGTGTGAGAATCATAGAGTGAGGTGTGAGAATCATAGAGTGAGGTGTGAGAATCATAGAGTGGGGCGGGAGAATCATAGAGTGAGGTGTGGGGTGAGAGAGAGAAGACAGTTAAATGACAGGAGTCAGCTAGTAGTTGCTATGCAGGGGTGTATGCAGCTGCAACTCTCTTTGCAAACTGATGGCCGCAGTTGATACGCAGCTAAACTGGAATTCGTTTCTGGAGACCTGAAAAGGACCTTGCAAGTTGGTGTGGTGCAGGGCCTGAAGAGGCTGAAGATGCGGTGAAACGCGAGGCAACCCAAGTCAGCAGATGTTTACCCTTGCAAACACACACTCACACACACTTTTAACCTTCTGCAAGGAATGCATGCGTGTGAGAATCGCTGTAAACGGTGATACCGATCTAAGGCTAGTTGAAGGGGGGGACAGCATCCAGGTGTATCAAGGTGCGCGTCTATCTTGCAGGCCTGGCTGGCTCAGCGGCCGAAGAGATACACAAACACAGGAAATGTAAAACCAACAGCCTCTAACACTGGACAGGGCGGGGTCTGACTCACAGTCTTATCCTTACAAAACTCAGCATTTCCAAATCTGTGTTTTCTATTGGGGACTTGCTGTTGCTTGCTGCTTTACAATGAGACTTTTGCAGAGTGGGATGCTGAGATTGTGGAGTGAGACGGCGGCGGATAGATTGATAAATTGATGGATTGATGGAATAGATGAGATTTCTTGTGGGACAGTGATTGATAGATTGATGACATCATGGAATAGGTGTGAAATGAAGTGAGACTAATGAAGATATGGATATTGATTGACAGTGTGGAGATGTGAAGAAAGACATGCAGTGGCTGAGGGATTGATAGGTTGATAGAATGGTTAGGGGGAACATTGCGCACCGGGAATCGAAGGTAAGGGTGTCAGGGGCAGCTCAGTTCGCAGGTTGCCAGGGGGGGCATTAGCGGGGCCCACGAATTTGCATTGCAAATTATCTTTAAGATCAAATGGCAGCAAGAAAAGCATTGCGGGGTATGTGGGAACACCCGAGACACTTGGCTAGTTCGGGCCCAGTTGACAAGGCAGCCTCGAGTTGCAGCCGCGACACCGTTTCTGCTGAGATCAGATAGCAGCGCGGTGAGAAGTTTTACAACGCGGCCCATTATGAAACCCGACGCCCCCCAGCCACGGCCAAGTGAAGCGGATCGCCATTATATGCAATGGAAAATTATGCATATGACAAGACATTCCTGCTTGGAGCCGAGGCCCATGGCTAACTCGTGCAGTTGAACAGGTTTGGAGGTCAGTTTGGATCCATGGCAGTCTGGTCTGCGGACCAGCTATATAATCGAATTTCTTTTTGATGAAGTCAGCTCTCAGGTTTCAGAGTAGCCTGTCTTGGTTTTTGAGATTGAGTCATAAAAAATCTGGTTGCCTGGTCTCGGAGAATCGATTTCAAAGAAATCGATAATCGAATTTTATCACAGGGCATGTTTCAAAGAATTTTTGCACTTTTAAGAAGGTCTCAACACTTTCTAAGAATCGTCACACCATTAAAAAAATCGACATTACACCATTTATACGAATCGTCACACTCTTTTCTAAGAATCGTCGCACCATTTAGAACCATCACACCCTTTTCTAAAAATCGTCATTAAATCCTTTCTAAGAATCGTTATTGTACCCTTTCTAAGAATCGTTATTGTACCCTTCTAAGAATCGTCGCACCCTTTCTAAGAATCGTCACACCCTTTTCTAAGAATCATCGCACCCTTTCTAAGAATCGTCGCACCCTTTCTAAGAATCGTCGCACCCTTTCTAAGAATCGTCACACCCTTTTCTAAGAATCGTCGCACCCTTTCTAAGAATCGTCGCACCCTTTTCTAAGAATCGTCGCACCCTTTCTAAGAATCGTCGCACCCTTTTCTAAGAATCGTCGCACCCTTTCTAAGAATCGTCGCACCCTTTCTAAGAATCGTCACACCCTTTTATAAAATTCGTCATTATATCCTTGTATTATTGTATTATTGTACCCTTTCTAAGAATCGTTATTGTACCCTTTCGAAGAATCGTCAATCCTTTCTAAGGTCCATTTTAGCCTTCTAAATTCCTCCATAATATTTTTCATTACTAAGTAATTGATCTTTAACTGGCTTTATTTACATGTAAAGTTTAGCCGCATGTGAAAAAGAATAAAATAAAAAAACTTCCATTTTAAGAAAAAGAGATGGATTTTGGCGTAGTGACTGCAAATAAAAAACTAATAATGCAGAAACAGTTCTTCACTGCTCATCTCTTATAAACAAATCAGATAAGAATCAAATAAGATTAATTAGTGAAGCAATAATAATTACTTCCAAAAGCAGGCATTCCAAGCTAACATCCGCCGCCCTTACAGGTCGCCGAGCCTGCCGCCGCTGCCGCCGCCTACGCATTGCCCTGATTGGCCAGCCTGTCAACCAATGGGCGCCTAGCAGACCAATTTAAGAGCGATTGTTTCAAATTTAAACTAGTTTCAAAACGGCAAAAGCAGAATTCAGCACGGCCATTTGCAGTTCTGCGCCAGTGAGTAAATAATTTTAACTGTTTCGGCAGAGTGGCAACGAGCCAGGTTTTCCAAGGAGCCAGGTGACCAGACCTATAATAGAACTCAAAGTGGTCCATGCTTCTAGGTCGCACAGATCCGCAGGCGCCGCTGGAAGAGCAGCCGAAGCAGCAGCAGCATCAGAATCTGCAACATCAGCACAGTCAAAAGCGCAACAATATCCATCTAACCCGCGCTGCTGACGGCTACTGCGAGATGGCCGATCAGCCAGCCGAAGGCAGCCTCGAGGCGGCTGGCTTTATCAGGGTGGCCACAGCCGCTGCTGCAGCTCACCAGGGAGTCACCGGCATCGCTGGCTGCTGGGCAGAGGGCCCGGCATTGCATCCAGGTGAGTTGGGAGCTCATGGACCTTAGATCACGAGATTCAATGAGACTAGATCACGATATTCAATGAGACTAGACCACGAGATTCAATGAGACTAGACCACGAGATTCAATGTGACTAGATCATGAGATTCAATGAGACTAGATCATGAGATTCAGTGAGACTAGATCACGAGATTCAATGAGACTAGACCACGAGATTCAATGTGACTAGATCATGAGATTCAATGAGACTAGATCATGAGATTCAATGAGACTAGATCACGAGATTCAATGAGACTAGATCACGAGTTTCAATGAGACTAGATCATGAGATTCAGTGAGACTAGACTAGATCATGAGATTCAATGAGACTAGATCATGAGATTCAGTGAGACTAGACTAGATCATGAGATTCAATGAGACTAGATCATGAGATTCAATGAGACTAGATCACGAGATTCAATGAGACTAGATCATGAGATTCAAATAAATCGATCCCAACTTTCAGGTGAATTCTATACCCATCACTGCCAGGTGACAGCCGCTTACCCATATGTGCAGCAGCAGCAGCATCAGCAGCAGCAGCTACATCACCAGCTGAGTTTTGACCATACAGCTAATGAGGCTTTTATGACGGTCGATCAGCAACAGCAGTATCAGCAGCAGCAGCAGCAGCAGCACTACCATGCCCATCAGTATCCTGTGTATCAATTGCAGGACCCGATGGATCCCGCCTCATACATTTGCACTTTTGAGTCTTTAGACTATCAACCAGCCCATCAAGCAGTTTATCAGCAGCAGCAGCATCAGCATCAGCATCAGCAGCAGCAACAGCAACTATTTCTCACTAATAACTATTCGACTGCCGCAGAAGCTGCTGCAGCGGCGGCTTTGCCGCCTCAACTCGCTGAGGGCTACTTCAAAGCCGAGCCGGATGTGCATCAGCAGTCGTCAGCCAGGCTGCCGAGGAAGCCGCGCACGCCGGGAAGATGTGAGCACAAATGTTGAAATGACTGTTCAACTCTTAGCGCATGCTCTCTTCCTTTCCTTTCCTCACTACCATCTCCACCTTCTCCACTTTACCTTCTCTACCGTCTCCACTCCACCTTCTCTACCGTCTCCTCTCTACCGTCTTCTCTCTACTCTCTCCTCTCTACCGTCCCTTCTCCACCATCTTTACCGTTTCCACTCTACCCTATCTACCGTCTCCTCTCTACCGTCTCCTCTCTACCCTATCTACCGTCTCCTCTCTACCCTATCTACCGTCTCCTCTCTACCCTATCTACCGTCTCCTCTCTACCCTATCTACCGTCTCCTCTCTACCCTATCTACCGTCTCCTCTCTACCCTATCTACCGTCTCCTCTCTACCCTATCTACCGTCTCCTCTCTACCCTATCTACCGTCTCCTCTCTACCCTATCTACCGTCTCCTCTCTACCCTATCTACCGTCTCCTCTCTACCCTATCTACCGTCTCCTCTCTACCGTCTCCTCTCTACCTATCTACCGTCTCCTCTCTACCCTATCTACCGTCCCCTCTCTACCATCTCCTCTCTACCAACTCCTCTCTACCACCTCCTCTCTACCAACTCCTCTCTACCATCTTCTCTCTACCATCTTCTCTCTACCATCTTCTCTCTACCATCTTCTCTCTACCATCTCCTCTCTACCATCTCCTCTCTACCAACTCCTCTCTACCACCTCCTCTCTACCATCTCCTCTCTACCAACTCCTTTCTACCATCTCCTCTCTACCAACTCCTCTCTACCACCTCCTCTCTACCAACTCCTCTCTACCATCTCCTCTCTACCAACTCCTCTCTACCATCTTCTCTCTACCGTCCCCTCTCTACCATCTCCTCTCTACCAACTCCTCTCTACCACCTCCTCTCTACCAACTCCTCTCTACCATCTTCTCTCTACCATCTTCTCTCTACCATCTCCTCTCTACCATCTTCTCTCTACCATCTCCTCTCTACCATCTTCTCTCTACCATCTTCTCTCTACCATCTCCTCTCTACCATCTTCTCTCTACCATCTTCTCTCTACCATCTTCTCTCTACCATCTCCTCTCTACCAACTCCTCTCTACCATCTCCTCTCTACCAACTCCTCTCTACCACCTCCTCTCTACCAACTCCTCTCTACCATCTTCTCTCTACCATCTTCTCTCTACCAACTCCTCTCTACCATCTCCTCTCTACCAACTCCTCTCTACCATCTCCTCTCTACCAACTCCTCTCTACCACCTCCTCTCTACCAAATCCTCTCTACCAACTCCTCTCTACCATCTTCTCTCTACCGTCCCCTCTCTACCATCTCCTCTCTACCATCTTCTCTCTACCATCTCCTCTCTACCATCTCCTCTCTACCATCTTCTCTCTACCATCTCCTCTCTACCATCTCCTCTCTACCATCTTCTCTCTACCATCTCCTCTCTACCATCTCCTCTCTACCATCTCCTCTCTACCATCTTCTCTCTACCGTCCCCTCTCTACCGTCGGCTCACTACCGTCTCATCTCTCCCGTCTCGTCTCTACTTTTTTCTCTCTCCTCATTTCTCACCCAACTCATCCACGGGAAATTCTCAGCCAATCAGCGCAGCAGCTCCAGGCGAGGCGCCACTGTTCGACTCTTGCCGCCATCTTCCGAAGATGATGACCTTCAGGCCGGTCCGCCGTCCACGGATACGGCGTCTTCAGCCGACGACTCAGCTTGTCGCGGCGTCGGCGGCGGTAGTGGCGGTGGCCAGGTGCAGCTGTGGAAATTCCTCCTGGAAGAGCTGAGCAGTCCAGCCTCGGAGGGCCACATCTGCTGGACTGGCCAGGGGCCGTGGGAGTTCAAGCTCAAGGATCCGGACGAAGTGGCCAAGAGATGGGTGAGCAGACAGCTGCTACTGCATTGGGAGATCTTGTGAACCAGCTAGAGATGAGCAGTAATTAAAGGAAAAGCATATAGGTTTATACAAAAAGCTGCATTCTGAATTCTGAAAACAGAAAAAATTCTGAACACAGTACACAATGTTTAGATTAAAATTCGCATCTTGCTGCTAATAGTAAGACAAGAGGTAAGTAACCGCAATTATTTAAGTAAAAACGACATGCAGTGCGAAACAGCTTTCAAAATAGCTCGTTTTCAAAAGTAAAGGTTTTTAGAAAAATTATAAAATTTATCGAATTTTGTTAGCGTTACCTTTCTTTTGGGAAACGATATACGGCTACCTCCTAAAGTCTGGGATTCTTTGAATCCAGGATTCCTAAAATCAGGGATTCCTAGAATCGGGGATTCATAAAATCTGGGATTCCTAGAATCGGGGATTCCTAGAATCGGGGATTCCTAGAATCGGGGATTCCTAGAATCGGGGATTCCTAGAATCGGGGATTCCTAGAATCGGGGATTCCTAGAATCAAGGATTCCTAGAATCTGGGATTCCTAGAATCGTAGAGGGGATTCCTAGAATCTGGGATTCCTAGAATCGGGGATTCCTAGAATCGGGTATTTCTAGGATTTCCTACCCTCTTCAACGTGAGAGTACCCAGAGTCGGGTGTTCCACCTGTTAATCGGTTAATCCTGTTCCCGCACTTCCAGGGCCAGCGCAAGAACAAGCCTCAGATGAACTATGAGAAGCTGAGTCGTGGTCTCCGGTATTACTACGACAAGCGCATTATTGAGAAGACCGCAGGCAAGCGGTACGTCTATCGGTTCGCCCGCAACATGCAGGAGATTGTGCATTGCTCGCCAGCTGAATACTTTCAAAGGTGCGGCGTCAGACCGCACCCTGTGCCAGATGGAGAGTGACAGACGGGATGACAATGTAGTGACAGACGGAGTGACATTCAGAGTGTCGACAAATTGAAATGAAGTTTCTCAGTTTCTCGAAAGACATTTGTTCTCTTCCAGTGTACAAAAGACGATTAGAGAATGAGAAGTGCTTAAGTCTATTATTCCTGCTAAATTCATGTTTTTGCCCTCTGCTGAGTCTCTTTGCTCACTTTGCATAACTCTGGATTTCCTGGTGTCTTGTGATAAGGCTAAATAAACAAGTGCTTTGTCTAGCCAAAAGGTGGCACTTTGAGCAGTCAGCTCAACTGCCACATGGCTTCAATATACACGAACTCAATAACTGTAACTGACAGAACTCGTTGACAATAACTAAAAAATCTCGTTGACAGTGCAAATTGACAGAACTCACTAACAGTAGCTGACAGAACTCACTAACAGTAGCTGACAGAAGTCACAGACAGTAGCTGACAGAACTCACTAACAGTAGCTGACAGAAGTCACAGACAGTAGCTGACAGAACTCACTAACAGTAGCTGACAGAAGTCACTGACAGTAGCTGACACAACTCACTAACAGTAGCTGACAGAAGTCACTGACAGTAGCTGACACAACTCACTTACAGTAGCTGACAGAAGTCACTGACAGTAGCTGACAGAACTCATTGACAGTAGCTGACAGAACTCACTAACAGTAGCTGACAGAAGTCACTGACAGTAGCTGACACAACTCACTAACAGTAGCTGACAGAAGTCACTGACAGTAGCTGACACAACTCACTTACAGTAGCTGACAGAAGTCACTGACAGTAGCTGACAGAACTCATTGACAGTAGCTGACACAACTCACTGACAGTAGCTGACAGAAGTCACTGACAGTAGCTGACACAACTCATTGACAGTAGCTGACACAACTCACTGACAGTAGCTGACAGAAGTCACTGACAGTAGCTGACACAACTCACTTACAGTAGCTGACAGAAGTCACTGACAGTAGCTGACAGAACTCATTGACAGTAGCTGACACAACTCATTGACAGTAGCTGAAAGAAGTCACTGACAGTAGCTGACACAACTCACTTACAGTAGCTGACAGAAGTCACTGACAGTAGCTGACAGAACTCATTGACAGTAGCTGACACAACTCACTGACAGTAGCTGACAGAAGTCACTGACAGTAGCTGACACAACTCAGTTACAGCAGCTGACAAAAGTCACTGACAGTCAGTTCATCACTACATCTGTTCATCATCAAACACAACAATAGTGACTTGAGATTGACAAGTGCAGTGACAATGGAGGGCATGTGAGCGCTAGCTAATGGTTTGGGCAGAACAAATGCTGTTTGGGAAGGAAGAATGGCCCAGCCCGGCATGATAAGAAGGGGGCTGCTAAATTACAAGAGGCATGAACAGCTGTTGCCATGCAGCAATGCCGGCTGGTCCAATGTCCCAGCTGTGCCTCGCGGATGCGTTGCCGAACGCCGTGGACCAATCAGCGCGCAGCTGTTCCAGAAGAACCGATAAGAGCCAGGTCCCAAGCCCTGCCTCTGTAGGCACTTCCCGCAGCCGCTCCGGAGTTCCCATTCGACATGAACTCAACAGCCGAGTCACCGGGACACATCCGCCTGGTGCACATTGGCGTGTCCGTCTACGGTGCCATTATCATCTTCTTCGGCACCGTGGGCAACATGCTGAGCCTGAAGATCTTCTGGAACTCGGACGTGTTCAAGGAGAGCACCCACCTGCTGCTGATCGTGCTGCAGATTGCCGACAGCTCCGTCCTGCTGGTCGCGGTGGCACGCTACTGGATCCAGCAGGCGTTCGGCGTTGACATTCGCGACCTCGGCTTCGCCGTCTGCGTCGCCCACGTGCCGCTGACCTACCTGTGCGTGGACTCGGCCATCTGGGTGCTGGTCCTCATTGTTCTCGACCGCTTTCTGGCTGTCACCTATCCGATTCGAGCCCGGTACCTCATGACCAAAGCAAATGTGCTCAAGCTGCTGCTGGCGATGCTGCTGCTGCTGTGCGTCAAGGACGCCCCGCTGGTCCGGTCACACGTGTGGAACGCCTCCGCGCCGGCCGGCCAGCCGCGCTGCATGTACAACCAGGACTTCTTCAAGTATTACGTCATCGCCGACAGCCTGCTGAACTTCGCCGTGCCGGACTCGCTGCTGCTCATCTTCAACCTGGCCATCTTCTGCTGCCTGCGACGGCACGCCAGGACAATGTCTCGCAGCTCAGCTGGCAACAGCCAGGAGGTGGGCGCCCCTGCCCAGGCCAGGAAGCGAAGTCAGGACAGTCGGCAGCGCCAGCTGGCCGTCGCCAAGGTAGCCCTCGTCAGCGGCACCGTCCACCTCATCACAAGCTTGCCAAGCGCCATCTACCTGCTGTCGCACTCGTTCATTACCTACACCAGCAGCAACTTCCTGCTGAACAATGCCCTCATGATGCTGTCCTACACCAACAACGCCATCAACTTCCTCATCTACCTGCCGATCGATCGGAAGTTCCGCACCAGCTTCAACACCATGGTGACGCCGGAGTGCTCCAACGCCGCGGCTGCCGGCGTGCGTCGGTCCCGTCGCCTACAAACGGAGCGTGGGGAGGAGACGCCGGTCGAGGCGGAGAATCGGGATCTGCCGCTGATGGCGCTGCGGTCGAGTGGAGGATCGGAGACCGCTGCGGCGCACTGACCCGCATTGGCGCCTCACCGCCTTCAACCAGCACTTTCGTCCCTGGCTCCCCAGCGCCGATTCATGCGGGATGCCTCGCCCATAAAATAAATTCCCGTGGACAATGGGTGAGCAATGCTAGCCAGTTTTTAGTTGTGTTTTACAACGCACAGGCTGCGACCGCTTTCATATGCTCCAGATTAGAGCAAGAACATTGCGCGTCCTTTTCATGAAAAAACACTTTCCGAAGCTGCTGCACATTGCTGCTTGTCTGCTGCATCATCGATTCCATATCATAACGATTTTATTCCAATATTGTTCTGTCCTCCGATTTTTGCTAGCCTATGACATGCCACATTGTTCTGATTTATCATCTAGTGGAAGCACAAAATCACAGTTCATCCCTTCGCTTTTTTCTCTTTTCCTTCTGTCCACTCCCGGCCTCTCCTTCTCGTTTCTTCTCTTTCCTCCTCTTTTCCCCTCTCTCCTCCTCTCTTCTCCTCTCTCCTCTCTCCTCTCTTCTCCTCTCTCCTCTCTCCTCTCTCCTCCTCTCTTCTCCTCTCTCCTCTCTCCTCCTCTCTTCTCCTCTCCTCCTCTCTTCTCCTCTCCTCCTCTCTCCTCCTCTCTCCTCTCCTCCTTTCTCCTCTCCTCTCCCCTCCTCTCTCGCTTCAACTCACTCTCGAACGCTGCGACAAAGTTGATCAAATCTAGCCTATAATACTAGTATTTTCTATTCCCATATGCGACTAGTATTAATCACCAGTCGCTCTTAAAGTTTATATTCGTGTCCTGCCATCCTTCTGCATTAGAACTGTCCTTGTGCCGCCTAATTACTGCAGATAAAATATAAAAACAGCAATAACAATAACAATAATTATTATAATTATAGTTAAAACCGCACAACGCGGCACACCGGAATCGCTATGACTTATGCAGTCTTTCAGCTTTCTGCCACTCGAAGCACCGTGAAAAATACTAGTACATGCGAAGTACTTTTTTGGTTCGTGTCCCTCCCAATCAGCAAAGCCTGCCCGACTTCTCCAGCGGCAGAAAGTTCACGCCAAAGTCACCCGCCAAAGTGTGCCTGTGCGCGTACATGTCAGGCAATATTTAACAACCGCCATCCGCTGACAGTCTTTCGCACCGACCTCTGCAGCGATCTGCATGGGGCGAACAGTTTGTGCCAGTGTCCGGTTAGCTGGCTATTGCATTAGCAGACCAATGAAATTCTCCACAACGGGTCCGCTGACTTCCGCATTTTGTTCTTCGATATAAACTGACCTGCAAAAATATCCCCATTCACTGGATAACGATCCCGCAAGGAAGTCAGCAGGAGAGAGAGATTGTGCCTAAAAAGCTTCCTCAGAAAGGATACAAAAAGTTTCAGCCCCATTATGTGCAGGGAGATAGCAAAGAAGTGAAAAAAATAATATATAGGGAGGATGGGGAATGATATGAGATACTAATAGTCCTCTATTTCACTTTATAATTCCCATGGGGATCATGGAGGCTTTATAGCCCACCAAGCGATGTCGCCCATCTGTGCTGCTTCGGGCAGAACTTTGAATTCAGCAGCCGCCGCAGCCGCCTCAGGCACAGGGGGATCTCGCACCGGGACAGAGCTTTTCGGCCCTCAGCTCCGTAGCCTGGTGGAGGCAGCGACAAACTCAGAGATTGTTTACCTTGGTCTGGTGGACTGAATTGATGGACACCGCGCGTTGCTAAGGGAGTTGCGAGGCCAGAGTAGAAAAAAACCAATGGCGAGCGAGTGAAAATTTATTCACGTCAGCCGAGAGTGTGAGCTGTTTCAGCAAAGCCACTGGCCTTGATTTTTTTCGCTGAAAATTTCCAGAAGTACAAATCTTCTTTGCGGATTAGTTTTCTATCTAAACAAGAACTGAAGTTTAACATCACCGTTGAACTGCATCAACTGAAGCTGTTAGACATTTGTACTTTAAACTGAAGTTTAACATCACCGTTGAACTGCATCAACTGAAGCTGTTAGACATTTGTACTTTAAACTGAAGTTTAACATCACCATTGAACTGCATCAACTGAAGCTGTTAGACATTTGTACTTTTAAACTGAAGTCTAACACCGCCGCATAACTGCATCAACCGAAGCTGTTAGACATTCGCAAACCGATTTGGATCAAGCGATGCCACTGGGCAGCAGATCCGAGGTCCCGTCTAGTCTATTGAGGATCGATGAAAGCACTCAGTCAGTTTGATCCCTGAGCACACTGCTCAGCCCTGTAAAAGCTTCAGTCAAGCGTTTAAACCAATGCAATTGCACACACCACTTGTAACACATTATTGACATCCCTGGCTCATTGCGGTTGTGAAAGCGTAACTGCAGGAATATATTTATCCCCTATTTTTTAGAGGCTGCTGGTTCTCCTCAGATCAGGCATGACGACTGTGGTCTGCCCCATCCCCATGGAGACTAGAAAATTAACAGGAGTGGCCACCGGGGACAGCAGACGCTGAGTGGCAGCTGTCAGGAGCTGCGGCGCGGGCCAAGAGACATCGCGGCGAGAACCAGACAGGCTCAACAGCCCGGCTTCAAGCTAATATTTTCCGGTGTTGGCAGCCGGTGTTGCTCAATAATAACAAATATACTCGTAGTAGTTTAAAATGACAAAAATAGAATCTAAAATTTTTCTCTGTTCTAAGTAGGTTTGGGATTTCTGATTCCCATCAATAATGATCAGTGCAGGATTGTGATTTCTGATTCCCATCGATATTGAGCAGTGCAGGATTGTGATTTCTGATTCCCATCGATATTGAGCAGTGCAGGACTGTGATTTCTGATTCCCATCGATATTGAGCAGTGCAGGATTGTGATTTCTGATTCCCATCGATATTGATCAGTGCAGGATTGTGATTTCTGATTCCCATCGATATTGATCAGTGCAGGATTGTGATTTCTGATTCCCATCGATATTGATCAGTGCAGGATTGTGATTTCTGATTCCCATCGATATTGAGCAGTGCAGGACTGTGATTTCTGATTCCCATCGATATTGAGCAGTGCAGGATTGTGATTTCTGATTCCCATCGATATTGAGCAGTGCTGGATTGGGATTTCTGATTCCCATCGAGATTCCATCGATATTGAGCAGTGCAGGATTGTGATTTCTGATTCCCATCGATATTGAGCAGTGCAGGATTGTGATTTCTGATTCCCATCGATATTGAGCAGTGCTGGATTGGGATTTCTGATTCCCATCGAGATTCCATCGATATTGAGCAGTGCAGGATTGTGATTTCTGATTCCCATCGATATTGAGCAGTGCAGGACTGTGATTTCTGATTCACATCGATATTGAGCAGTGCAGGATTGTGATTTCTGATTCCCATCGATATTGAGCAGTGCTGGATTGGGATTTCTGATTCCCATCGAGATTCCATCGATATTGAGCAGTGCAGGATTGTGATTTCTGATTCCCATCGAAATTGAGCAGTGCAGGATTGTGATTTCTGATTCCCATCGATATTGAGCAGTGCAGGATTGTGATTTCTGATTCCCATCGATATTGAGCAGTGCAGGATTGTGATTTCTGATTCCCATCGATATTGAGCAGTGCAGGATTGGGATTTCTGATTCCCATCGAGATTCCATCGATATTGAGCAGTGCAGGATTGTGATTTCTGATTCCCATCGATATTGACCAGTGCAGGATTGTGATTTCTGATTCCCATCGATATTGAGCAGTGCTGGATTGGGATTTCTGATTCCCATCGAGATTCCATCGATATTGAGCAGTGCAGGATTGTGATTTCTGATTCCCATCGAAATTGAGCAGTGCAGGATTGTGATTTCTGATTCCCATCGATATTGAGCAGTGCAGGATTGTGATTTCTGATTCCCATCGATATTGAGCAGTGCAGGATTGTGATTTCTGATTCCCATCGATATTGAGCAGTGCAGGATTGGGATTTCTGATTCCCATCGAGATTCCATCGATATTGAGCAGTGCAGGATTGTGATTTCTGATTCCCATCGATATTGACCAGTGCAGGATTGTGATTTCTGATTCCCATCGATACTGAGCAGTGCTGGATTGGGATTTCTGATTCCCATCGAGATTCCATCGATATTGAGCAGTGCAGGATTGTGATTTCTGATTCCCATCGAAATTGAGCAGTGCAGGATTGTGATTTCTGATTCCCATCGATATTGAGCAGTGCAGGATTGTGATTTCTGATTCCCATCGATATTGAGCAGTGCAGGATTGTGATTTCTGATTCCCATCGATATTGAGCAGTGCAGGATTGGGATTTCTGATTCCCATCGAGATTCCATCGATATTGAGCAGTGCAGGATTGTGATTTCTGATTCCCATCGATATTGACCAGTGCAGGATTGTGATTTCTGATTCCCATCGATATTGAGCAGTGCTGGATTGGGATTTCTGATTCCCATCGAGATTCCATCGATATTGAGCAGTGCAGGATTGTGATTTCTGATTCCCATCGAAATTGAGCAGTGCAGGATTGTGATTTCTGATTCCCATCGATATTGAGCAGTGCAGGATTGTGATTTCTGATTCCCATCGATATTGAGCAGTGCTGGATTGGGATTTCTGATTCCCATCGAGATTCCATCGATATTGAGCAGTGCAGGATTGTGATTTCTGATTCCCATCGAAATTGAGCAGTGCAGGATTGTGATTTCTGATTCCCATCGATATTGAGCAGTGCAGGATTGTGATTTCTGATTCCCATCGATATTGAGCAGTGCAGGATTGTGATTTCTGATTCCCATCGATATAGAGCAGTTCAGGATTGGGATTTCTGATTCCCATCGATATTGATCAGTGCAGGATTGTGATTTCTGATTCCCATCGATATTGAGCAGTGCAGGACTGTGATTTCTGATTCCCATCGATATTGAGCAGTGCAGGATTGTGATTTCTGATTCCCATCGATATTGAGCAGTGCTGGATTGGGATTTCTGATTCCCATCGAGATTCCATCGATATTGAGCAGTGCAGGATTGTGATTTCTGATTCCCATCGATATTGAGCAGTGCAGGATTGTGATTTCTGATTCCCATCGATATTGAGCAGTGCTGGATTGGGATTTCTGATTCCCATCGAGATTCCATCGATATTGAGCAGTGCAGGATTGTGATTTCTGATTCCCATCGATATTGAGCAGTGCAGGACTGTGATTTCTGATTCACATCGATATTGAGCAGTGCAGGATTGTGATTTCTGATTCCCATCGATATTGAGCAGTGCTGGATTGGGATTTCTGATTCCCATCGAGATTCCATCGATATTGAGCAGTGCAGGATTGTGATTTCTGATTCCCATCGAAATTGAGCAGTGCAGGATTGTGATTTCTGATTCCCATCGATATTGAGCAGTGCAGGATTGTGATTTCTGATTCCCATCGATATTGAGCAGTGCAGGATTGTGATTTCTGATTCCCATCGATATTGAGCAGTGCAGGATTGTGATTTCTGATTCCCATCGAGATTCCATCGATATTGAGCAGTGCAGGATTGTGATTTCTGATTCCCATCGATATTGACCAGTGCAGGATTGTGATTTCTGATTCCCATCGATATTGAGCAGTGCTGGATTGGATTTCTGATTCCCATCGAGATTCCATCGATATTGAGCAGTGCAGGATTGTGATTTCTGATTCCCATCGAAATTGAGCAGTGCAGGATTGTGATTTCTGATTCCCATCGATATTGAGCAGTGCAGGATTGTGATTTCTGATTCCCATCGATATTGAGCAGTGCAGGATTGTGATTTCTGATTCCCATCGATATTGAGCAGTGCAGGATTGGGATTTCTGATTCCCATCGAGATTCCATCGATATTGAGCAGTGCAGGATTGTGATTTCTGATTCCCATCGATATTGACCAGTGCAGGATTGTGATTTCTGATTCCCATCGATACTGAGCAGTGCTGGATTGGGATTTCTGATTCCCATCGAGATTCCATCGATATTGAGCAGTGCAGGATTGTGATTTCTGATTCCCATCGAAATTGAGCAGTGCAGGATTGTGATTTCTGATTCCCATCGATATTGAGCAGTGCAGGATTGTGATTTCTGATTCCCATCGATATTGAGCAGTGCAGGATTGTGATTTCTGATTCCCATCGATATTGAGCAGTGCAGGATTGGGATTTCTGATTCCCATCGAGATTCCATCGATATTGAGCAGTGCAGGATTGTGATTTCTGATTCCCATCGATATTGACCAGTGCAGGATTGTGATTTCTGATTCCCATCGATATTGAGCAGTGCTGGATTGGGATTTCTGATTCCCATCGAGATTCCATCGATATTGAGCAGTGCAGGATTGTGATTTCTGATTCCCATCGAAATTGAGCAGTGCAGGATTGTGATTTCTGATTCCCATCGATATTGAGCAGTGCAGGATTGTGATTTCTGATTCCCATCGATATTGAGCAGTGCTGGATTGGGATTTCTGATTCCCATCGAGATTCCATCGATATTGAGCAGTGCAGGATTGTGATTTCTGATTCCCATCGAAATTGAGCAGTGCAGGATTGTGATTTCTGATTCCCATCGATATTGAGCAGTGCAGGATTGTGATTTCTGATTCCCATCGATATTGAGCAGTGCAGGATTGTGATTTCTGATTCCCATCGATATAGAGCAGTTCAGGATTGGGATTTCTGATTCCCATCGAGATTCCATCGATATTGAGCAGTGCAGGATTGGGATTTCTGATTCCCATCGAGATTCCATCGATATTGAGCAGTGCTGGATTGGGATTTCTGATTCCCATCGATTTCCCACTTGTTCATTCGGCAGGTCCGTTGCTTTAAGCACAGACCAAGTTGGTGACGGGATTTGTCAAGCAACCTCGCATTTGACGCTGATTATACTCGTATAAAATTGTGTATAATTATTTTCCACCAAATTTCACGTCAGCGGAGCTGAATTCCTGGAACACCTGGAACTCGCGATAGCTCAGGATCACTGCAATATATTTTCTCAATCGCTTAGCAGTCTCACTTTTCGTAACATATTGTTTGCAGACGCAGAGAGGCTGACAAGCAAACTGCTTACTTGGTTACCAGCCGGGCCTAGGCTGACTGTTGATGGTTTCTAGGGAAAAATATCACCTGTCAAAACAGTGCAGCTGGCGGCAATTGATTGAGACTTAAGACTCACTCCCACAAAAACCAACTCCGGACATCAAACGCAGCCGCCGTGTATTGATCTGGTTTCTCCGCTTGACTAATACGCTTACCTGGCTTCAAACATTTTCGCCGCCAGAAAAACCTAAAAATACCACCTTAGCTTGTTTTGACAAAAAACCCGACGGGAAGAAGCGATACCATTCGTGTTTTTACCAATGAGGAGGAATAGTTTCTAACATTCACTTTCGCTAAAATTCTCACTTCTGACCAGAGCACTGAAAAACTGACGAAATCCGATACTGCCTGCTGCCCAGTCATAGGCTAATTAGTTTTCCTCCTACCTAGTCCAATTAAGAATGAACTGAAAATGGTGAGAAGTTCGATTTCTCTGCACTTTAATGCGCAGTTTCGATCGGTGAGACTTTGTGAGAATGCAGAAGTTCCTGCTGGCAAGAAGGCAAGAGATCACCATCTGGCCATCGATTCCAGAGCCAGCTCACGCTTCCGAGTTCTCCAATCAGCGCATGGAAGCATCGACATCTGTGCTCACTGCGACTGGCCCAGCTCTCCGGTCGGCCAGCCGCCATCCTGCTAGGGCGTGAGTCTGTTTTTCTAACAGCTACAGGTCCTGGCAGTCGGTCATAAATTATTCAAATCGATGGGAGAATGGAGTGGGTCGAGCAGTGCACAGTATTTCATTGCAGAATAAATAAATCTGAGTGGCCACCTCTGCAGACTAAAATTTCGCAGTTTGAGAATTCTTTTTTCATCACCGAATCGCATATATAGCGACTTAAAGTGGCGTAATTTGACACGCTTTATTCTCGTTAGTAATCTGAATGAAAATGAACAGGATGCTCGAGCAAAATTACATACATGATTGTACATGACTGGGTAAGAAAATAAGCTTGTTAGGTGAAGTGGGTGCTAAAGCTAATGTGCGCGTGAAACTATTGGACGATTTTGATTGGCTGAAGCCAGCTTTGGGGTGGCGCTCGTGGAGTGAGGTGGATGTGTAAGCGGATGCGTTGCGTACAGAATTTTTCGTCACCTTAGCCCGAACCTGATTGTATATCGATTTAAATGTAAAACAGCTGATTTGGGGCGAATGAGGAGCGCTATTGAGCCAGACTCTCGCTCCAAGGCCCTTGAACTCGAATCCGGGGCGAGGCCTCATTAACTTGGGGGCAGCCACGAAATAAGATTTGAGGGCTTTTCGTGCAATTTAGACCCGAAATGTGCCTGACGATGAAAAAGACAGCGCAGATGTACAAACCTGTGTGAGTGTATGCTCAGTGGGTCAGCTAAATGTGCAGAATTCCTTGCTAGCTGCAAGTCAGTGCCCACAGGCCCTCGAAGGAATATGTACTATTATTATTATTGTTATTACTTTTTATTATGAGAGCCAATGTACGTTCTGACTGCCTTTCAGTTTTCACGACATTTTTTATACAAACCAGGTTGAAAACTTTGCATAAAAAGAACACAGACCATCGCAGAGGCACTTCACGAC
Source organism: Macrostomum hystrix (assembly GCA_950097015.1). Taxonomy (NCBI): domain Eukaryota; kingdom Metazoa; phylum Platyhelminthes; family Macrostomidae; genus Macrostomum; species Macrostomum hystrix. The sequence continues at coordinate 4,256,999 of CATNEN010000033.1, forward strand.
ATAATTAGTTCTGACCGCGTGTCCCTCCTGCATTCCGCTGTGCACTTGTATCTCAGGACCACATGATCAGCAGATTTCAGCACGCACAGGAGCCGCATGTCATCACTAAACTGGCAGGCTTGAATTTCAGTCAGCAGCTCAGGGTGGGGCTAGACCAACAAGCTGCCACACATAATTATCCCCATCTGGACAAGCCAAGGGGATCATTTGAACTTCGACCCTGAGGGCTCGGTTGAGGGTTATTAAACACCAGGGCCAGTTTTGATCAACATTTTTAGCGGTCGGCTTTCGCTTGAAGAGAGATGGTCTGCTGGTTTAAGGCTTTAAGCCATAAATTCAGCACACCGGCTATTATACATCAGTACATTCAGCACACCGGCTATTATACATCAGTACATTCAGCACACCGGCTATTATACATCAGTACATTCAGCACACCGGCTATTATACATCAGGTACATTCAGCACACCGGCTATTATACATCAGGTACATTCAGCATACCGGCTATTATACATCAGTACATTCAGCACACCGGCTATTATACATCAGTACATTCAGCACACTATAATTCATAAGACACTTGCCAACAGTCAGATGTACATGCCACAGGTTTTGGTACGGAAAATAGATGATAAAGCTAAAGAAGGGCCATCAAGTAGAGCACATAACGGGTTGTTCCAAAAGTGCTCAAGCGCAGCCGCTGAAGCCCCAAGAGATCGAGCCGGAGGAGCTCGCTGGCTTCGTAGTTCGGACACGATTTCTGCAGCGGCAGCGGCTGCTTCAGTTAATTAAGGCGGACAGAAGAAAAAGAAGACAGGTGCAGAGTTGAGCAGGTGAGTAAGCCGGTTGCTCACGCCACTGAATCAGGCTGCAGCTCGGGCTGCTACAACAGACAAGAAAGAGTGAAATCCTCTCTCAGCGGACTTGGCCCGAATCCGGCCATTTATTTTTCTCAACGACGGTGGCGTGCGCGCGTGACGTTCCAGGCCTGATTTGCTTAAATTAGAGCAGGAAAGCAATTAGAAAGATGCCTGCTGCTTGCTCAGCCAATTTAATCAAATACAGTTTCACGTGTCTCTGTTTGTTAGGCGCATCCGTTTTCGTCATCAGTTGAGACATGATTTATTTCAGTCCAAAATAATTCTGACAAACAGAGCCAGAACTCATAGCGATATTCCAGAACTCATTGCAGTAAATTGCTCCCAAACAAATTGTGAAAATTATGAACCTAATGAGATACTTTTACATTTTGAATCAACGCCACTACATGGATGGGAGAACTAGCCTACGCACTGAAGGATGGGCAAAGGGACCTACGCACTGAAGGATGGGCAAAGGGATCTACGCACTGAAGGATGGGCAAAGGGACCTACGCACTGAAGGATGGGCAAAGGGATCTACGCACTGAAGGATGGGCAAAGGGATCTATGCACTGAAGGATGGGCAAAGGGATCTACGCACTGAAGGATGGGCAAAGGGATCTACGCACTGAAGGATGGGCAAAGGGACCTACGCACTGAAGGATGGGCAAAGGGACCTACGCACTGAAGGATGGGCAAAGGGATCTACGCACTGAAGGATGGGCAAAGGGATCTACGCACTGAAGGATGGGCAAAGGGACCTACGCACTGAAGGATGGGCAAAGGGACCTACGCACTGAAGGATGGGGAAAGGGATCTACGCACTGAAGGATGGGCAAAGGGATCTACGCACTGAAGGATGGGCAAAGGGACCTACGCACTGAAGGATGGGCAAAGGGACCTACGCACTGAAGGATGGGCAAAGGGACCTACGCACTGAAGGATGGGCAAAGGGATCTACGCACTGAAGGATGGGCAAAGGGACCTACGCACTGAAGGATGGGCAAAGGGACCTACGCACTGAAGGATGGGGAAAGGGATCTACGCACTGAAGGATGGGCAAAGGGATCTACGCACTGAAGGATGGGCAAAGGGACCTACGCACTGAAGGATGGGCAAAGGGACCTACGCACTGAAGGATGGGCAAAGGGACCTACGCACTGAAGGATGGGCAAAGGGATCTACGCACTGAAGGATGGGCAAAGGGATCTACGCACTGAAGGATGGGGAAAGGGACCTACGCACTGAAGGATGGGCAAAGGGATCTACGCACTGAAGGATGGGCAAAGGGACCTACGCACTGAAGGATGGGCAAAGGGATCTACGCACTGAAGGATGGGGAAAGGGACCTACGCACTGAAGGATGGGCAAAGGGATCTACGCACTGAAGGATGGGCAAAGGGACCTACGCACTGAAGGATGGGCAAAGGGATCTACGCACTGAAGGATGGGCAAAGGGATCTATGCACTGAAGGATGGGCAAAGGGATCTACGCACTGAAGGATGGGCAAAGGGATCTACGCACTGAAGGATGGGCAAAGGGACCTACGCACTGAAGGATGGGCAAAGGGACCTACGCACTGAAGGATGGGCAAAGGGATCTACGCACTGAAGGATGGGCAAAGGGATCTACGCACTGAAGGATGGGCAAAGGGACCTACGCACTGAAGGATGGGCAAAGGGACCTACGCACTGAAGGATGGGGAAAGGGATCTACGCACTGAAGGATGGGCAAAGGGATCTACGCACTGAAGGATGGGCAAAGGGACCTACGCACTGAAGGATGGGCAAAGGGACCTACGCACTGAAGGATGGGCAAAGGGACCTACGCACTGAAGGATGGGCAAAGGGACCTACGCACTGAAGGATGGGCAAAGGGACCTACGCACTGAAGGATGGGCAAAGGGATCTACGCACTGAAGGATGGGCAAAGGGATCTACGCACTGAAGGATGGGGAAAGGGACCTACGCACTGAAGGATGGGCAAAGGGATCTACGCACTGAAGGATGGGCAAAGGGACCTACGCACTGAAGGATGGGCAAAGGGATCTACGCACTGAAGGATGGGGAAAGGGACCTACGCACTGAAGGATGGGCAAAGGGATCTACGCACTGAAGGATGGGCAAAGGGACCTACGCACTGAAGGATGGGCAAAGGGATCTACGCACTGAAGGATGGGCAAAGGGATCTATGCACTGAAGGATGGGCAAAGGGATCTACGCACTGAAGGATGGGCAAAGGGATCTACGCACTGAAGGATGGGCAAAGGGACCTACGCACTGAAGGATGGGCAAAGGGACCTACGCACTGAAGGATGGGCAAAGGGATCTACGCACTGAAGGATGGGCAAAGGGATCTACGCACTGAAGGATGGGCAAAGGGACCTACGCACTGAAGGATGGGCAAAGGGACCTACGCACTGAAGGATGGGGAAAGGGATCTACGCACTGAAGGATGGGCAAAGGGATCTACGCACTGAAGGATGGGCAAAGGGACCTACGCACTGAAGGATGGGCAAAGGGACCTACGCACTGAAGGATGGGCAAAGGGACCTACGCACTGAAGGATGGGCAAAGGGATCTACGCACTGAAGGATGGGCAAAGGGACCTACGCACTGAAGGATGGGCAAAGGGACCTACGCACTGAAGGATGGGGAAAGGGATCTACGCACTGAAGGATGGGCAAAGGGATCTACGCACTGAAGGATGGGCAAAGGGACCTACGCACTGAAGGATGGGCAAAGGGACCTACGCACTGAAGGATGGGCAAAGGGACCTACGCACTGAAGGATGGGCAAAGGGATCTACGCACTGAAGGATGGGCAAAGGGATCTACGCACTGAAGGATGGGGAAAGGGACCTACGCACTGAAGGATGGGCAAAGGGATCTACGCACTGAAGGATGGGCAAAGGGACCTACGCACTGAAGGATGGGCAAAGGGATCTACGCACTGAAGGATGGGGAAAGGGACCTACGCACTGAAGGATGGGCAAAGGGATCTACGCACTGAAGGATGGGCAAAGGGACCTACGCACTGAAGGATGGGCAAAGGGATCTATGCACTGAAGGATGGGCAAAGGGACCTACGCACTGAAGGATGGGCAAAGGGACCTACGCACTGAAGGATGGGGAAAGGGACCTACGCACTGAAGGATGGGCAAAGGGATCTACGCACTGAAGGATGGGCAAAGGGACCTACGCACTGAAGGATGGGGAAAGGGACCTACGCACTAAAGGATGGGCAAAGGGACCTACGCACTGAAGGATGGGCAAAGGGATCTACGCACTGAAGGATAGGCAAAGGGATCTACGCACTGAAGGATAGGCAAAGGGATCTACGCACTGAAGGATGGGCAAAGGGATCTATGCACTGAAGGATGGGCAAAGGGACCTACGCACTGAAGGATGGGCAAAGGGACCTACGCACTGAAGGATGGGCAAAGGGACCTACGCACTGAAGGATGGGGAAAGGGACCTACGCACTGAAGGATGGGGAAAGGGACCTACGCACTGAAGGATGGGCAAAGGGAATTTGCGCTAAAGGATTTGGAAAAGGACCTACGCGCTGAAGGATAAGGAAAGGGATATACGCACTGAAGGATGGGGGAACGGGACTTGCGCTGAAGAATACAATCTAATTGACATAATTAGTTCAGAAAGCATGTTGCCTGCTTTAAGGAATAATAGACACATCAAATAGCTGATTAAATTAAGAAAGAAGACATTGTAAGCCAATCTTTGTAAATTTTCAATTAGAAACAAGGTATAAAATGATGTGAGAATTGAGCTGCGGCAAATATGGACAAGCTGGCATCGCAAATTTACTTTATAACTGAGGATAAACTGAGAGCAGGAAATGCCGATTTGAGAAGAATGCAGGCATTGCACACAATCAAAATATACTGATAGGCGAAACTGTGGGTGGAAACAAAAAATTATACGCGACCTACAACGAAACCCAGGCGCAAGTACCCATTAAAGCTTCTACAAGCCTTACAATTACTCGTACTATGCCTAACTTAACTTTCGACGCCAAGAGCAATTGGATTGCGCTACTTAGGAAATCACCCAATTTGAACAAAAAATCATCATTGCCGGTCATTGCAGATCATCATCGATCACCCTTCCCAATCCTTGTTGGTCACTCATTGATCACTCTACCCAATCCTTATTGGTCACTCGTCAGTCACCCTTCCCAATCCTTATTGGTCACTCGTCAGTCACCCTTCCCAATCCTTATTGGTCACTCGTCAATCACCCTTCCCAATCCTTATTGGTCACTTATTGATCACTCTTCCCAATCCTTATTGGTCACTTATTGATCACTCTTCCCAATCCTTATTGGTCACTTATTGATCACTCTTCCCAATCCTTATTGGTCACTTATTGATCACTCTTCCCAATCCTTATTGGTCACTCATTGATCACTCTTCCCAATCCTTATTGGTCACTCATTGATCACTCTTCCCAATCCTTATTGGTCACTCATTGATCAGCCCTCCCAATCCTATTGATCACTCTTTGATCAGCTTTCCCAATCCTATTGGTCACTCATTGATCAACCTTCCCAATCCTTATTGGTCACTCATCGATCACCCTTCCCAATCCTTGTTGGTCACTCATCGATCAGCCTTCCCAACTCAGATGGGACGCCCGCGCGGGTCTGTCAGGGCGGTCAGGGCTTCAAGGGCGGCTCGGCAGGCTTGGATTCGGGCGGCCTCGGCGGTGGCTCCGGAGCCCACCGCGGCCAGAGGCGGCGCCGTCCCTAGTCGCAGCAGGCAGGGTGTCAGGCCGCTGTGCCCGACTGCCAGATCGTGAAACTCCAGCGCGAACCTGTGCGCGGATGCCAGGGCTTCCAATCGCGCTTTCGGACACTGGACGACTTCGTCGCTGCCATTGTCGTCTTGGACATTGCTGACCGCGGCCACCTGAAAGTGTTTGCAGTTGGCCATTGATCTTCTAAATAAGTTAACATAATATGGATTAACAATGACTGAATCTAGTTACAGCCTCGTTATCTAATTAGTATCCTTAATAATCATGGACTCCATGGAAAATCCCCATGGACTCCCCATGGAAAATCCCCATAGGCTATCCATGGACTCCCCATGAAAAATCCCCATGGACTCGCGCACCTGACCAAGCAGCGGGCCGCCTTTGCGAGCTCGCAGGCCGGAGAACAGGCGGCCAATCTCGGTGCCAGCCGTGGCTGAAAGTCTGGCCGGACTGGCCGAGCGGGTGGCCTCGCCGGCGCCGCGGCCGACTGGGATTTCAGCCTCTTCTAGCAGGTCCAGCTCCTCCTGCGGGATAGTCAGCTTCTCGGCGCGGATCCGGTCCAGCAGGGCCTGCAGATTCGGGATTTGAGTATTGGAGTGACGTGAAGCATGACTTAGAAAATGTCACCCTGAATACCCAATTAATGTTTGAATACCCTTACCTGGGCGGCCCGGCGCTTGGCCAATCGCTTGGACCTGGCGCAGGCCTGCTGCTCCCAGCGCCACAGGCTGGCTGTGCACACAAACTGGCTGGTCTGGCCGGGGACAATTGTACAGGCGAACTGAAAGCCAGCCTGAGGCCACAGCCGGCGCTGGCAGAGCTCCTGCAGCTCCCCGATAGGATTGCCAGCCGCTTCCTCGTCGTCTTCCTCCAGGTTGGCCAGGTAGGCGGCAGCAGCGGCGGCGTCTGTCACACCGGACGAGTCGTCGCCGCATATTGAGCTACCGTCGGCTGACGCCACCGCTGCTGCTACTGCGGCAGCTGAAGCGGCAGCCGCCGCCGCGGCAGCGGACGATCCCGACGGCGCTGTTTCAGTCTGGCACAGCTGGCTGATGGTGGCACACTCCGGCTCAGTCAGAGCAGCGCCATCGTTCAGCATCTTCACTAGGGTTGCGTGCGCGGCGTTGTGCTTCGCCCGCTTCTTGCTGACGCCGCGGCCGACGCCGCAGAAGGAGCCGGCGCGGCACTGAAACACAAACAGCGGCTCGTGAACCGGGCCCTCATTGGCTATGAGGTCGTACACCGGGGTGATGGAGCGCTTGACGCAGAACTCCTGCAGCAGGCTGATCGGAGTCTTTCCGGTGGGAGGTCCGGCGGACATAGCGAATGTTCATCTGGCTCAGCCGGGTTGGGAAGACTCGGTGTGCGAGCTGCGGATAGAAATTTTTTTTTCAATGTGCTTTAACACGTATGTGATGTATATGAAAACAAAATTTGGGAATATTTTATCCGCTGCTACACTGACCAATCAGAGAACGCCAAATCTTTAAGTCTAGTCTGACCAATCAGAGAACACTTCAAAGAACCATCAAGTCTATACTGACCAACCAGAGAACACCTCAAGTCTACACTGACCAACCAGAGAACACCTTAAGTCTACACTGACCAACCAGAGAACACCTCAAGTCTACACTGACCAACCAGAGAACACCTCAAAGAGCACCTCAAGTCTACACTGTCCAATCAGAGAACTCAAAGAACCATTAAGTCTACACTGACCAATCAGATAACACCAGGTCTACAAGTCAACATTGACCAATCAAAGAAAGCTAAGCCAATAATCTAAGCTGAAGCATCGAAAAATTCTTGCCCTCTCAAACTGACCAATCAGAGAATATCAGACCCGTAATCCTATTTTCTAAATTATAATTATTATCCTCCCTACGGCACAAAAAATTAAAGGTAAGTGGAGCATAGCAGAAAGTTATTAATTAGCAATGAAATTATTTTACTCAATTACAAAAAAATCAATTAAGGGTCAAAAATAGCTTCCAGCTGCCAGCAGTCGTTGAACACATAATAAAGCAAAATTGCCGTAACACAGTATAAATAATTTTTTTTTATGTTTAACGGATGAGGACTCCATAGACTCCATAGAATCCACTTCTCCTCGTACAAGAATCTACTTCTCCTCGTACCAAAATCTACTTCTTTTCGTACCAGAATCCACTTCTCCTCGCATCAGAATCCACTTCTCCTCGTACCAAAATCTACTTCTTTTCGTACCAGAATCCACTTCTCCTCGCATCAGAATCTACTTCTCTTCGTACCAAAATCTACTTCTCGTATCAGAATGTACTTCTCCTCGTACAAGAATCTACTTCTCCTCGTACAAGAATCTACTTCTCCTCGTACCAGAATCTACTTCTCCTCGTACAAGAATATACTTCTCCTCGTACAAGAATCTACTTCTCCTCGTACCAGAATCTACTTCTCCTCGAACCAGAATCTACTTCTCCTCGTACAAGAATCTACTTCTCCTCGAACCAGAATCTACTTCTCCTCGTACAAGAATCTACTTCTCCTCGAACAAAAATATACTTCTTTTCGTACCAGAATCTACTAGTGCTCTAATGTACTTCTGAAATGCTAGAACTTTCTATTAACTTCTCTTCTTCTAGAAGCTGGAGTCCAGATCTCAGCTCACCCGACTTTCAAATCTACAAATCTGCCCCAATCCGTCGGTATTTGAGACCACAGGGAACCTCCAGGGCCCGCTAGGCCGCAGGGCCTCCGTCAACCGGCATGGTGACGGTGAGGAGGCGGTTGTCAGTGTCAAACTGCGCACAACATGCAGCTTGGTCGATGCAGACTGGCAGGTAGAAATCCAGCCTGTAGGCACGACTGCGGCAGGTGAGCAGCAGACGGTCGCCGCCAACCTGAAGCTGCAGAGAAGCTGCGTTGGCAATCAGGGGCAGGCGAATCTCGCACACAAAGTAGCTGGGCGCCCCGTGCGCCGGCTCCTGCAGCAGGCGGAACTCTGGACGGGGAGGCACCTTCGCTGCTGCCGCCGCCGCCGAGGCTGAATCGGCATCTGCCGCCTTGCTGGCGTCACCTCCGGACACCTCCTGGGGAGCAGTGAAGGGTGGGTGTACATTAGAACAAGATAATTAGAACAATACCCCACCCAACTTTAAAGTATTATTTTAACAATCTCGCTGTCTCATTAACTTCAGATCTAAAACTGGTACCTTAGCATCAAATCTCAAAGTTACAACTGATATAGACTAGACTGGCCCAGAGTGGATTGACTAATCAGAGAACCTCAGCCACACTAGACTGGATTGACCAATCAGAGAACCTCAGCCACACTAGACTGGATTGAGCAATCAGAGAACCTCAGCCACACTAGACTGGATTGACCAATCAGAGAACCTCAGCCACACTAGACTGGATTGACCAATCAGAGAACCTCAGCCACACTAGACTGGATTGACCAATCAGAGAACCTCAGCCACACTTGACGGGATTGACCAATTGGAGAACCTCAGCCACACTAGACTGGATTGACCAATCAGAGAACCTCAGCCACACTTGACGGGATTGACCAATTGGAGAACCTCAGCCACACTAGACTGGATTGACCAATCAGAGAACCTCAGCCACACTAGACTGGATTGACCAATCAGAGAACCTCAGCCACACTAGACGGGATTGACCAATCAGAGAACCTCAGCCACACTAGACGGGATTGACCAATCAGAGAACCTCAGCCACACTAGACGGGATTGACCAATTGGAGAACCTCAGCCACACTAGACTGGATTGACCAATCAGAGAACCTCAGCCACACTAGACGGGATTGACCAATTGGAGAACCTCAGCCACACTAGACTGGATTGACCAATTGGAGAACCTCAGCCACACTAGACTGGATTGACCAATCAGAGAACCTCAGCCACACTAGACTGGATTGACCAATCAGAGAACCTCAGCCACACTAGACTTGATTAACCAATGAGAGAATAGTAGGCGAAGCGAGTTTTTGTCTGAAAATTCGATACGCTAATCAGGCTCACCTGAATAAAAGGCTTCGGCGCGCCGCCGGAGCGCACGAAATGCTGCGCCGCCTGCTGTTCCAGACTGCCAACATAGCGTTTGTTGCGCAACACGGTAAGATCTCGCCTGCTCAAGCTGAGCCCGTGCTTTGCTTCCACGCCCTCCACGGCCAGGCTAATAGCAAAGTTCTTGTACAGCTCGCTGTCTCGCATGCGATCTAGCAGGCGCGGATTGGCCACCACGTCGATGGCGGTGCAGGCCGCGCCGGCGTGATCCCGCTCGGCGCGTGGCTCCCCGATGCTCAGCGGCACGCGGAACCTGGCCGCGTGGCTGTCTGGGTCCTCCAGCAGGCGGGCCAGCTGCTCGTCTGTGGCCTCGGGCGGAGCGGGCAGATCGGCGCTCTGGCACAGGTTGATGAAGCACTTGCCGCCGCCAGCCTGCTCGATGCGACTTTTGATGCAGAGTCCGGGCTTGTAGCTCACCTGGCGACTGGCTGCCGCGGCGGTCGCGCCCGATCCAACGGTGTCCTGCGAGGCCAGCAGCTGCTGAAGGATTCGCAGCTTATCCTCGGAGTCAGGCTCCTCCATAGCTGGAAGGGACATTGTCCAGCTCGCTAGTTAGCTCGGCGCTGCAAATCGAAACGACACTGGCCTCGGCTAAAAACTGGTTTAAACTAGCAGCTACAGGAGGAAATAGTGTCCATGAGCAAGACACTTAATTCCCTGAGTTTCCTACCACCCCTAGCAACAGCTGGGGTCTATGGACTGGTGTACACAGCTTTTTGAAGCGCCTTTGACTAGCTGCGACTGAGCCTTTGGCTGTCTAAAGAGGCTAGCAAACCAATCACAATGTAGCAATGTGCTATTAATTGCTACACATTAGAAATCAACAGAAAAAACGACAAAACTTTAATGCGTTAAGAAATGTGTTATAGTAGCTTGTTTTAGTAACAATTGTTTCTTACTCTGAGATATACTTGTATTTGAGAATAAAACAAGTAGCAACAAAGACCTGAAGGCGGAAATTTTTTTTAATCTTGTTTGATTATGTAAGGCAGCAATGTACACAGATATGGGCATTGGTCCGCAAAGCTGGTCTAGTCGTTGTATACTTCGCTTATAGTGTAACTTATGGCAAAAGTACATGCTCACTGAAATAGTTATCTATTACTATAAAAACGATTTCTTCAGGCAGATTGGTCAATCTAAGGACAGTCACTTTGTTGCTTAAAATGAATGATTGATCTCTGTTTAAATGTAAGTCTATGAGACCCAATCACTAGTATCTGTGACCACGTGTTTGATATTATAAGTATAGCAAAGCTATTAAACAAGAAAACTCAAGTGTTTTGTTTAAAAAACACGGAACGTTGATAGGTAAAAAATTACAAAGCCTATTTTGTGGCTGAAACAATGACAACAAAAAACTTGTTTCACTACTGGTCTATGCAGAATAGTAGTGTGATAAGTACTCAAAACACAACACTGCTAAATATGTTTTGCTGCAAGTTAAGCAAAAAACTGAGATATGAAACAAAGAGAATTAATCGAACAAGTACTCGCTCAAAAAGCTAGAGCAAAGCCTTTGTGATTGAGAAGAAAAAACTAGCAAATTAGTTCAGGGTACACGTCCTCATTGTGCGCACTAATCTTAAAAAACGATGCTGGTTTGTTTAAATCTACTCCGCAGCAGGGGCCCCACCTGCCGGTTCGTAATGTTGCACCTGAAATTAGGGTGTTTTCAGCAGCAAGTTTTCAGCCTTGTCATTTTTGCTAATACTCGTGATTTGACACGAACTAATTCTCTTTTGTCTCTTTAGATTCCAGTTTTAGCACATAATAGTCACCTGCTTGTTTATGGACACAGGGGTATCAGCAATTACCTCTGTCCTTTGGTAAGTCATTACACCTGCCTTCTATTAGCAAATGCCTGTGACCTTGGTAAGTAATTACACCTGCCCTCTATTAGCAAATGCCTGTGACCTTTGGTAAGTCATTACACCTGCCCTCTATTAGCAAATGCCTGTGAACTTGGTAAGTAATTACACCTGCCCTCTATTAGCAAATGCCTGTGACCTTTGGTAAGTCATTACACCTGCCCTCTATTAGCAAATGCCTGTGACCTTGGTAAGTAATTACACCTGCCCTCTATTAGCAAATGCCTGTGACCTTTGGTAAGTCATTACACCTGCCCTCTATTAGCAAATGCCTGTGACCTTGGTAAGTAATTACACCTGCCCTCTATTAGCAAATGCCTGTGACCTTTGGTAAGTCATTACACCTGCCCTCTATTAGCAAATGCCTGTGAACTTGGTAAGTCATTACACCTGCCCTCTATTAGCAAATGCCTGTGACCTTTGGTAAGTAATTACACCTGCCCTCTATTAGCAAATACCTGTGACCATTGGTAAGTCATTACACCTGCCCTCTATTAGCAAATACCTGTGACCTTTGGTAAGTCATTACACCTGCCCTCTATTAGCAAATACCTGTGACCTTTGGTAAGTCATTACACCTGCCGTCTATTAGCAATTACCTCTGTCCTTTGATTGGCAATTAACTATTGTTCTTAGGTTAACTGTTTAACCCTGGCTGTAAATATCGATTAGCTAGCCTGATCTAGAGATGTAAACAGAATGAATAAAATCTGAAAAAAGCCATCACTGACCTTGTCGCGCAGCTCCTTGTTCTCGGCCTCCAGCTGTTCAACCCGAGTCCGCAGCTCAGTGATTTCCACCTTCATAGCTTCAACATCCGGGGCGTCCGGTCCAGTGGTGCCCAGGTGCTGCTTGAGAAATTCCAGCGCATTGTTTGGTTTCTCTGGTTCTTCGTACAAGCCGACAAGAACTGAAAAATGGAAATTTGTACAAGGAAATATGTTAATGTCCTATACTAACTATTGGCAAAGCAAACATGGTGGAAATTCGCTACAAGGTACATAATTGCAAATGGCATAGCTGACTCACCCTTTGTGAGCGCGTCCAGCACACCAGATTTCTCCAGGTACTTGCGAAACTCCTCCCGCTTTGAGTCGGCTGCCTGAATCAGCAAATAAAATTGGTAGGAGAAAACAGTAAATTTAACTGGCACCTCACGGTTATGAACCACTTAATGTACATTTTAATACTTTTGGAGTATATAATGTGTACTCTTTTATCCTAAATTTTTTCCAAAATTCAACTGAAATGACAGCTGTTGTTTATTTGTTTTCTTAGCAGCAAAAAGCACTGCAGCAATACTCATAAAATATACCATCCTGCAGCATTGTATAAAAAACTATTAACATATTGCACTTGGTATCATAGAGAATGGAAGGACTGCACATATGAAAAAAGTTAAACAGTTACAACTTCTGTCAATGAAGGAGTATAATTTATATAGAGGCACCAGTGGCCATTACAAGTTTGTTTATTTCATGACTGTTCTTAAGTGTCATTCATGTACAGAAGTAATGGAAAGAAATTTGGAGGTTTACATTATTTTTTATACATTTTTAAACAGGTACAAGATTAGAAATAATAATAAACAGGTGTACCTATTGACAAAACTATCTCAATTGTTCTTGCTCTACTTGCTTCACTTTGATCTGAGATAAGTGGCTTAATCCTGACCTAAAAATGTCAAATAATGAAGGTTGAAAAGGCTAGAACAGTGGAGCACCAGCAGTCTTGCTTGGAAGGCTAAGTGATTGTCTTATTTTCTTTGAAACTTTAAGTGCATAGGTTTACATTGAACATGATAATAATAACAGTTTGGTTTATCAGTAATTACTAATTTATTCAACTTAATTGAAAACAGAATTAAAACTAAATAAATAAACTTACATAAAAATTGCTAGCTAGTGGAATAGCTTATATGTGATCAGTTCTTACTGTTAGTTACAATTACATTTTTTCATTGGCTTTATTAAATAAAGGCCTAGTCAAAATTATAAGTATGCATAGCTAAGCTACTAGCCTACTATAAGCAAACTAAGGTCGATAAGAATATTGATAGGCATAGGCTTATATTAAAACCTGCTAAAAGTATTGTAAATGAGATTTTGAAATAATTAGACCATGTTTGCTGAATTAAAACAAAATTTTACTTCCTAATTTTAGTATTTTAGTAAGTATTCAAAACTTATAAGTTTTAGCCATTGGCAGATTTAACAAATTTTTAAATACAAATGGAAAGGTTGATTTAACTGTTTAAGATAGTTTCAGTTTCAGTGTTGTAAATAGTCCTATTTTGAAATCATCCTAGACAAGTGGCAGATGGGGTTCAATGACCATTTTGGTCAAAAATTTGGCTTGGTCTCCCATAATAATATTTTAGGTCCTCTAGCAGAAGGGGTGTTGATTGGCTAGGGCTAGGGGTTTAGTACTGTCTGCCCCAAACTGGTCAAGGCTGGGGTGGGAGTTAGTTGTTAATGCTAATGTCCAAATATATAATAGTTTGTGCAGTTGCAGGCCTTTTCAACCTTCTAAATCACTACTGTTCTGTTCTTCTTTTGGCCATGCTGCCTCAGCACAACAGGGGGCTGTCCAGCCTGGTTGCACCAATGCATTTATGCAAGCTGCAAGATTATAGGCAGTGTCCCTAATATTGATTCATGGCTTGCTGATAGACAATGTAGCCACTGTGACCAAAGTTTTTTTCTGTCCAAAATACAGATGCAAGCTAGCATCTTATCCCCAAAGTCTAGGTGCAAAAAAACCTAGGTACAAATTGCATCTGATGCCCAAAAATTAGGTGCAAGTCCAGTGTATTTTTAGTGCACCCAATTTGCATAAAAAACCCTGACCATGATGACTATAATGCCTAAACTAAAGGGCACAGCAGCCATGTTCATAAGCAAGCCACAAATCAATATTAGTTATTGGCTGCAAGTCATGGCAGTAATTGGGTAGGTATCTAAAGGGTTGATTATCAATGGTCATTTCGTCTCGGCCACTTAAATATTGTCTCGTCTGCCAATATATAATATAGTCAATCTATCTGCTAACATAGGCACTAGTTGAAAAAACTAATAACCAATAATGAATTCTCATCAAGCTTCATATTGAAATGTAATATAAACATCTTATAATTTATAATTTGTTATAATGCTAGGATTTTTCTGAAATTTCCGGAGCTAATAAGCAGCTTAAAAATACACATAGCTGGGACCAACCATTTCCATATCTAAACATTGCCAATGGTTGCATCTGTCACACTGAAGGGCATGCTGTCTTGCTGTAACAACAGCATGGCGAACGACACAATCATCCATGAAAGCAAAAGCTAAGGCTAAAGCTATAATATTCTTCTTAAAAACCATTTCTAAATTTGGAATATATTTCTATGAATGATGCCATTACACAAAAATAATATAAGTTTGTTTTGCTGAAAATATTTATCATTATAAATACACTTTCTATAATAAAAGAAATGTTTTAGAATAAAATGTTTTTACAGTCTTCATCCCTTTTCAAAATAGTCGTTATGTCTGCCACGAGACGAAATGACCGCCCATCATCTAAAGCGTGGGAAATTTGTATGATCAAAAGTCCTAAATGGTGTTTGTATGTTTGAGCCTATATAATTGCAGAAACGTGCAGCTATAATGCTGCGCTGACTGCGCTCTCCTCGGTTGGCTCGGTGAGCCGCGCCCCCCCGGCTGCGGCTGCAAAAGTCAGCACCAAGGTGAAGCGGGGCAAGCGGAGCCCTCGGCGCAGGATCGAAAGGCGCCGTGAACGGAACCGCCGAGGCCTGAAGCTATGCGTCGCCAGCCCATCCCACTCACTATGGATCTTCCGGGTGGCGCCGGAGACCATATGAGGCCCATGCAACGTCAGTGGGCCCCAGCCGTACCAGAGAACACGCTTAGAATTGCATCCTTCAACTGCCGCACATTAAAGGCTACCTGGCGAAGAGGAATGGTAGCCCAACTCGCTGAAGAACTACGGGTGGACATACTGATGTTGCAAGAACTCTCCATCGTCAGGGGACCAGACTTGCAAGTGGAAGACTTTGGTGGCGGCTGGACCCTGTTCCACACCTCCGCAGACAAGAAGCTAGGGACGTGGCGGGGTCGGTGCCCTTATGAACCCTCGGCTGCGATAAGGCGTCCGCTGTCTCCCCCTGAACCCTCGGCTGATGCGGGCGGACATTCGCCAACGCAACCGCAACAACAGCTGCCCACCCAGACGAAGCTGGCAGGTTTTTCGATCTCCTGTTTTTCGATCAACTTGAAGCAACTTGTAACGCAACCAGCAGGCTCGCACAGCTAGATCACATTTTGCTGCGAAACCGCGAACGCCGCCATGCTTTGAATTGCGACACCATCAGACCACTGGCCCTGGGGTCCGACCACAAGTTACTGCATGTGACTTGCGACTTCGCGACCCTTTACCAACCACCAAAGAAAAAACCGAGGCGCTTCTTCAGAGCATTGCGGAACCACCAACCAGGCAACTATAATAGAAGCCGCTTCTCTCGCGCCTTCTCCACCGCGCTGGGCAACTTCCAAACTGCCCAGTATGCCGACATCTGCGCCGCCATTCACTCCGCAGCGGAAAGCACGCTGCCACTCGTGCGACTACCGCAGCGCTGGCAACCAGTGTGGATGAGCGACCCAGCAATCAGAAAGGCCAAAGAGCGATTGCAACGACTTAGGAGGAGCAGTCGCGCAACAGACGAGGCAGAAAATGCTCTTGCCACTGTCTACAAAGAGCAGCAGCTGGCTGCGGTGGGCGAGGCCATCCGTGCTGTCACATCCGCCGCCCCGGACAGGAAGAGCGGCACCGTCTGGACTGCCATCAACACCCTCACGAGTAGGAAACAGCGCTCGGCACTTAACCTGGCTGGGGACACACCAGAGGAGCGCAAGAACAGCCTGCGGGACTTCTTCTCCAGCATAGTGAACGCGCCGCCTCCTGCACTCCCCGATGCACTCGCACTACCACCAGGCACATCGCTGCCGCCTCCACACAAATTCTGCACCGGACATGTGACTGCAACCGACGTCTCTCAGCTCGCCAAGAACACACCAGGCGGCAAGGCTACGGGCCCCGACGAAATCTCAATTGAGGCGCTCAGAATGCCCAAGGTTGTCCAGGAGATAGCTCGTGGCCAGGTGATCAATGGCGTCCTCGACACAGGCATCGCACCTCCTGAGTGGACCCGAGCCCACATCGTCAGCATCCCCAAGAAGCCGGGCACAAACAAGATCGAAGAACACCGAGGCATCTCGATCCTTAATGTCCTGCGCCGCCAAGCTGTATAACAAAGTTGCTACTGATGCGCTTGCAGCCTGTGCTGGACCCGTACCTGCGGCATGAGTAGAATGGGTTCCGGCCACGACGCGGCACTGTCACACAAATTCTGGCGCTCATCATCGGAGAATCATCGAGGAATCGCGCATTCGCCAGTCAGACCTTTTCTGTCTTTTTGTTGACTTCCTGAAGGCCTTCGACTCAGTGGCTCGAGGCGCGATACCACTGGTTCTCCGAGCCTACAATGTACCAGAAAAGCTTATCGCAGCAGTGATGGCGCATTCACAACATAACATATTTTTAATAATGCCCCCTTTTCAGGCCACTTGTGGTCGCTGGATATTGTACTTATTGTATTGTATTTTATTGTATCGTATGTTGTTAATTCCAAGTTTTTAATTATATAGTGCATAAAAGACAACAATACTTTACTTTGTAACCAGCTTGTCCTAATTTGCAACATTGAAAATGTAGTCATGTACCCAGATCCCACAAAAACATGTATCCCTTGCATGCACATAAGTATGTATAGCTAGGGCCTAGGGCTTATCGTCGACATTGTCTAAAATACATACATGTATTTTAATCCATTATACTGTCGTACCTGACGCCACGAATTTATTGGAATTTTGTCATTTCATTTTTCTTTTATATAAGCATAGCACAAAGCTAAGCTATGACAAGTCATGCCTGCCAATACAGATGAAAAAATATAATTTAAAAGTTTTGGTTGTAGGCAAAAAAAACAAAAAGTGGTAACTACGCAAAAAAAGAGTTTTACCTTGTAGGACGTCATAGTTGTCGCTTTTGAATCAAGAAAACCAAGAATTATTATCAAATATAATCTCTGTGAGTCCTCTACCACGCTTCCGACGAAAAATGGTACTTTAAATTAGTTAAGTTAGCGCGCGCGTGTTGTCAACATTTTTAAGCGTTGCTATAATCACATATATTAACAAAAACTTGCATCTTCATAGCCTTTCAAAGAATCTTAAGACAATAAGTTAGTCAAGAATTCAGAAAATTTATAGTTATTGTGTGAATGTTTAATGAGTTTATGTCAAATAATTTGATACATTTAACTTAACTTGTTAAAAAAAATCTACAAAAAACAGAATACAAACGTAAATTAGGCCCTATTCACACACGAACGCAGCAGTATTAACAGGCGCGTAACTAGGATTTTGTTTCGGGGGTAAAAAAATGTTTTTTAAAAAAATTTTGTTTTTAGCCCCTACTTTGACTCTGAAGTTCATTCACTTTTAGGAAATTGGAGTCTACTGAAGTAAGAGATATTTCATGCCTCAAGGTGCCAAACAATAAAATCACCAGCAGCATTCAAAAGTGGTAAATGCTGCTGGTTTACTATATAATGCCAGAAGTTTTGTCTTATGCAATACTAAATCCGAGTAAAATGACTTGTAATCAATTTAAAAGTGTGTGTACAGCATATTTTGAACAATTGTTCCAACAGGGCAGCAAAAAATCTGACCCAAGACTTTTACCATTTGTGACTTATGCTTAGAAAGAATAAACCTAAATATATATAAACTATAGACACTAGTCCTATGCAATGCTTCAATATCGGGCCACTTAAATAGCTAGGCCCAGTAATTACAATAAAGTCTACCTAGCTATTTTTAGCCTAGGCCCTATAAATATTTGTTATCAAGCCAAAATTTTATGAGGCTTCCTATATTATATCAATATTCCTCAGTTGGGCAATCTTTCTATTTCTCACATTAATTTTATTTTTTTTGATTAGTGCTAAATCTGTTCTTGTAGGCCTACAGTTCTAGTTTCAGGCTCTAAATTTGCATGATTGCATCTTTGAATATTATGTTGTAGCATATTCTGTAATTTTAGAAAGTGTCACAGGTCTTTCCTTTATTATTTTGTGTGACTATAATTTCAATCCTACTGATGCCACCAAAGCTATTGCTGCTTATTTAATATCCTACTGGTGTCACTAAAGTTGTAATGACTTATTATATTAGTTGATATCAATCCCTTGAGGATTATTGTACACTGTAATATATAATTACAATATTTATTCTCCCTGTGTGTTTATTGTAATATCTAATTACTGAATTTATTCTCCTATGGGTTTATGTGGATTTCAGTTCTTTCGTTTGCCGCCAGTTCATCTGCTCAGTAGACAAAAAAGCAAACTAGTTTGTCTGCTGGCCATTCTATGGCATTGGCATATATGAGTATAAGCCCTGCCATGTAGTTTGTGTGTGTGTATAGGGGTGTATTTGTTGCAAGGACCACTGAATTTGAATAGAAGCATCTTCTATAGATGCTATTTATAGAAGTCCTTGGTTTGTTGGCACCATAGATGCGCAACCTCCCAAATCTTAGCTGGCCGTGCGACTAGTTTTTGCTCTCATTTGTGACTTAGTTTGTTTCATTGCTCTATTTACAACTTAGTTTGCTCTCATTTTTCTCTCCCCTTTTTCCATTTCTTCACGCCTTCCTTTTTTGTCCCTTGGTCCCCCTTTGATTTTTTTGCACTTGGTCTATTGGTTTTTGCGATTTAACCTTGCTTGGCCCTCATTTCACCTGGCCGGTTCGGCCGGGTGTTGCGCATGTATGGTTGGCACCAAAACCTCTGGGTTTCATGGAGTGTTGGAGTAGGGCTCACAGGAATCCCCAATTGAGACAAGAGCTGTTCTCACTTACTTCTTTCATTTTCATATTTAATATTTGTAGCAAATTTGCAGCATTACTTTTAGTAGAAAACACACATTTTTATGCTATTGTACTAAATTGAAATGCAATAAAATGCTTGGTCAGAATAAAAATCGAATCACAGGAATCTCTAGAACTTCTGTCTCTTTGTCCAGAACCATTTTCTCTCCCCTTCTCCTTCCCTTTCTCTTTCCCCTTCTACATTCCCTTTCTCTCCCTACCTGTAAAGTAATGACTAAGCAAGTTATTGCAGAGCTTGTCTACTTAGTCCTATTTTTTTCTATGCCAATATTAGTTTTAGTCATTCCACGAGTGACTCAATATAAACACACATATCTCAAATCACTTGAGATCAGATCAATCACCACTGCAAGCATTCTGTCACATGACAAGCAACATGGCTAAAAAAGTCAACAGACTAGGATATGAATATGATTTATTCCTCGCTTTCTGCTGACAAGATTATTTAGGCATATCATACAAATGTATTTGGCTTTAGAAATTATGATAGATTTATTACCTGACCATTTTATATTTTAATATTTTCTCAATCGGTGTATTGAGAAGCAATTGTCTGGGCGTTGCTGGGGCCTATTGTTTGCGAGTTGAGACTCAATGCTCTGCTTTCTATTGTTCTCTTTTACTACTGGTTTGTTT
Organism: Macrostomum hystrix; assembly: GCA_950097015.1. NCBI lineage: Eukaryota > Metazoa > Platyhelminthes > Macrostomidae > Macrostomum > Macrostomum hystrix. Next base: position 4,277,225 of record CATNEN010000033.1, read on the forward strand.
ACCACATGGAGCTGCCCATGCAATGGGTCGCTTGCAGTTGTGTAGACAGGGATTTCAATTTGAGGTAGGATGGCGGGCGGCACATTCTCGATACTCGCGGCAATGAGAGTGTATGATTTACGACTAATAATATGGGCACATGTTCATAAAACATATGCCCGTATTATGTTCATTATTAAGACAATAGACAAAGTTTATACACAACAGAATGATGATAATTTGCACAATTTGTGAATGACAGGGTATACATTTAAAATACGAGCTCACATTTCAAATTGGCATTCACTTGCAATAAAATTATGAGTATGAGTAATTGAACAGAGTATAGACAGAGTATAAACAGTTGCGACTACAAAAATGCAACTTGAGCAGCACCACTTAGTTTTTGAAAAGTTCATGTTCTTAAAGTGATAAAAACCAAAGCAAAAATATTTAACATCCTCAGTCATTGTGGCATCAGTGAGTAGTTACTCACGAAGTTAGTTACTCAGTGGGCAGCTTGTAACTTGTTACTCAGTGGGCTCCTCTTGACAAGTGCTGCTATTGTATTTCTGCCATGCCGCCTGAATCTTGGCCTTGCGGCATCTGTAGACTAGCCTGACTTGTCTTCCAGGCCTGCCAGTAGCTTGCAGCTATCGAGACTGCAGAACTGCAAGGGCAGCCTGTTGCAATAGGAGCTCAGCCAAGGCATAGAGATTCAAGTTGCCATTCCTCACTCTTCGGTTTAGAGCCATATGCCAGCCCTCCACAGAGTTATTTGTCCGCTCCCTCTTGCCGTGGACAGAGAGTTCTTCCAAGCTCCACACGCTACTCGGCAGCCAGGTCACGTCCACATAGAGGCACAGAGAAACCAGCGCCTCTGTATTCACTTTGTCGGCAAGAGCGCCAAACGCAGTGTAAATGTGTTCGGCTGGGAGGAAGATGAGGGCCATCAGCTGCTTGCAGAACAGTCACATGCCCTTATCCACAGCATATGACGTAGCAAGGCCGAGCTCTTGAACTTTTTGAAAGATGCTCTGTGCGAAGTGGAAAGAGCAGCCCTGCAGCTCAGCCCTCAGGCAGGTATGATGCAGAGCCTCCCACATTGCAGCCTCAAAGTCCTTTTGACAGACAAGACAGAAATCAGACATTTCAATTATCCAGGCACGCAAATGTGGTGTGCAATGGCAATGAGTTGCATACACTATATATATGTGGTTCAAAGTGAAAAGATTTTTTTGCGCAATATTTTGTCGTTTGATTGATTGTTTTACTGATTTAGGCTGTTCTAAGAATCTAAGTCTCGTTAAACTTGAGTTTCCAGCAGACGAAAAGTTTAACGCAAAATAGTTTGTTCGTCTGCCCAGCAGACAAACTGGCGGCAGACGAAAAGAGTGGCACCCGGTTTATGTTAAATAAACTGCTAAGTTTATTGCTTCTCTCAAGCCATAGAGGGTTGATTCAGCCAACTTTTAAGTTAGTGGTTAATACTGTGGTAGTGTTTCTACTTGCTAAGTCCTTGATCTTAGCAGTTTAATTCTCAATCTGCTTGAGTGGTTTATTATAAGGCACTGAGTCCTGGTTTTTTAAACTCTAGTCTTGCTGGGCTTCTAATGACTAAGGATCATGGCTAAATAACTAACTCTTGAACTAACTATCTACATATAGTTCAATGCTTCAATAATCTCTTATACACATGATTATGAAGTGAGACATGGCTGACAGGGGTCAGACAAGGTTGGTTTCTCCCTTCAAAATTCTTGTCCATTTAAAGTAGTTTGCTGATTCAAGTTAAAAAGAAATATTACTAATAACAAATAATAACAATGTTTTGACAAGGAGGCCTATTGCAAAAGCTTCAATGTAAGGTATAGTAAATATAACTAGATAATATTTTAAGGAGTATAAAACTAAAATTGTACAAAAGTAGATTTGGTGCCAATTAAAATAAAAATATTTTTTATGTGGGAAACCAAAAAATTGCCCCCAATTTAATTATGTTATTTTTTATATTAGCACCCTTCCAAAATAAATGTTAAAAACCTATGGATGCATGTAAGAACTGAGAAATGTGCTCTCTTGCCTAGAACCTAGGACAAAATATTTCATAATACAGCTATAAGCTGAAACTAAATTAAATGTTCCCCTTTGCTTTGCTTTTTGTTACCCAATTTCCTTTCTTTGGCAATTTTTTAATAATAGACTTGACTATAGGTTTAAATTGTTAAAAAAGTATAGCTTACTATTGCTCCCAATTCCGTTTGTGTAGTTTAAAGCTGACTAAAAAAACCGCATAATTGTTGGTTGCAGCTTCATTGAATCTGACATAATGCCCCGAAAGCGTTCTGCCACAGCTGCTGCTGCTGCTGATGCCACTGACTCAGCTGACGCTGCACCTGCTCAGCGTCGCTCTGGCCGCTTGGCCTCCCGTCCGGCAGCGCCACCGCCAGCCGCCCCCGCTCCATCCCCAGCCAAGAAGAAGACTCCCGCGAAGCAGCGGCCGCCAGCCGCTAAAGCTTCAGCTGCTAAGGCTGGTGGCAAGGGCAAGATTAAAACTGCCGATACACCTGCCGCTGGCGAAGACTTTGAAGTGGTGAATGGAGCCGATTTGCCTCCGCCCGACTCGGCCGAGGTGAAGGCCGCGGTTGCTGCCCAGGGCGCTGATGGCGAGCTGCTTGTCGACTTTGTTCAGGTGGCCAAGTCGGACCTGCCCTCCGCCGACTCGGCTGAAGTAGCCGCAGCTGCGGCCTCCGCTGACGCCGCCGCTGTTGTCAAAAATGGTTCCGGTGACACGGAGCCGCAAGCGAAGAATTAATTTGATTCTGTGAAAGCAAGGCTGCTTCTCGGTTATTTCAGTTTGCGGTTTCTTGTCTTAACAATAATTTCCGTCTAATTCAATTGCTTAGATCAATGGACAGTCGTTTATCTATAAGTGACAACCTTCATGTACTTTAGCAATCTGGCACTTTGTTTCGGTTTGCGTTTAGTTGCAGCTAGCTTGTCATTTCAATATTGTGTTTCTGCATTAAATGTTGTCATTTTTGTTGCTATATAAAAATAACTCTCCATCCCAACAGACGTTTCTAAAAAAATGTAGGTTTTCTCATTTTTGTTTTTAATTGTTTTTAGTCCTGTTTTTTAGGTTGATCGTTTTCAAGCAAGAAATTGATTTAATGCGGATTGTAAGCTCTTTGTAAGATTGTAAGACTGTAAGGTATCGCGCAATCACCATAGTTACCAACAAAGCTGGCCGAGCTATTTCACCTGATGAACCAACACTGACTGCGCGATGGCGAACGCTGCACTCCGAGTGGTGCGGTCTGTTCCGTCTAGTATTTTCTCTCACTACTAACAGTAGGTTGTCTTGTTAGTTTTTACCGAATAATTGTCTAGACGTTTTTTACGGCAATCATTAATTGCTGTTTATTTAGCTGTTTAATCTGTAATATTTGTTAAACTATATAATTGTTATTCCGTCAAACAAAGGAGCGAAAGAAGCAAATAAACGGTAGCCGTTCATGTCGTGCATGTGAATTCTCTGTATTAATAAGCATAGTTGTTGTGCTAAAGTGATTACACAAACAAGGAACGATGAACAAGTCAATAAACGTCTTGATTCAGTTTCTATCGGTGAGCAAAGGTGGTCGGTGGCAGATCAGAGCGGTTGACGCGTTTGCCTGTCCCACCAATTGCTCGATTCGCGGCAAGGCCGAGCAGTTGGGGCGCAGCATCGGAGAGAAGTCTTGGGGCTTGTTTATGCAATTGAGGGCCAACCTGTACAGTGAAATGTACACTGCTGACGATAAAAAAATTGAGTGAAGATGTACAAACCTGTGTGAGCATATGCTTGCGTAGTGCGTACAGTATCTGAGTGCCTGTGTTTTCAGGAGTCAGCGAAATGGGCTGCATTGCCTCCTCGCTAGTTACGGGTCTAGTGTAACCAAATGTGTCATTGCCCACAGCCCTCCTGCAATTATTCATTTTATTATCGGGGAGAAATTTTCAAAACGAAATACTTTTTGTGTCCAACCAGCGCGTTTGAACCCCCTTCCTGACCTTGAAGAGGAGTTATATTTTTTGTGTGCAGCAGTTTTCGAGGGTTGAAATCTTAGAGAGGATCTTAAAACGACGCAATCATTACTTCTAGAATGGGTAGTTATTCTATAGTCCCCAAAAGCGCTCGCTACAAACTCTTCTACGGATCGCAAAGCCTTTGCCGAGTAAAAATTAATGCTTTTTAAATAGAGCTCAGTTGTAATTTCCTCTTCTATAGAATCCATTATTTTTCAACAAATAAGAAATTTTCAATTTTTTTCAGCTTTAAAATGGTGAGAGCTTTTGATTGGAGGCAGATGCAAAGCTGTTATTTTTATATAACCATATCTAATCCTAGTGTGCCTTGCTTTTCTCATAAACTGAAACTTCTAGCTGGACTAGTAGAAGTACGACTCGTAGAATTGTGAAGAAAAAAAGTAATTTTAGTAAACTTTTTTGTTAGAGGGCGACCAAGATAATGAACTAAGAACACTGAATATGAAAACTAGCGCGAAAGAGAACGATTCTCGGAGTTTAAAGTTTAAACAAGATATGAAGCCCGGATCATGGGATGAACGTCTTTATTAAAACCAAGGACCACTAGAAGAAGAAGCTCTTCTTCCAGTGGTCCTTGATTAAACCATCTTGTACAGCTTAAACAGCCTAGAGCTAATTCTTGTAAGTCCTTGATACAAATGTAAAAAATCAATAAATATAATGCTCTAAGCAAATTTTTGTGGAATCTAATAGTTGTAATAAGAAAACTAAATATAGACTTTAATTTGCTTTACTACTTTAACTAAAGGCACTCGTTTTTAATAATGTATTTTCTAGAATTTTGCTGCTATTTGGTAAATTCTATCTTTAAAGCATGTAAGAAGTTCAATGCTCACATCACTGTCTTATTCTAAGACTTTATAAGAATATACTTATTTAAAAAAACTTTTTTCGTCTAATTTAAATAGCTGTTGCTTCATTCCAATTTCAATAGGTTGATAAGCCTTGTTAGCCTTTGACTCCTACGAGGAACTTCCTAAGCCAAATCATAGCAGAGGCTACAGTTTCTTATTTTCAAAACTCTTGCCTGCAAGCTACAATTTAGTAGTTATGCAAATCTAGCCTAGATACAGCTAGCAGGCTACTATAGGCAGGCCTTATAGGCCTAGTAGTTTGTTTTGTAACTTTAATCGAACGGAAATACTGCACCAGTACTGCACATCGGTTGCTCGTCACTACAGCGCCCTTACTAGCAGCAATGCAATAAATAAATCTTATTACTTTTAGCACTCTTTTCATTTTTAAATGAATTCTATTTATAATATAATGCTGATGAATTATTATTTCAGTATTTAAAAGAGGAAAACCCATAGCCAATAGGGGTAGGCTACAGATAAAATTGTCATATTCTAAGACGCCATATGATGATGACGATTTGCACAAAAGTATCACAATATTTAATTTAATATGACGATATGACTATTTGTTCATTGCTCATTTTAATTACGAATGCAATTTGATGATGCATAATTTGAACAATTAATGTCACACTGAAGGCCATGTTGCTTGGGTTGCACATCTCTGTGACAAACAATGCATGGATACATATGTCTTTAACATAACACTTTACTGATGTTGCTGTACACAACATTGTTTAAATGACCTCATTTCAGGCACTGTTTAAATGACCTCATTTCAGGCTTGGACTATGCGAGGTCATTTAAACAGTGTGGTAAATTCCGCATAGTCTACCACATAGTCCGAGCCTGAAATGAGGTTATTTAAACAGTGCGGTAAATTCCTCATAGGGCCTAGTCTACGGCATAATTAGCTTTGTTAAACAGTGCAGTTTTTTAACATGTTATAAACAGTGTAGTAAAATGTCGCTAACATTTTCAATTCAAGTCAAACAATGACTTGGCTCTAAGAGCTGTGTTTCTGTTTATAAAACTCACAGTGTGCTCAACTTGAACTGTAGTATCTATGTACTTGTGCATGTATACATCATGCAAATAATTGACATTGCTATGGAATGACGATGCAAGCCTTTGCTAAATTATTTTTTTCTACATTATTTTTTGTAGAGCCAAGTGAGACAAGGCCAAAAATGTATGCTTTGCTTCACTTATGCTTTCAACAAAGCAGTTTGCAGAGCCAATAAAATAACAATATGACGATTTTGTGAATGTCACATTGTCCAATGCAACAATATGACCATTTAGATAATGTTGTTATGTTTTTTACAACCCACTTATGACGATTTAGAATGACAATTTCAGCTGGAGCCACCTATAGGCCTAGTAAAAGGTGTATTATACTTAGTCTTCAATGAAGTCATGTTGATCAATTAAGTTTAAATAAAAAGTAATGACTAAACTTTGTCTATGAATTGCATCAATAGCATTTTATTTTTATCAACTGTTGTGATTATAGTTATTTATATTTATATGTGCTAGCATACAACTTTCCACTTAGAAGACATCAAACCCAAATGGATGTTGATTAAATCAAACAATTGTTAGTAATTGGTTAAAGACAAATTGCTTGTTTATAAAAATAAAATTAGGGCATACATTTCGTTTGGTTCATTATTCTTTATTTTTTAATTTTTAACTTGTGCACATGGAATGGTTCCTAGACACTTTTCCTCATCTTACACATTTGTCATCAACTTTTCAGATAGGACACTTTGTTATCCAGCCAAATGGTGAATCTTGACAAGTTAGATTAGATTGTCAACTATCAGTAGAAACTACAGTGTTGATTTGAACTATAGTTGCTGATGTGTACAGTATACAGAAAACTGAGGTCAAACTGTGAGTATTCTAGTTCTAGGCAATCACAGATGTTTAAATTCATATATTTAAATTAAATTAATTTAAATTCATACCATAAAAATAAAAGTGATTGTTATAATGACATACAGTTAATTAGTATGCTTATAGACAGACTGGGGAAATCTAAGTTATCTAAGCAATGAAGTAAATAACAAAGAAAACTACTAGGCTACTGATTATTAAGATACATGGTCAATTTGAAACTCAAATTTCAAAATTCGAAATTTGCGCAAAGCAAAGACATCAATTAAACAACAATTGCTAGCATTGGTTGGACTTGCACCCTGCCTTAAATCATAGAGATGAGAAAGTGTCTACCAGTCTTGGTCACTATGTCATCTACCCTCTTAGGCCCTGGACACTTTTTCATGCAGATGATAAATAAGCAAATAAGTAAGTTCCAGGAACCATATGGAATATGTATGAATTTAAATTTTTGTGAATTATGATGCAGCAAGGGTCATAAAATGCTGATGTGGCTTGTGGTCTATAGGTGGTCTTTGGGCCTGTGGACATGGGTATCTATGGTCAAAATAATAAAATGTAGTACTGATTTGGTACCAAATTTTTCTTTGGTAACAAAAATACTACTAGGGAGCATACCACAATGGAACATCAGTCTTAGGCATCATTGAGCATGGCACCAACAACTGTGTCATGCTGCCCATTGCAAGCTGCTCTACTGCTGTCATGTTGCTATTGATCCAGCAGAGGGTCCTGCCTGGTACTTGTGTCATCAATGATGGCTGGCAAGCCTGCCAGGCCCTACCAAACCAATGTAGTTGTTAACCACAGGCTTGCCTTTGTCAACCTACAAGCCCTATTGGAGCCAATAAGGGTTTTTGCAGACAGCATCCGGCGCACTTGTGAAAAATTGCCTGTGCGGCTGCACAGAAAGAAATTCCTGTCCGCACAGCCGCGCCTTGTGTGTGTAAAGTTGTCGTAAGTATGTAGATGTATAACAAACAGTTCCGCAGTGCCTAAGTGCGAAAAGACAACCTAAGCTGTTCTAATTATAGAAATACACTGCGGAGATAAAAAAAGGTCATTTGGTATATGCGTCCGTATTATTGCGAAATCACCACATACCTGTTCTATTTTTAGAAATACACTACGGAGATCAAAAAAAGGTCTTTGACATTTTTTCGTGAAATCAATTACTACATTGAGTCAGACTGAAGATATACAGCAGTTGCGGATTTGAGCTCTTTTTCTTGAAACCAACTGCACACCTGCACGCCTAGCAGCTTTTTTAAATTTGCTCCATTAGGGCCCACAAGATCCAAGTGTTCAAACTTGATAGAGGGCACCTAGGCCCATGCCAAGCACAAGTTCTGCCAAATGTTTGGGACCTCGCTGGAATTATTTCAAGCTCATTTGGATAAGTTTCTGTGGTGCCGGCACTTTCCATGGCCACATTATAGATGGTTTCTGTGCTGCATAGTTGAGCAGTACCCATAAGTCTACCAAAGCCCACTGACTCTGTTTTAGCAGACTGCATCATTTTTTCTCTGTTTTTTATTGTTAATACATTGTTTAAAGTTCAAAAATGGGTCAAAGTAATTTAATGAATGAAAGGGAACATATGCTGAAATAAGTTAGGCATAAGCAACAAAATATCATGAGATCTTATTAATTTATTCATATATGTTTTTATTTGTAATATATTTCAGGCATTACTTCAGTACTTCAGTCACTTCAGATTAGAAGTAAAATACATTATGCAAAAACTAAAATATGTTTTTGGGAACCATCATTTTCGTGGTTGTTCGGCATTTTGGTGCCCAGTCTTGCTATTAAATACTGCCTGCCAATGCTTTTACGTGGTTGCTGTCCTGTTATTCAGCTTTTTTGGACTGAGTAAAACAACTAAATGTACAGTTATAAAACATTAACAATAAATGCAAGGGGGAGTGATTGGACTATGTCTTATATCAGGGCAAACAAACTGTTTTGATGCAACTAAACAATTCTGTATACTTGTATCCATGTTGCTTGTACTCGTCACATATTTGTGAATTTCTGTTGCTAAAACCTTGGTCAACCTGTGAACTGAAATGCATCAAACAAAAACAAAGTAAATATTAAATATTAAAACAAAGTTAAATATCAATAGGTTATTCTATAATTTTAACTCGTATTTTCTTATACTAAAATTCAGCATAACTTAGCCATGTTCCTGAGATGGCACTGAACCATTAAACAGTTCTGCACCAGTGTGCAAAGGCCAGTGTGCTTTACTATGTTCCAGGTTCCTACATATAATATTGATATACTTTAAAAAAGATCTGATTATCAAAACCCCTAGACCACTTTTATTTTTACTATAAATGTGTTAAAGATTCCTTGTTCTTTATCTAATTTAATTGTAGCATGCTAGTGCTGCTGTTAATTTAGCCAATGTTATGTTAAAACAAATTTATGTTGGTCGTGCAGATAACTGAATATTTTATTTACATAATTTTAATTCTCATTTTACATTCGTAAACATTTATGTTGTATTTGTGGCTATTTTAAGTCTTATGAAGTATAAAGTCTTTGCCAATGCAAACTTCATATTAATATATTCACTTGCTGCTTGCATAAAAACAAGAACTTTTAAAAGATTTTTCTGCACATTTCAGCCGAAATTTCACAGGCAGCGCTGCTTAATTCAGAGCCTCGTCGTTTTTCCATGCGCGACAGTTCAACAGCCCATCAATGACAGGATTAGGAGCGTGAGTTTTTCCTGAGCCTCTGCTCACATTCTCGTTGCCCTTGGAAAATGGAGATTCTCTAAGGAAAATAAAAATAAAGTATCAATAATTGAAACCACAAAAAATATCGTTCCTACTTTGATTTGTGTCCCGAAAGATTCCTAAACGGAAGCAATATGAAAACTCCAAGATCCCAGGACAGTAGTGACCGACTCCTTTCAAATAATTGATCCTAAATTCAATATTTAGCACACTATTACAAGTAGTCTGCAAAGCGGCATGTTGTTATATAGCTTTATGGTAATGCGCCCTCTATCTAATCTTGCGGCCTCCACGAACATTTCGCAGGCCATTCAGCAGCACGGACCAATTCGGTTGGACAACAGACAGCAGCGGTCGGGTCGACTATTCGAGCTTGATGGGACGCAACACCAGCCCAGTTCCGACCTCCATCGGCGGCGGCGGCGTCATCGGAGCTGGAGTCATTGGCACTGGCCTCCAGTCGTCGATGATGACGTCAGCAGTTGGCAAGCAGCCGACTTCCGTCCTGTTTCCGCAGCAGCTGTCGGCACCCGGCTCATCGTCGCAGCCCGATCAGCAGCGCGGCGCCAGCAAACTGTTCGATCATTCCGCTGACTTTAGCGACGGCCTGCTATCGTCGGGCGCCGCTGTCGGCTCGCCGTCGTCGAATACGGCCTACATGCGCCAGATGAGCGCAGCCGGCAAGCTGCAGAGCTCCGGCGGCAGCGGCATCATCGGCGGCGTCGGCAGCCGATTGACCGGGTCCGGCGTTCCTCCCGGAACTGGACTCGGTTTAAGCGGCGGCGCCATGTCGGCCCGCGCAATTCCCAACCTGATGGTGCAGCAACCCGTCAGGCAAAAGAGCCTGCAGGATCCGTCCGAGTTTCCAACACTCGGCCGGCCAGCTTCTGCGGGCGTCTCCGGTCGAATTAATTTCGTATCAGCTGCCAGCAAGGCGCCGGAGGAGTTCAGCATTCAACAGGAGGATTTCCCGGCCCTGCCTGGCACGCAGCCGGCTGCCTCAGCTGCGCCTGGCGCCGTCTCTTCCACGGCGAGCCTCGCCGCTTCGATGCCGACTTCTTCCGCAGCCGCTGTTTCCGGGGCGGGCGGCATCGGCGTGCCAGACGGTGGCGCGGCAGGCATCGGCGGCTCCCTGTCCGGGTCGGCGCTGGACGCGATGGCGCCCGTGGGCCGCAGCACAGTTGTGTACCATCCGAATGGCTCAGTAACTGGGGTCCCGGCTAGCATGGTGCGGGACCAGTTCGGCATGATCGGCCTGCTGTCGCTGATTCGGGTTGGCGAAGAGAACCCTAACTTTGTTATCATCGCGCCGGGAATCGATCTTAATGCGCTCGGCCTGCCGCTGAACAATACTACGTACGTATGTGGCCGTGCTTGCTTTTGCCTGGCCCAGCTGTGCATGCGCAAATTTTCACGCATTATCAGTGTACATTAAGCTGGCACATAAACTATGTACTATGTGCTTTGTATTATTCGCCTGTACAATTCCGTTTCGTACATTTCTGCTGTACGGTACACCTGATAGTGCAGTGTTCATTAGGTCCGACATTAACCCGCGCACTCCCTTCTTCTAACTCATCCAGCGACATCTTCTCCTGCCTTGGCTCGCCCTGGGCCGAGCAGTGCCTGGCCAAACCGCAGTACATCGACTACCCGGTGCCCCAGGAGTACCTAATCAGCACCCAGATCCGAGAGAAGCAGCTGCCGCTGCCGCCGCCGCCGCTAGAGCAGCTGCAGATTGAAACCCTGTTTTGGCTGTTCTACAACTGCACCTGCGACCACCTGCAGCTGAGCGCCGCCAAGGAGTTGCACAGGCGCGAGTGGCGCTGGATCAAGAGCGAGAAGCTGTGGGTCACCCGCTGCCAGCAGAATGTTGACAAGCTCACCGCTCCGCATGGCGAGAGGGGCTTCTACTTCTACTGGGACACCAAGACTTGGACTCGACAGCAGAAGTCGCTGACCATCTACTACGACCAGATTGACCAATCACCGTGCAACTATCCGGATCATCACGTCAGCGTTGGCAGCACTCTCGGCGCCGCCGTGCCCGGAGCCGCCAGCGGACTGAGCGGCGCCGGCGGCGGAGTCGGCGGCCCGTCATAAAGAACAAATTTCGGATCTCCCCTGCAAGTGGCTTTGCCCGCTCTACCCTCTGATCCAGCCCCCGACCCGTAGCTGCGGAAACCCAACAGAAGCTAGTGATGAAATAAGTTTAGCGTTTAGTTTAGTTTAGCGCACTGACCAAGAAATCGCCCCCCCCGCAAATGGTCACTGTCTTAATTCATTCATTCTCTCACCAGTCTCTCAGTTGAAATGAGCTCCGCTCGCCACTGTCAGCCCAACAGAGCTCTGCCCAACCCGCCCCCTACCCCCGCCCGTGTATCCGTCAATCGATTTTATTCGCTTATTGAATTTAATTGATTGACTGATCTGTCTGTTTGTTTGATTGATTTATATCGATCTATTGACTGATTTGATTTGGATTTTCTCTGTGCGTGTCCTGCGTCTCTTTTTGGCTCTGTTGTTCTGTTATTTTCTACTCGTAAACTTTGATTTCCTGTTTTATCAATTAATATGAAACTATATTCTGCATTAGTATATTCACACACTGTCTGCACTGGAGGAATTTAACCAAAACTGGCCTGGTCTAACTGCCCAACATTGCTGTAAGCAGCGTTATTTTTCTATCTTCTATTTATCTAATAATGTATATCTGTACCTATGACTGCTCTTTGATTTAGCTGTGCGACATGGCGACTGTAAATGTGTAACATACTATATGTAGGTACTACGCATTGCATCACATCGCCGCCTCACACAGACTGCCTCCTCTCTCCGTCTTGTCTCTCCCCTTCTACCTGTTAATTAGTTTCTTAAGTAGCCACGAGTGTGTGAGTGTGTCTGGATGTTCTGTCGCGAGTGTTGTAAGTAACTAATAAACACACATACGTACATATAAATATAATCAGAAATAACACATAGAGAGATGGCACTGATTAATATTACTGATAATAATTTAACTATAACTAACACATCTGTTTAGTGTCCGCATACAGGTTTTTTGTCTCTTAAAATAGAGTAATGAATCGTTTGGAAATGCTTTTTAGACACAAATCAACTAAGGATTTCCCCCTCCCTGTTTCTGTCAATGTCGCCGCAGTACAATGTACCTCCCCCGTTTCATCTGCTAAGCTAAAGCCGCACTACAATGTAATTGTGTCATTTCTGTTCGGTCATAATATAGGCTAGGCAAGCCCTCTCTGAACTTTTAAATACTTTTTCATTGCCCCCGGCCTCCATTCTCTCCGTCGACTCCAGGTGTGCCCGCTGTTTTTTCTCTTTAGTTTTTTTCATACAAAGCTTAAAATTTATTGTCACTTTTTCTGCTACCGTTGCTTATTCGTATTCGTAAGCATTTATCTAATTGTTGATTTGAGGTAAGAATAAGAACTATATATATATATCTATGTGTCCTACGAAAATAACAAAAAACTTGCATACCTACATAAAAATATATAGTGTCCTCTGGCGGTTTGAAACGTGCTTATAAAGCCTGAACTTTTTCGTCAGTCTTGCCTGCATTCGATAAGCTAAAACAAGAGCATCCCATGGTCAGGGCAAATACAACATTTTAACTCCTAGAAAGAGAATATCCCACTGGAGAAACTAGAATATCCCACTGGATAAACTAGAATATCCCACTGGAGAAACTAGAAAATTCCGCTGATGTAGAGAAAATTCTGAGACGGAAATTCTCTTACGTTTCACAGCGCTGGGGACTGTGTCGGCGCTCAACTTCTCTGCTCTATAATCTCATCTCAAGCAACTAAAGCAATGGAAGCTGTTGCACTGCACGACTTCAATCCGGGCCATGGCGACGAGCTGCCGTTCTCGCGCAACCAGGTGCTGAAGATTCTAAGCATGGACGAAGATCCCGGCTGGTACCTGGCGGAGGTCGACGGTTTGATAGGCCTGATTCCCAATAACTACGTCCGCATGCTCGATCACTCCTGGTACGTGCCAAAGTGCAGCCGCACCAGGGCCGAGGAGATCCTGCTCAGGCGGGACGCCAGGGGCGGCTACGTGCAGCCGGACGGAGCCTTCCTGGTGCGCACCAGCGAGTCGACGGCGCCGGATTTCAGTCTAAGCGTAAAATGCGGCGGTCAGGTGCAGCACTTTAAAGTGAGCCTGTGCGGCGCGATAAGCAGCTTTGATTGGCTTGAAGTTGGTATTGGAGGCCTCTGATTGGCTGTAGATAGGATAAGAACCTCAGATTACTTTCAACTTTCAATAAGTGCCTCCGATTGGTTTAAACTGGGATTGGGGCCTCCGGATGGTTTAAACTGGGATTGGGGCCTCTGATTGGTTTAAACTGGGATTGGAGGCCTCTGATTGGTTTAAACTGGGATTGGGGGCCTCTGATTGGTTTAAACTGGGATTGGAGGCCTCTGATTGGTTTAAACTGGGATTGGAGGCCTCTGATTGGTTTAAACTGGGATTGGAGGCCTCTGATTGGTTTAAACTGGGATTGGGGGCCTCTCATTGGTTTAAACTGGGATTGGGGCCTCTGATTGGTTTAAACTGGGATTGGAGGCCTCTGATTGGTTTAAACTGGGATTGGGGGCCTCTGATTGGTTTAAACTGGGATTGGGGGGCTCTCATTGGCTGTAACCGCAAAACGCATCTGATTGATTTATACGAATATCGGAAACTTCGAGTATAATAGGATAAAACCAATATCTTAAAGTTGGCGATTGGCTGAACTCATAATTAAAGTTATCTTATTTGTGGAAACAGGTACTGGAAGTCTCTGATTGGTTTGAACTTAAGTTGATGGTCTCCGATGAGGCGTCATTCTATATTCTATGATGCAACCTGTCTCCGTGCAGGTGCTGAAAGACGAGAACAACAAGTACTACCTGTGGTACAGCAAATTCAACAGCATCAACCAGATCATCGAGCACCACCGCACCCATTCTGTGAGCCAGACAAATAGCGGCATGCTGTTGAGGGACATGGTTCCGGACTTCCCGGTTGCTATAGGCAACGGGGCCGAGTCGTCGCATCCGGGTCAGGCGACCTCCGCTATGCCCCAGCGGGTGATCGCCCTGTTTGACTTCAACCCCCAGGACCCGGACGAGCTCAGATTTCGGCAGAACGACATCATCACCGTGCTAGGCAAGGAGGATGACAGCTGGTGGCTGGGCCAGACCCAGGACGGCCGCCGCGGCGTGTTTCCCTTCAACTACGTGCAGCAGTACACGAACTGACCCGCCTGCCCGCAATCCTCATCGTCAGCTGGGTTTCTGTTTGATCCGTTTGTTTAGCTCAACTCAGACTAGCTAATCAGTTGTTCCCATTGACTGTGTCTAGCAATCTGGTATTTGTTTAATTACTTCACTATTGTGCTAGATATCAACTTATTTTAATTATTTAACTCATGCTACACAGCTCGTTATCTGTTCAATTTTGCCTTAACTTATCTTCTCTTTTTTCCCTGACAAGATAAGACAAGACAAGATGTCATTGTGGGGATTTGTGTCTAGGTTATACCAGTGAGGATTTGTGTCTAGGTTATACCAGTGGGGATTTGTGTCTAGGTTATACCAGTGGGGATTTGTGTCTAGGTTATACCAGTGGGGATTTGTGTCTAGGTTATACCAGTGGGGATTTGTGTCTAGATTATCCCGATGGAGATCAGTGTCTAGATTATCCCGGTAAAGATCAGTGTCTAGATTATCCCGGTAGAGCTCAGTGTCTAGATTATCCCGATGGAGATTAGTGTCTAGATATCCCGATAGAGATCAGTGTCTAGATTATCCCGATAGAGATCAGTGTCTAGATTATCTCGATAGAGACCAGCGTCTAGATTATCCCGGTAGAGATCAGTGTCTAGATTATCCCGGTAGAGATCAGTGTCTAGATTATCCCGGTAGAGATCAGTGTCTAGATTATCCCGATAGAGATCAGTGTCTAGATTATCCCGGTAGAGATCAGTGTCTAGATTATCCCGATAGAGACCAGTGTCTAGATTATCCCGGTAGAGATCAGTGTCTAGATTATCCCGGTAGAGCTCAGTGTCTAGATTATCCCGATAGAGATCAGTGTCTAGATTATCCCGATAGAGATCAGTGTCTAGATTATCCCGGTAGAGATCAGTGTCTAGATTATCCCGGTTAAGATCAGTGTCTAGATTATCCCGGTAAAGATCAGTGTCTAGATTATCCCGGTAAAGATCAGTGTCTAGATTATCCCGGTAAAGATTAGTGTCTAGATTATCCCGGTAGAGCTCAGTGTCTAGATTATCCCGATAGAGATCAGTGTCTAGATTATCCCGGTTGAGATCAGTGTCTAGATTATCCCGATAGAGATCAGTGTCTAGATTATCCCGGTTGAGATCAGTGTCTAGATTATCCCGATAGAGATCAGTGTCTAGATTATTCCGGTAGAGATCAGTTTCTAGATTATCCCGGTAGAGATCAGTGTCTAGATTATCCCGATAGAGATCAGTGTCTAGATTATCCCGGTAGAGATCGGTGTCTAGATTATCCCGGTAAAGATAAGTGTCTAGATTATCCCGGTAGAGCTCAGTGTCTAGATTATCCCGATAGAGATCAGTGTCTAGATTATCCCGATAGAGATCAGTGTCTAGATTATCCCGATGGAGATTAGTGTCTAGATATCCCGATAGAGATCAGTGTCTAGATTATCCCGATGGAGATTAGTGTCTAGATATCCCGATAGAGATCAGTGTCTAGATTATCCCGATAGAGATCAGTGTCTAGATTATCCCGATAGAGACCAGTGTCTAGATTATCCCGGTAGAGATCAGTGTCTAGATTATCCCGGTAGAGATCAGTGTCTAGATTGTCCCGGTAGAGATCAGTGTCTAGATATCCCGATAGAGATCAGTGTCTAGATTATCCCGATAGAGATTAGTGTCTAGATATCCCGATAGAGATCAGTGTCTAGATTATCCCGATAGAGATCAGTGTCTAGATTATCCCGATAGAGACCAGTGTCTAGATTATCCCGGTAGAGATCAGTGTCTAGATTATCCCGGTAGAGATCAGTGTCTAGATTGTCCCGGTAGAGATCAGTGTCTAGATATCCCGATAGAGATCAGTGTCTAGATTATCCCGATAGAGATCAGTGTCTAGATTATCCCGGTAAAGATCAGTGTCTAGATTATCCCGGTAGAGCTCAGTGTCTAGATTATCCCGATAGAGATCAGTGTCTAGATTATCCCGGTAGAGATCAGTGTCTAGATTATCCCGATAGAGATCAGTGTCTATTATCCCAAGTTGATTCAGGGTCTAAGTTATCCAAGTTCTGATTGTTGACTATTGTATTTTGAAGCTCCATTATTTTTCACCCAATATTCGCAAATTGAATGTCAAAGCCATCGATCTTGTATAAAACTGGCACTGGTGCTGCATGCCGTCACATTAAGCCCCAGACGCACTACTTACTGGCCCTGTTCAGTAGTTTAGTTAGCAATGTTCTTGTCAATTATTGATTGCGCCTCGCGGAGTGTCTTGTTAAAACAAAGACTACAACAATGCAAAACCCAGCTTCCTTGCCGCTGTACACCAGGACACATTTGTCTATTGACGCGAGACACTTTGATGATGCTGAGTTGAATAATTTATCTGTTCTTTTTTGTTGCCAGTTAGGATTTATTTCAGATGTTTTGTCTCATTCGCCTTCCGTTGGTGTTCCGGCTGTCGCTTATCCTTCTCCCATTCATTGATCTGTCTGCCCTCTTTATTCCACCACCGCTGCCTCCTTCAGTCTTTCACTCGGTCAAAAAATTAAATAGGCTGCCCCTTAGTTGCACTACCCAGCTTCTCTCTCTTCCTCTGTCATTCTCCCCTGCTTCATTAACATTGCCAAGAAATTAACTTTGTACTTCAAACACACTTGGCCCTCTCTCTCTGATGACGATCTATTGTTAAAGTCCATCTGATTGTTCCGTTTTTTTCAAATCTATTTTTTCACTCAACCAGCATAATACTCGTACCTGCGACCTTACTGGTGTGGACCGATGCGATGTTTATGTTGTCTGCTCAGTTGAGTAAAATATAATTGCATTGGCTTATTATTAAGGCAAAGTTGACCTATTGCCTACCATCCAGTGAGTGTACATAAACCCTTGGACAACTGATTCCTGACTTCATTCAGCTAATCATTCAGTGTGAAGCTTCTTGTTATATCTAGTGTCAGGTTTCTTGTCTTATCTAGTGTCAGGTTTCTTGTCATATCTAGTGTCAATTTTTTGTCAGATCTAGTGTCAGGTTTCTTGTCAGATCCAGTGTCAGGTTTTTTGTCATATCTAGTGTTAGGTTTCTTGTCTTATCTAGTGTCAGGTTTCTTGTTTCTCGTAGATCTAGTATCCGGTTTCTTGCCAGATCCAGTGTCAGGTTTTTTGTCATATCTAGTGTTAGGTTTCTTGTCTTATCTAGTGTCAGGTTTCTTGTTTCTCGTAGATCTAGTATCCGGTTTCTTGCCAGATCCAGTGTCAGGTTTTTTGTCATATCTAGTGTTAGGTTTCTTGTCTTATCTAGTGTCCGGTTTCCTGTCAGATCTCGTGTCTATTTTTTTGTCAGATCTAGTGTCAGGTTTCTTGTCAGATCTAGTGTTAGGTTTCTTGTCAGATCTAGTGTCAGGTTTCTTGTCAGATCTAGTGTCAGGTTTCTTGTCAGATCTCGTGTCAGGTTTCTTTTCAGATCTAGTGTCAGGTTTCTTTTCAGATCTAGTGTCAGGTTTCTTGTCAGATCTAGTGTCAGGTTTCTTGTCAGATCCAGTGTCAGGTTTCTTTTCAGATCTAGTGTCAGGTTTCTTGTCAGATCCAGTGTCAGTTTTTTTGTCATATCTAGTGTCAGGTTTCTTGTCTTATCTAGTGTCAGGTTTCTTGTTTCTCGTAGATCTAGTATCCGGTTTCTTGCCAGATCTCGTGTCAATTTTTTGTCAGATCTAGTGTCAAGTTTCTTGTCAGATCTAGTGTCAGGTTTCTTTTCATATCTAGTGTCAGGCTTCTTGTCAGATCTCGTGTCAATTTTCTTGTCAGATCTAGTGTCAGGTTTCTTTTCAGATCTAGTGTCAGGTTTCTTGTCAGATCTCGTGTCAATTTTCTTGTCAGATCTAGTGTCAGGTTTCTTTTCGGATCTAGTGTTAGGTTTCTTGTCATATCTAGTGTCAGGTTTCTTGTCTTATCTAGTGTCCGGTTTCTTGTCAGATCTCGTGTCAATTTTTTTGTTAGATCTAGTGTCAGGTTTCTTGTCAGATCCAGTGTCAGGTTTCTTGTCAGATCTAGTGTTAGGTTTCTTGTCAGATCTAGTGTCAGGTTTCTTGTCATATCTAGTGTCAGGCTTCTTGTCAGATCTCGTGTCAATTTTCTTGTCAGATCTAGTGTCAGGTTTCTTTTCAGATCTAGTGTTAGGTTTCTTGTCAGATCTAGTGTTAGGTTTCTTGTCAGATCTAGTGTCAGGTTTCTTGTGAGATCTCGTGTCAGGTTTCTTTTCGGATCTAGTGTCAGGTTTCTTGTCTTATCTAGTGTCAATTTTTTTGTCAGATCTAGTGTCAGGTTTCTTGTTTCTCGTAGATCTAGTGTCGGGTCTATTATCATCAGCCGTCTTTCAAGTGTCAGATCTAGTGTCCGGTCTATTATCATCAGCCGTCTTTCAAGTGTCAGATCTAGTGTCCGGTCTATTATCATCAGACGTCTTTCAAGTGTCAGATCTAGTGTCGGGTCTAGTATCATCAGACGTCTTTCAAGTGTCCGATCTAGTGTCGGGTCTAGTATCATCAGACGTCTTTCAAGTGTCTTGACCAAGTTGAAGTCAAATGTATTACTGAATCACATACTATCCAGCTCATGCATAGATTGTGCGCATAATTCTGCATTACTCATGCTGACTTTAAGCTGCCAGGTCCGGCGTGTGAGTTAGGAGCAGTGTTGCAGTATAGCAGTTGTTTTATTCAAATGAATTTGCCTGATAATTGTGCCCGACCAGACCGTCTCAAAGGCTAAAAAAATACATTCTCGCACTTTCTAGACCCATTTCCCGCGGCCGAATTTCAATTCAGCCTATACAAAAATGAATTGCAACTGCGCAGTTTGGTAACTTTTTATGCCATTTTTATCAGCACCGATACTCACACCTGGCAATTTGCGTGAGCCATTTAGGCCTGCGAGAATCGCAGAAGAATTTCTAGCTTTCAGATTCAACTTCGCACTTGTGAGGTGACATCACAGTGGCATGCAGGGACATTACAGAGGCATGCAGGGACATCACAGTGGCATGCAGGGACATTACAGAGGCATGCAGGGACATCACAGAGGCATGCAGGGACATTACAGATGCATGCAGGGACATTACAGAGGCATGCAGGGACATTACAGAGGCATGCAGGGACATCACAGTGGCATGCAGGGACATTACAGAGGCATGCAGGGACATTACAGTGGCATGCAGAGACATTACAGAGGCATGCAGAGACATTACAGAGGCATGCAGGGACATCACAGTGGCATCCAGGGACATAACAGTGGCATGCAGAGACATTACAGAGGCATGCAGGGACATCACAGTGGCATGCAGGGACATTACAGAGGCATGCAGGGACATCACAGTGGCATGCAGGGACATTACAGAGGCATGCAGAGACATTACAGAGGCATGCAGGGACATTACAGAGGCATGCAGGGACATCACAGTGGCATGCAAGGACATTACAGAGGCATTCAGGGACATCACAGTGGCATGCAGGGACATTACAGAGGCATGCAGGGACATCACAGTGGCATGCAGGGACATTACAGAGGCATGCAGGGACATTACAGAGGCATGCAGGGACATTACAGATGCACGCAGGGACATTACAGAGGCATGCAGGGACATTACAGAGGCATGCAGGGACATTACAGAGGCATGCAGGGACATTACATATGCATGCAGGGACATTACAGAGGCATGCAGGGACATTACAGAGGCATGCAGGGACATCACAGAGGCTTCACAGTAGACTTCACAAGGGCAATTCTCGCTGTTTATGTAGGTGGAATCAGCCCAGACACAGATGAGCATTCTGAAAACCCTTGCATTGAAATTCTAATCGCAGAATTACAGCACTAAAATCGATTTCCCTCTCACCGAGTCTTCTCGGATTTTCAAGAGAGAACTGGCGCACACTTGATGCTGTTGCTGCCCGCGATTTGCGCAGATGCAGATTGAGTTAGGCTGGACTGCTCGCTCAGTGCGGCAATGTTTTCATATAAATTCTTCGTCGGCTGTTCTCCTGTTCTCTCGGCGCGCGAACCTTCTCGGTTTCTCTTTTTTTGCCCGGCCTTCGTGGCGACGACAATTCACGACTCGGGTAGGTGAAGCCTGGCTGCTAAAAGTTCAGTTGCTATACTGAGCACGTTGGCAACAAATCGACAAAACCTGCTAGCTTTTTAGCCACCTGAGTAGGCTGACCTCGGAATGCTTCTTAATGAACTGTGCCATGTGCAATAAGCTGGCTCTCATTCAACTGAGATCAACACACTCAGGTGGTCAGCAGCAGATAAGCCTCATTTATATGATTATTACGTAAAATCGTAAATTAACTCAGACAGTCACCCCGCATGTAGCTCATACACTCAAACAGCATCTTATCGATTCATCCAGGTGCTCGTTCATGACTTCATTTCGACCTTAACAATTCATCTAGAACTCATTCGGCTGCTTTAGAATCCCGCTAAGTTATTGTTAATCTCATAGACTCATCTGGAATCTCACCAACTCATCTAGAATCTCACCAACTCATCTAGAATCTCAATGACTCATCTAGAATCTCAATGACTCATCTAGAATCTCATGAACTCATCTAGAATCTCAATGACTCATCTAGAATCTCATGAACTCATCTAGAATCTCAATGACTCATCTAGAATCTCATGAACTCATCTAGAATCTCATGAACTCATCTAGAATCTCAATGACTCATCTAGAATCTCATGAACTTATCTAGAATCTCGTGAACTCATCTAGAATCTCATGAACTTATCTAGAATCTCATGAACTCATCTATTATTATTATTATTATTAAAACGCGCACGCCATCTATGGGTGCTGATTTTTTTTTTTATATTTTTTTTAACAACACATTTAAATGAACAGCGAAAAGCAACATAAAAAGCGAAGTTTAGTAGGAATCAAATATCGAGCTGGGAAGGGAAAGCAAAGGTATTAAAAATAAGAGCAGTAAAAACACAAGGGACGGCAGGGATAAAACAAAATATGAAATATCTATTGTTGAATGCTAGTAAGATCTCGTAGTCTCAGGGCAGCTGTTCCCTTATTTTAGATATTTCTATGATGTATTTTGCTAAAGCTTCAGCGGTTTCCCTATCGTCTTGAGCCATTATGTAGTTAGATTTTTCTTCTGCTGTTAAGGATATGAAATTGGGGGTTTTCCCAGAAACTTCCGTCTCAAATTTCGAACGTGCTGCGCTATATTTATTCCAAGTGCACTTAAAAAGGAAGTGGACCTCGTTTTCAACTTCTGTTTTGCACTTACTACATAATCTATTAACATACGGAATTTTCGGTCTCGCAGTTCGCAATGTTTCGCAAGCTAGCTTATGGTTTCCTAGTCTAAACGAGGCTATGGTACGTCTCCACTCCGGGTTGTATATTTGTTGTAAATATTTTTCGGCTGAATAATATTGCTTGAAGGAGTAATAGAAGTGACTTAGCTTGCTTGAGTTCTGTGTCCTTTGTCTCCAATGGGTATCGAACTGAGAAACGAAATTTTTCCTGTGGTTTCCAATTGCTTTTGCAGGACTAATGCCTCTGCAGTTCAGCATAACGTCATTGTTGGTCTTTGCTTTGATTCCAACATCACTGTATGTTTGGTCCGCCAATAACTTGGAAATTATGGAGTCCGGCCGGCTTGTTATGGAGGCCCAGTACGAAATGCTTCTTTTCTGGATGTTGTATAATAATCTAGAACATCTAGAATCTCATGAACTCATCTAGAATCCCAATGACTCATCTAGAATCTCATGAACTCATCTAGAATCTCAATGACTCATCTAGAATCTCATGAACTCATCTAGAATCCCAATGACTCATCTAGAATCTCAATGACCTCATCTAGAATCTCACCAACTCAACTATAATCTCACTGACTTATCTAGAATCTCACAAACTCATCTAGAATCTCATGAACTCATCTAGAATCTCAATGACTCATCTAGAATCTCATGAACTCATCTAGAATCTCATGAACTCATCTAGAATCTCACTGACTTATCTAGAATCTCACAAACTCATCTAGAATCTCACAAACTAATCTAGAATCTCAATGACTCATCTAGAATCTCATGAACTCATCTAGAATCTCACTGACTTATCTAGAATCTCACAAACTCATCTAGAATCTCACTGACTTATCTAGAATCTCACAAACTCATCTAGAATCTCACAAACTCATCTAGAATCTCAATTACTCATCTAGAATCTCATGAACTCATCTAGAATCTCATGAACTCATCTAGAATCTCATGAACTCATCTAGAATCTCACTGACTTATCTAGAATCTCACAAACTCATCTAGAATCTCATGAACTCATCTAGAATCTCATGAACTCATCTAGAATCTCAATGACTCATCTAGAATCTCAATGACTCATCTAGAATCTCATGAACTCATCTAGAATTCCAATGACTCATCTAGAATCTCAATGACTCATCTAGAATCTCATGAACTCATCTAGAATCTCATGAACTCATCTAGAATCTCACTGACTTATCTAGAATCTCACAAACTCATCTGGAATCTCACTAACTCATCTAGAATCTCACTGACTTATCTAGAATCTCACAAACTCATCTAGAATCTCACAAACTCATCTACAATCTCACTAACTCATCTAGAACCTAATCAACTCATTTAGCACCTGATTCGAGTATACTCAATCTGGGCTTGAGAATATCAACTGTTTTGTTGATAACAGCATTATCAGCACTCGACTGCTTACTTAAATTATACTCGTACAAAAATAAACGTGAGAAATCTACTCGTAGCTCAAAGCCTTTGACATAAATCAGCTCTAAAATAAGACTATTGTTTGGCTCTTTAGATGAGAATTATATTTTTTTCTGCTGTCTTCTTTCTTATGATTTCTAATGGCTTCGAAATAAAAAGCAAAGTGCAAAGAGCGAAGTCATACTACTCAGGTAGGTATAACATAAGGTATAAGGTGTAAGGTATAAGGTATAACAAGTTGTAGTTTTCTTCTTTCTGTGTTACGAGTAGTTTACGCACTCCATCTGTTACTTGTACATTCTAGTATCTTTAAATCGACTTGGATAGATTTGGAATTCGGAAATATGATATATTTCAACTTTTGTCTACGTCGCAGCATGTTAAATAAGAATCGCAGGTAATTTACTCGTACTAATTCAATAATTAAGTAGAATTTCGCTGAAACTATCCGTATTGAAAGGAACTGCAATGCACTCGTGTGCTTTTGAGTTCAAGATACCAACGCATGCACTACATGTAGCTAGCCAAATTATTTTATAGCCACTAATCCACATTCAATTAATCTATACGCTCTGAGATTGCAAATAGCGATTGATATCCGATTGCTAGCAATTACTCGTAGCAAAACGATTAGACAGTCGATTATACTTTTAAATTATTTTACTTAAATATCATGTAAAATTTGAACACTTTTGCCCACATGGAAAAATTGGATGCCCTGAACGGAATTCTCAAATCTTCTGAACTGTTTTTTTATTTAAATGTAAGGGATTTTTTGTACTAAATTCAATAGCACTCAATATTGCTGCTGTCCTAGGCTCCAGGCACTCGCATTGCTTTGCATAGTACTAAAAATACTCGGACTGCTGCGTGTACTTTTGCGCGTACGTGTACTGCGTATGCGCACAGCCGACACGTGGAAATGCCGCGGGTTTACCGCGGATTTGCTGCGGAAATTTTCAGATGGTGTGCACGGAAAGTCCGCGGTAATTCCATGGACTACCCGTATAAATGCCGCGGAATTTCCTTTAGATCCCTCAATTCGAATTCAAACAAAAAAGCCTTGTGCCCATAAAAAAGGTATCCAAACGAGGTCAGAGCTGAAGAATATTGGGCTGCACTTAATATTAGGTTATTTTATTTGTTTTAAATATGAATCTAAAACTGCAGGAAGTATCATCGAAGGCAGCAACCACCGAAGCCACCGAAGAGCCACCAAGGCATTTACGTTGTAAACGTTGCAACCATCTGGCAGTGAACTGCTATCAAACCAGGCACGGCTGTCGAATATGTTCAAGATGCGTCCTTGAGTGGCAGCGAGACCACTATATGTCTGCTAAATGCCCTTGCGGACAGGAAAACTGCGCAAAACTAAGCGACGATTATTTTCTTAATAATGCACCATGCCTTCCGGACACGGGCACACGTAGAGAAGTCAACGATACTGAGGTCTGGTGTCCGAACAGGGGCTGCGGCTGTAATTACAAGTGTACCTTGAGACACATCGATGATCACTTAGCAACGAACTGTGAGTATGAAATGAGCATTTGCGATCTCTGTCAATGTGAAGTTCCACAGCACCAGCTCAGAAGCGGCCACAAGGATCTGCGATCGGAGACCTGCTGCGACAAATTTAGAGCCCTTTGTCCGCTCTGCGGTGATCCTAAAGTACTAGACCGTCCGGCTTTTGTGGCTCATCTGGAGTCGCCGTGTCCCGGGCTACCTGAGGCCTGCACGTACTCGGCTGCTGGCTGCTCGTGGACCGGGTGCAAACAGGAGCTATCTCAACACTGTAGAGACAGCAGCGACCTGCACCTGCAGCTCTCAAATAGCTTCCATCGGAAAGAAATGGAGACCCTGAATGGAAAATTTGAAGCGTTAAATAGATTCGTTGAGGAGAAGCTGAGTCATCATGACAAACAAAAACTCGAAGCTTCCCCACCGACTGAACGGGGAAGTCGCAGTGGGGCCACGATCACAAGCTCCGCAGCGCGTCCTCGGGAAAGCGTGACCAATCAAGTCATCTTGGACTCGGCAACCTTAGAAGATGCAGACGCCTACCGAATTACCAACCCGGATGATGAAAACGCGTCAGCATACGATGTCGGGCCAAGCGAATTCCAAACAAATAGAGGCTCCGATGCGCTAACTCAGGCCGCGCAGCAGTATGCCACTGGCGTCGATTGTGAGAAAATTCTAATGGAGATTTTCATCACAGATCCGAAGCACTTTGACCGCATTTTATTTGAAACTCTGAAAAATGGCCATATCGCTCGGGCGGAAGGCTTGGTCGAACTGGCTGCTAAACAGAACCCAGAGGCACTTCAGTACCGCTGTCCAGAGCACGAGCCACTTCTCATTCTGTGCGTGTCTCTTGGGGACAGAAGCGCTGCCGCTCGGCTGGCTGTCAAAGTTTTGCAATGTGACCCGATGCAGCTAGTACATTGCAACGGGCAGGGACAGAACGTATTGCACCATTGCGCGCTGAATCATATCGACGAATCCGTACTAAAAGCGATTCGAAGGTTTGTGCAAATCCAGCTGCAATCAGGGAGGATCAGTGCTGACTTGCTCTTGAAAGCAACGAGTCAAAAAGACTGCATCGGATTTACTGCAGAGAAGCTCGCTAATGCAAACAACAAGAGCGAGATTTCAAGACAGCTAGTCTTACTTCACAATTCTGCCCTGGCACCAGGGCTACCTTTCGATGAACAGTGTCAGGGCGGTGCTGGAGTGCCGTTTTCTGCATCTCCCGTGCAGCAGGTTTTAATCTCCCCGGACTCGGACAGCGCCCGATATACCACTCAAGGTTGGCAGAGCATGCCCAATTTTCCCGTCACCTTGACTAAAACCGACGAAAGTCTGGGTCGAGATCAAATTTCTCGTTCTACACCAGAAGAAACGTCACCTAGGACAGAGAAGGCGTTAGGCTTTCTTCATTTACTTTTCAAGAAGCGAAAACAGTAGACAAAAACCGTTTACTAATATGATATCGTGTAATCAAGGTGGGGAAACGATCTTTTTTACAATCTTTAGAACCCAAAAGGTGCGCGTTTATTTGATTGCTAGAAACTTTGTTAAGGCGTTAGCGATAAACAAATGTTTGTTTACTCTGTGCGAATATGCAAATGAGAAAATTCACAGAAGTTCAACTGCAAGCCTGTAGCTTCCGCAAATCATGTCTATCTTATTAAAAACTTCCAAGGTTTTTTGTTTGTTAAGTCATCTTTTCTACGAGCGTATTAATTATTATTATTAGTGCAAGTGCGGGTACAAATATATACAAATACAAATACATACGCCTATGAAGGCTGTCTAGATAAAATACATAAACGCAGAGCTTTTTTCTGAAAACTTGTAAACTTATTTTGCTATATGCATACTTTTTCGGATCCATTCGATCCCCTATCCCAGACGGGGATAATAAGGGGTAAAAATCGGCGCTTGGTTTGGCGAAAGGAGTTGGGTTGAGGGCGAAGCAGTTTTGAAGCCCTCTTCTGAGCCAGTAGCAGATTGTAAATGAATCGATTTAAGGACAGGCTGCAGCAGGTGACTTGAAAAATAGACAGAAATTATTTGAAAGGGTGCCTGAGAGTAGCTTGTCTTGCATATAAAGCTAATATCGCCTATATGGATAAAAAAGCTTTACCAAAATTGCACTTCTGGTAATAGACAAGAGTGAAAACACAGTCACAGACTTCAAACGTATTTACATCTGCTCTAGCTTTCATCGTCAGGCAGTGTACGCTCTGTGTATTGGTGGGTCGCTCATGGGTGTACATTGCACTACAAGACAAGACAGACAAGGGTACTGGATTCTCTCCTCGACTGCGCCTCTTATCAATGGTAACTCGACGCAGATCCGAACTTGGTGTCGGAACTGACATATGTGCCGGGTACAGTAGGTTTTCTCCGGTTTCAAGCCTGCATGGCTTAGAATTGCTTAGCTTAGAAAACCCGATTTAATTTATTATTTCCAAAGAGATCAGGAAAAAAGGGTACCTGCCTCTCACAAAAGCTGTCTCCATAGTCTCCATTGTTTCCAATAAAAATTTTCGCAGCCTATTCCAGTCTAGCAAAAAAATCTGTCTCCATATTCCAGCCCAGCCCAGCCCAAAAAGTGAACCTGAAAAAAGTGTGCAAAGACAATCAAATTAGTGACAAAAGCCCAATCCCAAACTCAAGATCCCAAAACTTAGGGTGCTCATCCTCCGAAAAAAATATTTTTCTCCATAAAAATGTTTCAAATCGTCTGTCCAGGATCTTCTTACAAAGCACACGAGCCTATTTACAAGAGTAAGTACCAATGCAAACTAGAATGCAGCGAGTGCAATAAATTTATTTTGTAAGCACTTAACCCGATGTTATTTTAGTATTAAGTTAATTCCATGTTCAACAAGCACAAAATCTTGTTCTTGATAATCCTGATGAACGTTTTAGGAGCCAATCGATCGCACCAGAGTTAATAAGCACTCATCTGCATCGAGAGCTGGTCAAAGCTGGTTTTGTTCAATCGCGATCACTGGTGCAGAGCGCTTTTGCTCGAATTATGGAGATTTGCCTCGCCGATTTGCCTACTTTGGCTCGTTACTTTGTCGTTGGCAGCATGGCCGATGGCTGGGGAAACAGCCTTGTAAGCCTCTCTGGCGTTACGGACTCTGATTCTGATATTGACGCCATGCAGCTTTTTAACAGCAACTTCGTGTACCATATCCGTGGTTGCTGCACATGCGACTGCTCCGATTCAGCAAGGCAAGATTATCGAGATGGCCACCTTATCTGCCCTGGAGCATGTATTAAAAAATTTTGTACTCGAAAAATTATAAATTATTGATTAAAAAATATTGAATAAAGTTCACCCAAAATCTCATATTTATTCGCTGTTCTATTTGCTATATTCGTTTTAATAAACCTGAAGATGCACGAAACGTGCGAAACGCGTCGTTAAACGTTAAATGTTGATTCTCGCCTTTTTATTCATATAACTATTTAAGTTTTACGGAAATCGCAAGATGTGCATGTCCATACATATATACAGTATATTTTAGTGCTTCGGCTTTGCAGGACAGAAAAGCTTTCTGATAAAAGCTAAATTTAGCGATGAATTCATCTTTTTTTCTTTGTTTGAAATCTTTCATCTTTCTTTGAAAGAAGGAATATCGGCGAAAAATCCGTGGGATTTTCACGGAAAACCGTGGATTTTTTGCGCGAAAAACGGAAAAACTGGAATTCACTAGAAAAGAACAGCCCGATATGTATCGAATTCTGCTCCATGGAGCAAAATAATAGGCTATTAAATCCACTGTTCTAACACTATTATAAAAGTACTCCAACTACAGTGCATACAACAAGAAAACTTACCAGTGCGAAATATGCAGCAAGTGACGTTTTTTAATGTACTCTAGTCTTACTATTTAGTCTACATTGCGATTATGTAAATGCAAAAAAAGTTAACGAAACTATTAAGCTTGTAAACGTAAAATGACAGAAGGCACTCTGCCCAGAAAAGTTTCGACAGCACTTCCGGTTGACAAAAATCTCCCGAATCTAAGGTGCGAAAGCCAAATTGGTGAGCAGGAGCACATCTTATTCAATTGCTTTCAGCTGTCATGAAGCCTGCGCATCTGCCAAGAGTGCAACGAGCTGCTCGAAGACAATGCCAATGCCAATGGCGACACCAATTGCAGCACCTGGACCACACCTGCGAGTTTGAGGAAATCAATTGTATTTTGTGCCAAAAAGACGAGACAAAAAGCCAAATGGCCAGCCACAAATGTCTTTTGTCCGATGACTGCTGTAGTGGTTTCAGGGTCCGATGTCCGCATTGCAGCGCAACAGGCGACATCAATCACATAGAATTCCTGGCTCACCTGGAATTCTGTCCAGAGAGACCACAGGACTGCCATTTTGCGCGAATTGGATGCGCAAATGAAGGCTGGGCCGAGCGCTTTGGATGCTCATTTCCGAGACGATTCACTAGCACACCTGGCATTGGTGCTCCAGCATTCTGAGGAACTAAAAAGTCGATTGGAAAATGCAGAGGACGAAAACAGAAAGTTGCGTGAGCAGGTAGCCATGCACTCTCAATAAGCGCGTCATGACCTTGGAAAAAGAGCGAGAAATCGAGAACTCTACTAATTTACCTGACGACCCGAAAATTGCTGAGCCACCACTGCCAGTTAAAAATTCAGTCGGCTCAGGACTTTAGAGTTCAGAAAAATAATGAAAGAACTGTTATGCATTCATTAATTGAATGCCTGACAATAGATCCTACAGCTGTAAAATACATATTTGACTTCTTTTTACTACCGTAGCTTTTATTCCAGTGCAGATTTTCTTTAAAAAATGACAGCAGAAGCCTTAATTTTTCTACTCTTGCCTAGATTATGTTTCGTATCGTGTTTCTGTACTCAAGAAATGTGTTTTTTTTGTATTAAAGCCAGTTATTCCAGTCTTGGAAACTGTTAATTGGATCCTAACTTTTCTAGTTTCTAGATTTCGAAATTCACACCTAACAGCTAAATAAAAAAACGAAAAACTCTCCGTTACGGAACTCTCAGAGATTGCGCAGATCTTGCAGTGCACTCGTTTAGTGCATGCTCTGATTTCAGCTCTATTTCAGCTCTGATTAAACAATTTGCTCAAGTTTTTCGAAAAACTTAGATTTTTTTAATTTCGACGAAAGACTTACTCGCACTATTTTTTATTAACCTAATCCAATAGAACATACGCTGTATCAACAGTAGAACTACCAGGGGGGAATAATGATCCCCCGCCTGACAGTTTTTGTGTTGCACCCGAACGGAGCAACTCAAGCACACGAAACACAAGAACGTAGGCCAATTTTTTGTTGTGCATCTTCTAATTAAAACAAGAATCAAGCCACCAGCTCTTCAGACCGTCGAGATATTCAATGGTTCTGAACTTCTGGTCGAAGGGTGGATTTTTTCCCATTGTAAGCGCTAATGTATTTCGATGATAAACCCCTATGCACGAATTGTCTCTGCGCCTCAGTGCGCTCTTGCCGGGCCTTCAAAATTTTATCAGCAATATCACCAGAATGTGCAGCCTGCATCATTTTTGTCTTCGGTGGTCACCTACATTTATCTAGACGGACTGCTGGACCTTCAAGGGCTACAAAAGGTGGAATATATTATTATATGGACACCCTGACGCGAATTTCTCCGATTTCACTGACCCTTAATTAGGCGCAGCTCAACCACTGGACACCATCTCCAGTATGTCAATGTCAACCAATTAGTCACCACACAACGCTGTCAGCATTCAGGAGTTACCAAAAGCATTTTTAGGGGAAATCCCCTCTTTGGTATATTTATATGGTCTAAATATTTGAGCTATAATTTTCATTCAAACGAAATGGTACTGGCACTAGCAGTAGCGCTCTTTTTGAGATAGTAAAGTCGAGATAAAAATTGAGCTACCAGTGAATGTTTCGGAATAGCAGCAAATTTTATCGTTGCAAGTATCTTAGCTCTTAATTTAGTTCACCCATGTTACACTCCGTAAAGGAGGAAACTACATACACACGCAATGGTGTTAATCGGGGAAACTACACATGTATAGATGTAGCGCTGTCATGCAATGCATATAAAATCTGTTGGATAAAACAAACATGTTTTTAATAAAGTTTGTAGGCATTTAAACATGTCATTATTTTCCTTATAACTGAAACTAAGCTATTGAAGTCGAAGTTAAGGAAATAAAAACGCATTTTCTGACAAATGTGAAATTGAATTTAAGCAGGCCTGGTGTAAGATTCCGTGATGTAAAAGTAATTAAATAAACAAAGTCAATTTACGACCAATTACAATGCCTTTCACTTTCAACCTTTCAGTGTATGCAGAAAAAGCTCTGTGCTCGAAAATACAAACGAAAATCGCTATAATGTGTAACGCACCATTAAATTATAATGCTAAGTGTGTGGCTGTGGGCTCGTGAACTCGTTGCATTAGAGAGAATAGAGAAATAAGGGACTGGAGACTATAGCTTATAACCTATAAATATAGGCCTATTAGGCCCTATCCATTAATAAATAAATGATTAATTAATTATGAATTAGGGGCCTAGTAAAAATTGTATGTCAATAGTTCTCAAATCGGTTAAATATAATTCTGCAATCATATGGTATCTAACAAGCCACAAATAATATGTAATCTTTTTGAACTTATAAGCAAACAGCTGCTATCTGTTACAGCTGTTAGCAGTTAGCTGTTAACTACTTTCTAAGCCATAACATAGGCATGTGCCATAACATAACAGTTAGCCTAGGGCTAACTCGATAACACATAGGCCCCCCTAGTCCTAGCCTAGGACTCCTTAGATCTAACAATTTTGTTCTTAATATATGATGTAGCGCTTCTAAACTGTGTAAACATTATTCATGGCATCATCACAGTGATTTTTTATAAATGTAGCTATTTAATGTAGCTATAGGGCCTATTATAAGGGCATAAGGCATAACTACTAACTAGCCTACTTGCCTTCTGATCTATGGACATTATAGGTAGCTGGCTAGCTAAGTGTACTTAACTTTGTAAGTTACAATACTTACAAACGGCTCTCTATTTATCTATTGCAGGCCCTATCTTGGCTTTAAGTTTGTAAAACCAGTACAAAAGTATAATAGCTAATATGGAAGGTTTAAGCTGTATTTTGCAACACTGTTTTAACAAGTATAGGCCTAGTTCTATGGCCTATGGAGGCTGGAGCAAGCTTTAGCCTTAAGCCACCTTGTATTTTTCTAACTTCTAGATAGGCCACATTATGAAAAAAAAATTGTTGATGGTAGGCCTAGCCAGTAGGTGGTGAGTGCTTATATTTATAATGCTCTATGTTTCTATTATATATATTATATTTACATAAGTAAGCCTGGCTAGCTGAGTACTCTGAAATAAAAGTTAAAAATACACATTGCCTATATAAATTTTATTCCTCAAACAAGTAAGATTTCTATAAATAAATATGTGACATATTGCATTAAAGAAAAAATGTAATAATCCCTGGTATCTTAAGTATAACAAATTATAAGCTAGCTGTAACCCATAGTCCATATCATGTAGTGCATGCCGGACATACATGCGCAACACCCGGCCGACCCGGCCGAACCGGCCGGGTGAAACAAGGGCCAAGCAAGGTAAGTCGCAAAAACCAATAGACCAAGCGCAAAAAAATCAAAGGGGGGACCAAGGGACAAAAAAGGAAGGCGTGAAGAAAAGGAAAAAGGGGAGAGAAAAAGAGAGCAAATGAGAGCAAACTAAGTCATAAATAGAGCAATGAAATGAACTAAGTCGCAAATGAGAGCAAAAACTAAGTCGCACGGCCGGCTAAGATTTGGGAGGTTGCGCATGTATGATGCCGGAATTTTCTAGCATGTATTTGTTTTCAGCTGGTGAGCATGGCGTGCATTGGTATATATTTTAAGGGTTAGCATACACTTTGGTGTATAAGGCGTGCATGGCAATGGTGTACTACACTGTTGTGATGCTGACAACATAGCACTTTAGAAATTGACTCAATCAGTGACAATCTTACCTTAGACATAGCCCAGCATTGTATGCTTCAATCTTGAGTATATCTGGTGAAGTCTCTGAAGACAGCAAAGCTAGCCCAGTAGTGCCATACACAGACATGCATTATAAAATATTATTTACTGATATTTTCTTCACAGTAGCAGCAATTCAAAAAAATGTGTAATAAATGTGTAAATTTTAATATCAAGCAATTAATTTTTTTTTATATTTTAAAAATTAAAAGAAATCTTAAGTTGTGTCCAATATATTCAGACAAAAATTTCACATCTCAGGTAGTTGTCCCATAATCCCATGTGTTGCAGCCAGCCCTGTGACCATGACCAGCATCACTGTTGTCCCGCTGGGCGCAGGACAGGATGTTGGGCGCAGCTGCATCCTGGTTAGCCTGGCCGGCCGCCGCATCATGTTCGACTGCGGCATGCACGCCGGCTTCCAAGATGATCGCCGGTTTCCAGACTTCACCTACATCACCAAGCAGGGCAGCCCCAATGAATATCTGGACGCTGTGATTGTGTCTCATTTCCACCTGGACCACTGCGGCGCTCTGCCCTACTTCACCGAGATGGTCGGCTATGACGGCCCGGTCTACATGACCTACCCAACCAAGGCTATCTGCCCCATCCTGCTGGAGGACTACCGCAAAGTCACGATGGAACGAAAAGTTAGCGGGGAACAGATCAACTTCTTCACTAGCGATATGATTAATAAGTGCATGGCTAAGGTGAGCGTTTGCTGGCTACTGTTTTTTAATTTAATTTTGGCAGTTTAGGCTTATCTATGCTTTAACGAATAGTTTTCAAAGAATCCCAATGTACAACACCGAGCAATTATGATAATTATTATTCGTTAAAAGTATCAATTACTAATCAAAAATTGCAGGACCAATTGTGGGCCATGGCACATCATTTGGTGACACTAGGCCCGCAGCCAGTGAGGGGGCAATTCTGCCCATTTCGCTGACTCCTAAGCACACGCATACAAATATTGTACGCAGACGCGCTCACACAGGTATGTACATCTGCCCTGACTTTCTCATCGTCAGGCAGTGTACACTCTCACTGTGCCTTGGAGGTTGGCTCTCAAGAGCGTAAATAGCACGACAAGCCCCCCAAGCCCTCTCTCCGCGGCGGCTGCACCCCAAATGAATGTGGCCTTGCCGCGGAATCGAACTCGGCGGAGTTCACATTGGAGGAGTTGTTGCTGAAGCTGTGAAATAGTTACGACTCACAAGTCCAACATTGTTGCATTGCCTTACAAACGCTTGCCAATTTTAATCTCACTGCCACCAGGTGCGGCCAGTCAGCCTACACGAAGAGGTGCACGTGGACTCGGAGCTTGTCATTAAGCCCTACTATGCCGGTCACGTGCTCGGCGCCGCCATGTTCCTAGTCCGAGTTGGCGACCAGCAGTCTGTGCTGTACACGGGTGACTACAACATGACTCCTGACAGGCACCTTGGCCCCGCCTGGGTTGACCGCTGCCGGCCCAGCCTGCTAATTACTGAGTCCACCTACGCAACAACTGTTCGAGATTCTAAACGGTCCAGGGAGCGCGACTTCTGCGAGAAGGTGCAACGCTGCGTTGAGCGAGGCGGCAAAGTGCTCATACCTGTGTTTGCGCTGGGCCGAGCTCAGGAACTCTGCATCCTGCTCGAGACCTATTGGGAGCGCATGAATCTCAAGGTCAGGCTTGGCTTGTGTACAGGCTTTTTAATGATAATACTTGGTAATGGTTTAGACCTGTGAAGGATTCATTCGGTTGTGAAAGAAGGATCGGGTTGTGAAGGAAGGATTTGGCTGTGAAGGAATCATTGGATTGTGAAAGGATTGAACTGTGAAGGAATCATTGGGTTGTGAAGGAAGGATTGAACCGTGAAGGAATCATTGGGTTGTGAAATAAGGATTGAACTATGAAGGAATCATTGGGTTGTGAAGCAAGGATCGGGTTGTGAAGGAAAAATCGAGCTGTAATAGTGGGATTGTCACAAATTGGATTGTGAAAATTGGGATTTGGGAAGGATTAGGCGATTATTGATTCAAGGACATGGATTTTGAGTTGTTGCATAGCATTTTCTCCATTTTCCCAGCTTATTCAGTCGGATATACAACTTTACATTGAATAGAATATTTTTATGTTGCAATGTTCCAATTGAAAGTGTGGGATCTTCCTTTGGCTTCATACCTTTATGAAGGAATTCATCATGAGACACAGCTCAATGGCTGTTTGTCTGTCTGCTTTTGTTTTTCGATGATAATATAAAAAGGCGCTTGATTTGATTTGTTTCATCAGAGACTGCGCATCAGCCTTAAAAAAAATTCATTAATCCAAGCTTGCAGTGCAGCTTTACGCATCAGTTCCACTTGCCAATCAATAGTTTGTAATGTAAGGCACTGCCACGTTTAAAATAAAGCCATTATCGATTTGGCACATAAAATTTACTCAAAAATGCACCCATTAGAATTTTTGCTCGCTTCTAATGATAAACCCGAATGCCATGTTTTTGTTTCTAGTCCCTGAATAACATTCTGGTTTGGGTTCTATATCTAGAGTGCCATTCTGGTTTAAGTTCTATATCTAGAGTGCCATTCTGGTTTGGGTTCTATATCTAGAATATCATTCTGGTTTGGGTTCTATATCTAGAGTACCATTCTGGTTTGGATTCTATATCTAGAATATCATTCTGGTTTGGGTTCTATATCTAGAATATCATTCTGGTTTGGGTTCTATATCTAGAATATCATTCTGGTTTGGGTTCTATATCTAGAATATCATTCTGGTTTGGGTTCTATATCTAGAGTACCATTCTGGTTTGGATTCTATATCTAGAATATCATTCTGGTTTGGGTTCTATATCTAGAGTACCATTCTGGTTTGGGTTCTATATCTAGAATATCATTCTGGTTTGGGTTCTATATCTAGAGTACCATTCTGGTTTGGATTCTATATCTAGAATATCATTCTGGTTTGGGTTCTATATCTAGAGTACCATTCTGGTTTGGGTTCTATATCTAGAGTACCATTCTGGTTTGGGTTCTACTTCGGGTGTGTCATAAGTAATGTCACTGAGGGTAAAACAGACCAACTAACAATCGCAGATGAACGAAACTGTATCAATCAACAACATAGTGTCCCCAATAACAATCACCCTCTGGCAGTGCTCGTACAGCTTCTCTACCTCAGCCTGCAGGTGTTTTTCCTCCAGCTGTCGGAACCAGTGCAACGCGGCTTCTTTGACCTCATCATGGTTTGCGAAACTTCTCTGGGAAAAGTCTGCCTTCAGCCATTTAAAGAGAAACCTGTCGCGCAAGTTGAAGTCTGGGCTGTAGGGACTCTGCCAGAGCAGATTTACTCGCCGTCCAGCCAGAAAAATCCGAAACAGCCTGACAGGTGTGGGGCCGTGCGTTGTCCATCTGCCACAGAACTTCGTTCAGGTGAATCGGGTTTGACCGGAGCGTGCGCCAGAGGTTCCCAGTGTGTCGGACAAAGTCGATGAAGTACTGGCCATCGACCTTGGTGTTTGGCGGAGTTGTACAGATGGAGACTCGTTTGTTTGGCGTGAATGCCACCAGCAGCATGGTCTTCTTGTCTGAGATGGACCTCCTGGTCACAGTCAGCCTGGAGTCCCCAGCTCCCAGCCAGCAGCGATTGTCTGCCTTGCTGCTTTTGCCATCCAGGTGGAGCCAGGTCTCATCCTCAACAACCAGGCAGTTTAGGATGTCATCCAAGCCCCGGCTGCTGAACACCTTGCGGATCTGATTGGCGCAGTTCACACGGGCCTGACGTTGGTCCGCAGTGAGGTCATGGGGCACCCAGACCGAGCAGACGTTTCGGAGATGGAGATCCTCTGTCAAGATGCGATGGACTGTCTTGAAATCAATCTCCAAGCAGTCCGCTAGCTCCCTGACAGACTGCCGCGGGTCTTCCTTGACCAGGTCGCTGATGACTTCGATGTTCTCTATTGTCCTGGTTGAACATGGTCGTCCAGATCTGGCGGCATCTCCCAATTCGAACCCAGGATCAGTAAAGTTCTGAAACCACCTGTAAATTGTCCTGCGAGTTGGGCAGTTGTCTGGCAGTGTGTTCCGGAGATCCTCCTCTACTTCAAGTGCAGATTTTCCAAGCTTGAAGCGAATGAAAGCGTAGAACTGGATGTGCGTCTTGTCATGATTCATGTTGAGTTTTGCTCGTTGCAAAAAGAAGATTTCATCGCGTTGCGCTTGCTAAATCTGATTAATAAATTCTTGCGACAGTTTTGGCCATAGACATTAAAATTGCTGCTCAGGTGTGGTGGCAACTTCTCAATAAATGTACTTTCAGAATATAATATAATATATAATATATACGAGCTATTTGGATGATTATTGCTTTGGGTTCCCGCACAACAACCACAGTGACATTACTTATGACACACCCGTAGTATATCTAGAGTACCATTCTGGTTTGGGTTCTATATATTGAATAGCATTATGTTTTAATTTCACGTATTTCGTACTCGTGCTCAGACTCCATCCACATCTGCATCCGCACAGGTTCCCATCTACTTCTCCACTGGCCTGGCGGAGCGGGCCAATCACTATTATAAGCTGTTCATCGCCTGGACTAACGAGAAGATCAAGCAGACCTTTGTCGATCGGAACATGTTCGATTACAAGCACATCCGGCCGCTGCGAGACAAGGGCGTCATCGACAATCCCGGAGCCATGGTGGTGTTCGCCACGCCGGGCATGCTGCACGCTGGACAGTCGCTGCAGATCTTCAAGAAGTGGGCGCCTGACGAGCGCAACATGGTGGTTATTCCCGGCTACTGCGTGGCTGGCACAGTCGGCTACAAGATCATCAACGGGGCCAAGAAGGTGGAGCTAGGCAAGCAGTCGCTGGATGTGCGCATGGCTGTTGAGTACTTGTCATTTAGTGCGCACGCGGACGCCAGGTAAATGTGTTTCTAATTTATAATGTGCGTCACTTTCTACTATAATATTAAAGATGCATATTGATCAATTACAGCTCGCTTTCATATTGTGTGATTGTCCAGTGCAGGTTCAAGATCCAAAATATTTAGTTTATACTGTGTGCTCTAGGTACCAATCCTTTTCGCGCTCGTGGCTTGATCTCGACTTATCCCTACCTGAACCTACAGGGGCATCATGCAGCTGGTGCGCATGTGCCAGCCCCGGGCGGTCATGCTAGTCCACGGCGAGAGCGCCAAGATGGACTTCCTGCGTCAGCGCATTCAGCAGGAGCTGCAGTTACCCGTGCTGAAGCCAGCCAACGGGGAGTCAGTTGCCATAGAAACCGAGCAGTCCATGCTGGTTGAGGCTCCGGCCAGCCTGCTGCGCAGGAAGGACTGGTCCGAGCCAGCCCGCCTCCGGGCGGGTCTTCTGCTCCCGGCTGCTCCTGCCGCTGAAGGCTCCGCAGCTAAGCGACCGCGATTGTTGGCCCGCGAGGCCGCATTAAAAGAGGCCGGCCTTGTTGAGCACAGTCTCAGGTTCACCACCAGTTTGAGTCTGTGGTCGCCGCACTCCCAGCTGCCCGAGTTGGTCAATAAGGTAAGGTTGGTTTAGGGGGGTCGGTGGCGGGGTGGTTAACGCTTTTGCATCTTGCGCCAAGGTCCCTAAGCTCGATTCCGCCATTAATTCGAGCTCTTGAGGGCCAACCTCCACGATGAGAAAGTCAGGTCAGATGTACACACCTGTGTGAGCATATGCCTGTGTACAGTATCTGTGTGCGTGTGTGCTCATGAGTCAACGAAATGGACTAAATTGCCTCCTCGCTGTCTGCGCGTCTAGTGTCACCAAATGATGTGCCATTGGCTGCAGCCCTGCTGCAATTATTATTATTATTATAAGGTAGGTTCATTGCATCCCCTCAGCCCCATTCCACTCTTTAGTCTATCCCATGCTAATTTCCGCAAATAGAATTGGCCTCAAGCTGTCCTTCGAACTGCTTTTCTCGCAGGTGCACGCGGTGTGTGCCAAGGCGGTGGGCGACCGGCTGGCCCAGCTGCAGGACGGCAGCACCATCAGCGTGCTGCAGGACCGCGTCACCGTGCTGGTCAAGCCGCTGCAACCGACCGGCCGGCAGCAGAGAGACAACTTCCAGCTGCTGGTGTCCTACTCGTTCGAAAATGAGGATCTAGGCTCAAGACTGTTCTCACTGCTCAAACAGGAGGCCAAGATTGTGCAGAGTCTCTGACACCGTCTTTTATTTTCTCGGTTCTCTACTCATAGTAGGCAGTTCGGAGTTTGCAGTTCGTTCAAATTTATCCTTCGATTTTCGTATGTGCATTTCCTTCTGCTTTTTGTGCTTGTAAATGTCATCATTCTAGTTTAAATACATCCGGTTTAAATCTACCTACTGATAACTCCTTTGTCGCCCCCTTCTAAAACAGTGTTGAAACCCTGTTTTCTTGCTTTCTTATACTCTTGAAAGTTTAGTCATACACGTATAGGTTTCCTTATTATACATGTTTGTATATATTTATTGGGTATTGTCAATGTGTCCCTCCTCCTTTCCTCCGAAAACATTTTCCCTCATCTTCTCTTCCCTCATCCTGTCTCTTCTCTCACCCTGTCTCTTCCCTCATCCTGTCTCTTCTCTCACCCTGTCTCTTCCCTCATCCTGTCTCTTCCCTCATCCTGTCTCTTCCCTCATCCTGTCTCTTCTCTCACCGTCTCTTCCCTCATCCTGTCTCTTCCCTCACCCTGTCTCTTCTCTCAGCCTGTCTCTTCCCTTACCCTGTCTCTTCTCTCAGCCTGTCTCTTCCCTCACCCTGTCTCTTCTCTCACCCTGTCTCTTCTCTCACCCTGTCTCTTCTCTCACCCTGTCTCTTCCCTCATCCTGTCTCTTCCCTCATCCTGTCTCTTCTCTCACCCTGTCTCTTCCCTCATCCTGTCTCTTCCCTCATCCTGTCTCTTCTCTCACCCTGTCTCTTCTCTCACCCTGTCTCTTCCCTCATCCTGTCTCTTCCCTCATCCTGTCTCTTCCCTCATCCTGTCTCTTCCCTCATCCTGTCTCTTCTCTCACCCTGTCTCTTCCCTCATCCTGTCTCTTCCCTCATTCTGTCTCTTCCCTCATCCTGTCTCTTCCCTCATCCTGTCTCTTCTCCCACCCTGTCTCTTCTCTCACCCTGTCTCTTCCCTTACCCTGCCTCTTCTCTCACCCTGTCTCTTCTCTCACCCTGTCTCTTCTCTTACCCTGTCTCTTCTCTCACCCTGTCTCTTCTCTCACTCTATCTCTTCCCTCACCCTGTCTCTTCTCCCACCCTGTCTCTTCTCTCACCCTGTCTCTTCCCTTACCCTGTCTCTTCTCTCACCCTGTCTCTTCTCTCACCCTGTCTCTTCTCTCACCCTGTCTCTTCTCTTACCCTGTCTCTTCTCTCACCTTGTCTCTTCTCTCACCTTGTCTCTTCTCTCACCCTGTCTCTTCTCTCACCCTATCTCTTCTCTCACACTGTCTCTTCTCCCACCCTGTCTCTTCTCTCACCCTGTCTCTTCCCTTACCCTGTCTCTTCTCTCACCCTGTCTCTTCTCTCACCCTGTCTCTTCTCTCACCCTGTCTCTTCTCTCACCCTATCTCTTCGCTCACCTTGTCTCTTCTCTCACCCTGTCTCTTCTCTCACCCTATCTCTTCTCTCACCTTGTCTCTTCTCTCACCCTGTCTCTTCCCTTACCCTGCCTCTTCTCTCACCCTGTCTCTTCTCTCACCCTGTCTCTTCCCTCACCCTGTCTCTTCTCTCACCCTGTCTCTTCTCTCACCCTGCCTCTTCTCTCACCCTGTCTCTTCTCTCAACCTGTCTCTTCCCTCACCCTGTCTCTTCTCTCACCCTGTCTCTTCTCTTACCCTGTCTCTTCCCTCACCCTGTCTCTTCTCTCACTCTTTCTCTTCCCTCACCCTGTCTCTTCTCTCACCCTGCCTCTTCTCCCACCCTGTCTCTTCTCTCACCCTGTCTCTTCCCTTACCCTGCCTCTTCTCTCACCCTGTCTCTTCTCTCACCCTGTCTCTTCTCTTACCCTGTCTCTTCTCTCACCCTGTCTCTTCTCTCACTCTATCTCTTCCCTCACCCTGTCTCTTCTCCCACCCTGTCTCTTCTCTCACCCTGTCTCTTCCCTTACCCTGTCTCTTCTCTCACCCTGTCTCTTCTCTCACCCTGTCTCTTCTCTCACCCTGTCTCTTCTCTCACCCTATCTCTTCGCTCACCTTGTCTCTTCTCTCACCCTGTCTCTTCTCTCACCCTATCTCTTCTCTCACCTTGTCTCTTCTCTCACCCTGTCTCTTCCCTTACCCTGCCTCTTCTCTCACCCTGTCTCTTCTCCCACCCTGTCTCTTCTCTCACCCTGTCTCTTCCCTTACCCTGCCTCTTCTCTCACCCTGTCTCTTCTCTCACCCTATCTCTTCTCTCACCCTGTCTCTTCCCTCACCCTGTCTCTTCTCTCACCCTGTCTCTTCTCTCACCCTATCTCTTCTCTCAACCTGTCTCTTCCCTCACCCTGTCTCTTCTCTCACCCTGTCTCTTCTCTTACCCTGTCTCTTCTCTCACCCTGTCTCTTCTCTCACTCTATCTCTTCCCTCACCCTGTCTCTTCTCTCACCCTGTCTCTTCTCTCACCCTATCTCTTCGCTCACCTTGTCTCTTCTCTCACCCTGTCTCTTCTCTCACCCTATCTCTTTTCTTACCTTGTCTCTTCTCTCACCCTATCTCTTCTCTCACCCTATCTCTTCTCCCACCCTGTCTCTTCTCTCACCCTGTCTCTTCTCTTACCCTGCCTCTTCTCTCACCCTGTCTCTTCTCTCACCCTATCTCTTCTCTCACCCTGTCTCTTCCCTCACACTGTCTCTTCTCCCACCCTGTCTCTTCTCTCACCCTGTCTCTTCCCTTACCCTGCCTCTTCTCTCACCCTATCTCTTCTCTCACCCTGTCTCTTCTCTCATCCTGTCTCTTCCCTCACCCTGTCTCTTCCCTCACCCTGTCTCTTCTCTCACCCTGTCTCTTCTCTCAGCCTGTCTCTTCCCTCACCCTGTCTCTTCTCTCACCCTGTCTCTTCTCTCACCCTGTCTC
This sequence comes from Macrostomum hystrix, assembly GCA_950097015.1. NCBI lineage: Eukaryota > Metazoa > Platyhelminthes > Macrostomidae > Macrostomum > Macrostomum hystrix. Next base: position 4,319,454 of record CATNEN010000033.1, read on the forward strand.
TTCTCTCACCCTGTCTCTTCTCTCACCCTGTCTCTTCTCTCAGCCTGTCTCTTCTCTCACCCTGTCTCTTCTCTCACCCTGTCTCTTCTCTCAGCCTGTCTCTTCTCTCACCCTGTCTCTTCTCTCACCCTGTCTCTTCTCTCACCCTGTCTCTTCCCTCACCCTGTCTCTTCTCTCACCCTGTCTCTTCCCTCACCCTGTCTCTTCTCTCACCCTGTCTCTTCTCTCAACCTGTCTATTCTCTCATCCTGTCCCTTCCCTCGTCCTGTCTCTTTACTCGCCCTCTATATCTTCTCCAAAACTTGTTGTTTTTCCTCTAGCTAAACTATATTATCAACACAGTATGACAAAAACATTATGGCTCGTAATTGAGCAGTCATTTATAGCGCGCCTTTAGTTCAGTGCATTCTGTTTGTACTCGTAATTTAGCTAGCTTTTGCTAGTCCTTATCCGTCTGTTTACTGCAGTCCTGAGGGCCTTTCCGCCCTGCTCTGCACTGTTAGCAGTCAGACTGGTCACAGGCGGTCCTGAAAATGAGCAAAGGCGAATGTTCTCTGACGTCTTAAAAATTAATCCCGTCCTGCCCGTTCCCCGCCATCCTGCCAGCTTGTTTTCTTCCTCAGATCTGGCTCACTCTTCTAGGCGGACGGGAAATTCCCCGCCAGTTACCCATCTGGGGCGGAGAAATTCTTCATGGATTCATCCTCCCCCTGATTGGCTGATTGGGCCTGGGAAGAAAAAGTGTTTGTGTCTTTTGGCGAAGGACGCGCTGAGTCTGTTATAAATCTGTTGTGATGCGATGCGAGTACGTTAGCCTGGAGATCGATTGTAGTTGACAGACAGACAGACAATTGGGCGGGCAGATCAGGCTGTAGGACCGGCCAGGTGCATCCAGGGTCCTACAGCCTGATCCTGGGGGTGGGGGTAGATTAGTGAGCAACTAATTAGCGAATTGTCTCATGACAGAATTGAAAAGTCGGCTCTCCAGGTCTGCTTGACTCTGAGTATAGAGTGCGCGGAGGTGTCGAGAGGTTATCAGAGAGCGAGCATGGCTCGGCTTGAATTTTTTTGACAGGAACTAAATGCTTCTCTATATCAAGCTGTAGTATAAGTAAAAATCTGTGATTGCTCACGCAGATTCTGTTAAATCCGCTTTTTAAGAACACATTTCTAGTTTTGTTTTCGTGTATAATTTCCTGGCAAATGGGTGTGCGGCCATTGGTGACAAAACACACATTGTTGCTGTCCGAATCCCTTTGAATTGATCGATAGGCATGAAAACATCACAGGCTGCCTAATCCTCCGCTGTGCGTCATCTCTCCGCTTACGGAATTCAGTTGAGCTGTTTGGGCCCGCCCCCGCGAGCTGTGTTTTCTTTATCAGTCTAATTCGCTGTTGTTTACTAAGAGAGAAGCGGAGATTTTTTCACCTGTTTTGAAAATTTTTCGGCTTAGTGTAACCGTGAGGAAGGGCGGTCCAGAGAACAGCTAACCGGGTGCTGCTTGTTTTTCCTTTAGGACTTTAGCTGCGATATTGCTAAGATTGCAGCCTTTTATGGATGAATTGAAAGCAGGAATTATTCTGAATAGATTGATGAGTGAGTTCAGGGGAAATGCCTAGCATTTCTAGGGAAAGTGAGTGAGTCATTGAGTCATGATTGATAGAGTGAGTGAATGAGTGAGTGAGTGAGTGAGTGTGTGAGTGAATGAGTTTTTGAGTGAGTGAGTGAGTGTGTGAGTGAATGCGTTTTTGAGTGAGTGAGTGAATGAGTGAATGAGTGAATGAGTGTTTAAGTGAGTGAGTGAGTGAGTGAGTGACTGAGTTTTTGAGTGAGTGAGTGAGTGAGTGAGTGAGTAAGTGAGTGTGTGAGTGAATGAGTGTTTGAGTGAGTGAGTGAGTGTGTGAGTGACTGAGTTTTTGAGTGAGTGAGTGAGTGAGTGAGTGTGTGAGTGTGTGAGTGAGTGAGTGAGTGAGTGAGTGAGTGAGTGAGTGAGTGAATGAGTGAAAAAGTCACTCACTCACTCTCTTGATGGCAGCAAGCGCCCAGTTGATTTAAACAAGTGTGTGCTTCTTTATTACAAGTGCTGGCCTAAACCCAGTTGGGGCAGAACCAAGTGGCTAAAATGGCTAAAATATAAGTGAGTGAGTGAGTGAGTGAATGAGTGAGTGTTTGAGTGAGTGAGTGAGTGAGTGAGTGAGTGAGTGTGTGAGTGAATGAATTTTTGAGTGAGTGAGTGAATGAGTGAGTGAGTGAATGAGTGAATGAGTGTTTAAGTGAGTGAGTTGATTAGGTGAGTGAGTTAATGAGTGCTTGAGTGAGTGAGTGAGTGAGTTGATTAGGTGAGTGAGTTAATGAGTGCTTGAGTGAGTGAGTGAGTGAGTTGATTAGGTGAGTGAATGAGTGCTTGAGTGAGTGAGTGAATGAATGAGAGAGAGTGAGTGAATGAAGGAGTGAGAAGGTGATTGAGTGAGGGAGTGAGTAATTATTGAATGAGAAAGCGAGCGATTAAATGAGTTAGGGAGTGAGTGAGAGGAGAGAGCTTTTATGGTTTGTGTGAGTCTGTAAGTGCGTAAAATGGAAAGTGTAAGTGTAAGAAAAGCGAAGAAGAAATTGTAAAAGCAACTATTCAGAGTTCTTAGGCTTTAGAAAAGCAATGTCTTTACTAATTTTCCTTTCTTGATCTGCGTTGCAGCCAGCATGTCAAAGAAGGGCCTCAGCTTCGAGGAGAAGCGCAACCGCATGCTGAGCTTCTTCCACGAGACGCAGGACTTCTTCCAGTTGAAGGAAGTCGAACGTCTCTGCCACAAGGAGAAGGGCATCACGACAATGTCGGCCAAGGAGGTGCTGCAGAGCCTTGTAGACGACGGACTTGTTGACACGGACAAGATTGGCACCTGCGTGTACTTCTGGGCCTTCCCCAGCAAGCTGGGCGAGCGCCTGCGCGGCCGCCTGCGCGTCGCCGAAGCCGCCCTGGCTGAGGCTCGCGAACAGCGTCGCCGTGTTGAAGCCGAACTCGCCGAACTAGCCGCGGCCGCCGCAGCCGCTGCCGCCGAAAACGAGAGCGACGACGAGGCCGAGCGAGCCCGCCTAGTCGCCGCCATCGCCGAGGCCGAGTCGGCCAACTCGGCGGCAGACGAGCGGCTCAAGCGGATGCGCGACTGCGACCCGGAGGCGCTGGACGGCCTGCTGTCCGAGGCGCGCAACGCCCACGCCGGGGCCAACCGGTGGACGGACAACGTGTTCACCCTGTCCGGCTGGCTGCGGGCCAAGTTCCCCTCCATGGACGGCGGCGCGGTGGCCAAGCAGTTCGGTCTGGCCGAAGATTTGGACTACGTGAACAGGCCGGACTTCGGTCGCTTCGCTTGACCTTCTTTGTTACTCCTGATCTAGTTCGGACTGCTGTTCTGTTACCTGTTGTTGCCTTTTGCTTGCTTGCTCGAAGACTCGAGTTCTTCGAGTCTTCCCAGATTCTACAAGTGTAAAAGTTAGTCCGCTTCAGTCCCGTATGATTTTTGCTTTAGCTCAATTATTACAACTTTTTCTATACATATCGGCTTGTTATTTTCTATTTTGTTTCATTTGTTTCATTTGCTGCCTAGCAGAGTTTCCGTGCTTGCAGCTAGCAATTATTTGTAGACTTCCCTAGTTACGAGGGGCTTAAAAGAAGTTGAACTTTTTCTTTTAAAAATGTTAAAGTCCCTTGTTTTAATTAAAAAAAATAATTGTTTTATCCGGCGTTCTCTCGTTGTTTACGAACGTCGCATTTATAAAATGTCTGCTTCGGCTCTAAAAATTGCATTAGAAAGCCATTTTTCAAAGTCTAGCCTTTGTATCTTTGTATACTCTATCAACGCAAGTTCGAGTACGTTTAGTACAAATTTTTCAGCAGAAACGCGCTGATTTTTAATCATTTATTGTTTTTAATTATTGTCTTTTTGTACTTTTATTTTCAATTTAAATCTAAAGTTTTAAATCTCAGCTAATGATATTTTTTATTCGGAGAATTCTAAATCCAGTTAGGAGGATTTCAATCACAATCGGGCAGATTCCTATTATATTTAGTAAGATTCCTATTACATTTGGGCGGTTTCCTAATAAAGTTAGGAAGATTCCTATTACAGTTAGGAAGATTCCTAAAAAAATTAGGACGATTCCTATTAAAGTTTGGCGGTTTCCTCATAAAGTTAGGAAGATTCCTAATGCAGTTAGGCAGATTCCTAAAAAATTTAGGACGATTCCTATTACAGTTGGCATATTACAGTTAGGTGGATTCCTGTTTCCTAGTTGTATCGGGTAGCCCCACCTGGCATTCCAGGCGGTAACCGAGCGCCCAGCCAAGGAGGGCAACCTGCTCAAGTGGACCAACTATGTGAGCGGTTGGCAGCCCCGCTGGTTCCGCTTGACTGACGGCACCCAGTTGTCCTATTACCTCAGCAGGGAGGAGGTCAGCTCCGGCTGCCGCGGCTCCGTCAACATCTCCGTCTGCGATGTCCTGCCCAGTCAGCACGATCCGCTGCGCTTCGACCTCAGCATCCCCGGCGAGCAGCTCTGGCACCTGCGGGCCACCACCCAGGCCGACAGGCAGAGCTGGATTGTCACCATCGGCTCCTCCAAGGCCTGCGTAGCTAACGGCTCCAGCCGGCCGGATGTCGCTGGCGCCACCGCCGGCTCTGGTGCGGCCAACGCAGCCGCGGCCGCCGCGTGCGCCGCTGCCACTGTTAACCCCCGCACCCTGGAACAGCTGGCAACGAAGAAGTCGGAGCTGCGTCTCTATCACAGCCTGCTGCGGCAGCAGCTGCGTGAGCTTCAAGCCGAGCTCGGCGAGGGCCGCGCGCCAGATATGAGCAAGCTGGACGACACCACCGGCCTGCTGAACGCCACCGCCGATACATTCGCCAGGGCGCTAGACGACTGTCTAGCTCTGGCCAACACCATCGGCGAGGTGGCCGCAGCTGCTTCAACAGCCATGTCGCCCAGGCTTCCGCAGTCTCACCGGCAGCACCATCGGCCAGCTTCGGGCTCGTCGCTGGCCTCGGTACTAGGACCGACAGGCTCGCCCGCTTTCGCATCCTTGTCCTCGGAGTTGACCGGCTTCGTTGCCAACCCGGGCGAGGAGGGCGTCCTGGCGCCTTTGGTCACCGACCTGTCGGTTGACGCCTCTGCAATCTCTTCCGCGACCAGCGCCGACGCCATTGGCTCCGTTTCTTCGCCGGAAGGCGGCGCCGCAGTCGATCGGCCACCGATTCGTCGACGCCAGCCGGCCAGGAAGCGCCGAATCAACACCTTTTTCAGCCTTCTGCCGGCCTCCTTCGAGGACATCCGCCTGGGGCCTGGCGGCGACGTGCCGGTTGTGCCATTCTTGGAGGCCTGCGGCGGCCTAATCAGCCTGATTGACATCTTCGAGTCCACCGCCTTCCTGCCAGTCAGAAACGATGTCCTCGGCAACATCGGCAAGCTGCGGGCTAAGCACGACTCGCTGAGTCCGCTGGCTGCCCACGCGCTGCAGTCTCTGATTGAGGCGGAGGTCAGGCTGGGCCACAGCGCCGACCTGAACTCGGCTTCGGTGGCGCTGCTCTGGCTCAACCGGTCCATCCTCTTCCTGCAGTTGTTCATCGCCAAGCTCTGCGAATCTGACGACGAGGATCTCACGCAGGCGGCCACGGAGGCCTACGCCGGCTCCCTGAAGCCCTTCCACGGCTGGGTCGTGCGTGGCGTCTTCTCGCTGGTTGCCAAGGCGTTGCCAACCAGAATGGAGCTGCTCCAGCGGCTGAGCCGCGGCAAGCCGGATGCGGCCATGGAGGCGCAGTTCCTTGCCGCGGTGGTGGCCGATGCCAGGTGCTACGCCGGGGCCATGGCCGTGGTTACGGGCCTCGTCACCAAGCTGCTGGTTGAGAACGGTCTGGAGTCCAAGCAGCAGATCTGAAGCCACTACCAGCTTTGGAAGCCGAACCCGAAACTTTTAAACTTTTAAAGGACGGCTTTTTAATTGTTTATTAAGAAGCTTTTTTCCACAGAAATGTCGTACAGTCCCTCAGAGATCGTATTTTCTCATCTGAGCACTAGCGGATAAAACATTGCTATGTTAATAGCAGGACTGTGTTTGTATTTACTAGAAAGAACTATTTTGAAGCCACGAGAGCCCATAGCTGTCTGCTGATTATCGATTCTCTATTCACTTTACCTGCCGTCGTTTGACTTTGCGTTTCAATTTCGACTCGAAAGCATATCCATGATATTGTTCAGCGTTGGTGTGCGTGCGTGTGCGTGCGTGTGTGTTTTTTCATATCTTAACTCTAATTTCCAGCATTAGCCAGTTTGCCAAGCCAGTTAATGTTGCTTGATATTTATATATTTTCAGATCTGCGGTACTAAAATAGCATGCTTTGGTTAGGACACCTGATTTAGTCTAGTTCACTATGAAATCTTGAACATTTCTAGAATTTAGCTTAAAATACTCGCAAAATTGGACATTTATTCTAGCAGTTTATAAACAGCTTTTCAAAACGAGAACCCTCCAATTATATTGTTCGCCCGTGCTCTTACTTCCCTGTTTTGCTATCTTTAGAGATTTCGCGGCTTTTACGCGCGCAAACTCACAGGTCACACTAAACCCTCTGCCTTGCTCTACTTTACATTGGCTTTTGACCCACCGAGTGTGTGTGAGTGTGTGTGTGTGAGTGTGTGTGTGAGTGTGTGTGTGAGTGTGTGTCTGTGTGTGTGAGTGTGTGTCTGTGTGTGTGAGTGTGTGTGAGTGTGAGTGTGTGTGTGAGTGTGAGTGTGTGTCTGTGTGTGTGAGTGTGTGTCTGTGTGTGTGAGTGTGTGTCTGTGTGTGTGAGTGTGTGTGTGAGTGTGTGAGTGTGTGTGAGTGTGTGAGTGAGTGTGTGTGTGAGTGTGTGTGTGAGTGTGAGTGTGTGTGTGAGTGTGAGTGTGTGTGTGTGTGTGAGTGTGTGTGTGTGAGTGAGTGTGTGTGTGAGTGTTAGTGTGTTAGTGAGTGTGAGTGTGAGTGTGTGAGTGTGAGTGTGAGTGTGTGTGTGTGAGTGTGTGTGTGAGTGTATGTGTGAGTGTGTATGTGTGTGAGTGAGTGTATGCGTGAGTGAGTGTGTGTGTGTGTGTGTGTGCTGTTTCTGTGTGAGTGTGTGTGTGAGTGTGAGTGTGTGTGCTGTTTCTGTGTGAGTGTGTGTGTGTATGTGTGTGAGTGTGTGTGCTGTTTCAGCGGTTTATTTAGTTCTTATTCCGTGTGTCAATCGTCCAGCTTATTCCAGTGACCCAAGCAGCTTCCGCATCTGTGAGCTCTGTTCTTGGCTTGTTTGTGTTCTTGGCTAGAAGAGTCGATAATATTATATTTTTGTTAGAAATTGTTTAGCCACTGCCGGGGCAGAGGTTTGGTTTCGTTGACTTCCAGCGCGCTGCTCCGTGGCCCGCCTTACCGCCAGCCGACATCCTTCTGTGATAGACTTCACATCCGCACTATTAACTGCGCACTATAGCAGCGCAGTTGCCTATCCCACTGTGCCCGCACATCTTATATGTTTATTCCACCGCCCAACTCGCTAATGCACATAGACGGAGTTCATGTCCTTTTTTGCTTACTAATGCACTAGTTGCTTTTTGGATTTGCCTGCGCTCTGCGCTTTTTTGTTCATAGATCTACCAAAATAAACGGTGCATGCTTGTTCTATCTCGCACTCTCTGCTATCGGAGGCTACGGGATAGCCTGGTGTTTAGACCATAGACATAATCTCGAGTGTTCCAAAACTCTGTTTTGTGTCGCTCTAAGTTTTGAAATCTCGACTGATTCTCGTCCCGGCTTCTGCAACGCAAGACGAAGCGACATGTACAGCACCTTCTCTTTGCAACTTTTACTACGATTCTAGCTGCGATTCTAGCAGTAGTTCCTGCTGCGATTCTAGCAGTAGTTCCTGCTGCGATTCTAGCAGTAGTTCCTGCTGCGATTCTGCTTGTAGCTCTTGCTACGATTCTGGCAGTAATTCCTGCTACGATTCTGGCTGCAACTTCCAGTACTGCACAGAATTGCATTTAGCTCGTACTGCTGTACGTCAGTGCATTGATCAGTTTCGAAGATGACGTCATTAGTATTGTAAAATATTTTATTGGGACTCAAATAAACGAAACTAAAGTAACGGCAGTAAATTTACAAACAATATTGCATAAGATGCCTCTGAGGACGAGAAACAATTTTTGCAGGTCCTGTTGCGCAATAAAAGTTTATTTTTACGAGATTTTGAACTACTGTAATTTTGTGTTCTCCTAATAAAAATATTGGGGTAATCTTAAAACATTCTGTCAGATAAAACTGTTTTGCAATAGCCACAAGCCATATTTCTATCTTCTTGATTCAGCAAGGCGGTTACATGACTGCGGCATTGCAAAATCTCTTCATAAAAAATTTAATGCATTGACACTAAAAAAGGACAACAAAAGACGTTTGACAAGACAGGAAAAACACGATTTGACAAGAATAGGTTGCGCAATAACCGCTGTGCTTCATGCACTTCTCTACTTCACGTTGGAATGCATGTTCAGTCCATTGATTTGACACAGCAGCATGGTGGGCGCGTTTGCAAGATTTTTTGCTTTTACTTGTAAGGAAAGCTGACTCAAAGCAGGTGGCTATTAACAACTACACTCACGGCTTCACAAACTCACTGACACTTTAAATATCTACTGACATCACTCTCACTGACACTTTAAATATCTACTGACATCACTCTCACTGACACTTTTAATATCTACTGACATCACTCTCACTGACACTTTTAATATCTACTGACATCACTCTACCTGACACTTTTAATATCTACTGACATCACTCTCACTGACACTTTAAATATCTACTGACATCACTCTCACTGACACTCTAAATATCTACTGACATCACTCTCCGACACTTTTAATATCTACTGACATCACTCTCACTGACACTTTAAATATCTACTGACATCACTCTCACTGACACTTTAAATATCTACTGACATCACTCTCACTGACACTTTTAATATCTACTGACATCACTCTACCTGACACTTTTAATATCTACTGACATCACTCTACCTGACACTTTTAATATCTACTGACATCACTCTCACTGACACTTTTAATATCTACTGACATCACTCTCCGACACTTTTAATATATACTGACATCACTCTCACTGACACTTTAAATATCTACTGACATCACTCTCACTGACACTTTTAATATCTACTGACATCACTCTCACTGACACTTTTAATATCTACTGACATCACTCTCACTGACACTTTTAATATCTACTGACATCACTCTCACTGACACTTTAAATATCTACTGACATCACTCTCACTGACACTCTAAATATCTACTGACATCACTCTCACTGACACTCTAAATATCTACTGACATCACTCTCACTGACACTTTAAATATCTACTGACATCACTCTCACTGACACTTTTAATATCTACTGACATCACTCTCACTGACACTTTTAATATCTACTGACATCACTCTCACTGACACTCTAAATATCTACTGACATCACTCTCACTGACACTTTAAATATCTACTGACATCACTCTCACTGACACTTTTAATATCTACTGACATCACTCTCACTGACACTTTTAATATCTACTGACATCACTCTCCCTGACACTTTTAATATCTACTGACATCACTCTCACTGACACTCTAAATATCTACTGACATCACTCTCCCTGACACTTTAAATATCTACTGACATCACTCTCACTGAGCTGCACCCGAGTGTCACACGCTGAGCTCTGCGTGTCTGGCTAGCAGGCCATGATAGAACTCAACCCGTTTGACCTCGCTGATCAGCAGCAGAGCCCGGCTGTATCTGTCGGGCCCGCCGCTGCCGTTTAGCAGCAGTTCGCGAAGCCAGCGCAGATGAGCCAGGTGAAACAATCCCAGCTGACTGTGATCCTCCGCTCCGTTCAGCGCGCTGAAGTCCGGCCGGTAGAAGTAAACGCCCAGCAGCAGCATGACTCCGGCGCCCAGCCGGTCCTGGAACAGAAGCCGGAGCTGCTCGTACAGCCGGCTGAGCGCGCGCACCAAGGCCACAATGTCCGTGGCTGCCAGTGGCGGCCGCTCACCGATGATGAGATCGGAGAACACTCCCGCAACCGTCTGCGACAGAGGCTGCCGCGCCGCCGACTGCGAGCTGGAGCTGTCACCCGCTGCCGGCGTCACCATCTGACCGCTGCCGGGCTCGTAGTGAAGACAGCGCAAAATGGCGCACAGACCTCCGATCTTCTCCTGCGGGGCGGGGTGGTGCGGAATCGGATGCAGCCGCTTCCTCAAATCACTCATCATGAGGAAGAAAGTGTCAGGTGGCACTCACGGACACCATCACGAAGGCCTGGCCTCTGTCCAGCTGGGCAAAGTGCGGCAGAAACCGAATGACCGTCAGCGCCCGCCTCGTCAGCGTCTCTAGCAGCCGGAGACCGGACCTGGTGTCGTTCACCAGCAGCTCGGCTGGTGGCAGCTCGAACGGATCGCAGAACAACTCAGCCATGCGAGTCAGGTGCTCCAGTAGGTCCGCAGTTAGTGTTGGCTGCGATTGGTCCGACCGCAACTCGAGGGCCAAGGCGTCGATTGCGGCCTTCGAAACTGCAGGAAAAAATGAGCTTTTTTTTAGAGTTGACATATGTTCTAGGATCTAGGATCTGGGATCTAGGATCTGGGATCTAGGATCTGGGATCTAGGATCTGGGATCTAGGATCTGGGATCTAGGATCTGGGATCTAGGATCTGGGATCTAGGATCTGGGATCTAGGATCTGGGATCTAGGATCTGGGATCTAGGATCTGGGATCTAGGATCTGGGATCTAGGATCTGGGATCTAGGATCTGGGATCTAGGATCTGGGATCTAGGATCTGGGATCTAGGATCTGGGATCTAGGATCTGGGATCTAGGATCTGGGATCTAGGATCTGGGATCTAGGATCTGGGATCTAGGATCTGGGATCTAGGATCTGGGATCTAGGATCTGGGATCTAGGATCTGGGATCTAGGATCTGGGATCTCACCGATCTCCGTCCTGACGCCGCGCCGTTCGCGGCTCTTGCGCATGCCGGCCCTGGTGCACTTAGCGAATCGACAGGAGGCGCAGGATTTACGGGAGGCCCCTTCGATGCGGCAGTTGCCGTTCTGGTAGCAGATCAGTTGCTAAGGTGGGTTGTTTAGGATGTAAAATATATTTTGTTAGACTTATTATATCCGCAGGCCGCAGAAAGTAATTGTGCATCGATTCGCACAAACTGGAATCCCGGTCGCTTTGACCTACCTTTGAGGCGTTCCGGCTATAGAAGATGCGACAGCTGACGCAGCTGGGCACCCCGAAGTTCTTGCGAACGTTGGTGGTGGCGCCGCACACGCGGCACTCCTCCTGGATGATGTTGGGTCGGCCCTGGTCAAGCGAGGACATGTCTGTGCTCAGGGAGCTCGGATACAGCAGGCTTGTTGATAAGAAGAGCCGAGTCTCGTTAGTGACTTGCAAGATTTTATACACCTCAGCAGCTCAGTAAGTAGGGCAAGGGAGAAGAAAGATCAGGCTGGGGTGTGGCTCCCATCGGTTCGATTCGCCTGTGCAGCTGGGGATCGCGTGAATACAGAACTGGCCAATGAGCGACGATTGTCTTCTCACTCACGGCTCGGAACCTGACTGTTTATCCACTGGCTGTTCAAGCCGCTCAAAGGTCAGGTAGTTAAGGGCGCAGCTCGAGTCTGTGTGGGGGAGACAAGCCGAACTGGTGTGCCTTTGATGCTGCCGCTGACTGACTCCTCAACCCATCTATTTTATAGTCGCTTACATAGGGTGGTACAAAGAAAAGTCCACCGCATGTTTAGTGACAACTTTTTCATAAATCAACTGCTTCATGCTTGTCATTTTCGCTAAGTCAGTTTTCGCTAACCATGACGAGTCATTGGAGAGCGTGAGTTGGTGGCAGAGCCCCTATCCCGTCTGGTTCTCAGGGACCCCAATTCATTCCCTGAGCTCGAATCCGGAGGCGACATAATTTTTTTTGGCGCATGGCTCCTGGGGGCTTTTTGCAAGTTACGTGATTGAGTTCACTGCCAGGGAATTCAGGTCAGGGCAGATTTACACGCCTGTGTAAGTGTGTGCTTGCGAACGGTATGTGTCAGCGGAGTCAGTGGAAAGGACACAATTGCTTCTCGCTGACCGCCGGCCGTCACCAAATTATGTACAAGCGCCCACAGCCCTCCATGCAAATGTTGTTCCCTTATCTCGGATGTCAACTTCCCTACGATAACTTACGAGTAAAAAACTAAAACACGGCATCAGAAATAGGAAAAGTATGAGGAGAAAAAATGAAAGAATTGTCAGTGTTTCTTGTACTCAGCTTCTTCTGCGATAACTTACAATGGGCGAAGTAGATTTTGAGGGTTAGAGAGATAGAGACGGACTGAGTACTGCCCCACCTCCCTCTCTACCGACAGCGTCTCGTGGCATTTTCCGAGCTCCGAAGCGCATTCAATTGTTATTTGGTGTTCGCGGAGGGCGTCAGTCCTGAGCAGCGGGGCAGTGGGTTTTCGCACTCTTTGGGTGGCACGCAGGGTGGATACACCTGAACTGGAGGGGTGGGCAGAACTGGGTGGGAACTCCGACCCAGTCTTTCAGCTCTGCGTTTCAAGGCGCACCCATTTCTTTTCTAAAAAAACATTTCTATAAGAAAGTAGTGACAAGAACCCAGGAATAAATCTGATTTTATCCACAATTCCCGGGAGACAAAAAAGACGGGAAGCTCCTGGCCCGAGATGTCCTTTCTCAGTCTGCTGCTGATTGCAGCTTTCGGCTTTCTGACCACTGCAGCCAATTTGGCGCCATATTTTGTCAGGGATCTCAGCGGCACCAACATTCGAGAGGACACAGCGCCCGGCACTGTCATTGGCACCGTACAGGCCAGAGATCCCGAAGGCTTCGCGATCCAGTACCGGATTAACTCGGCCTTCTTTGTCATCGATGCGCGCACCGGCGCGGTCACTTTGTTCAGAAACATCGACTACGAGACTACCAAATCCGTCACGTCGGTGTTTATCATAAACTCCTACGACGACAATGTCCAAGTGGTCAGCCGTTCTGTCACATTCGGAATTATTGACGTGAATGACGTGGCGCCTGTGTTCACGCAGCCGGTGTTCTCAGGCTCGGTTGACGAGGGCTCGCCCAATGGCACCATAGTCATCGCCAGCGTGGTGGCCACGGATGTCGACGAGACGGGTCCGGGCCTGACTGTGGAATGCGATCGGCCGAGCGTAGCCTCGGAATTCGCCGGCGTCTGCGACGTTTTCGAAGTTCTTCGCACCGCGCCAATGCAGGTCCGCAGCTGGACTGGCAGCATTGTTCTGCGCGGCAGCGTGGCCTACAAGGACAAAACTGCGTGGCAGCTTCCGCTAAAGGCATTCGACGGCCGCTTCGTGACAATCGGTAGCGCCGAAATTCGGATCAATGACATACAGAATGAGCCGCCAATCTTCGTGACTTCGATGAACGTCCAGACCTACGAGCAGTTCGAAGGCGCCATCATCACAGTTGTGCAGGCAATCGACCAGGACCGGGGCAATCCCAGGCCAGTTGTGTACTCCCTTATGACCAATCCGGGTGGCTTGTTTTCTGTTGAAACCAGCCTCACCTCCGGATTGGGTACGATCACAAATATCAAGGATCTGGACCGCGACTTGGACCCCGTGCTGGCTGACGGGTTTGTCTCTGTCGTGATCAAAGCAAGTGAGGTGATTAATGCAACTGCGAAGATTTATGGCAATGACAGCCTCACAACGGCCACTGCCACACTAGTGATCACAGTTGTTGGAATCAATAACAAGCCCCCCACATTCAGTGTGGAAAACGCAGTTGTTAACATGCCAGAAAACATTCCAACCAACAGCCCCCTGCCTGGACTGTCGCTGACCGTTAAAGATCTTGACCAAGGCGTTAACGCATCTTTTGTCATCGTATTGCTTAACCACACGGGTATATTCTCAGTGGAGCCCTCGAATGGACAGGAATTGGCTGTGGTCTCCATTCGGGTAAAAAATACATCCGCCATCGATTATGATCTCGGCACAAAATTGTACATGCTTAGCATTGAAGCTCGTGAAGACAAGAGTCCTGTCGGCCTGAGGCTCACTGGATCCAGCACCATCGCAGTCGTAGTGGTGGACATCAACGATCTCAGTCCAGTGTTTAATTCAAGCTCTTACAGTTTCACAGTTTCTGAGTTGGCGACCGAAGGTACGGTGGTGACGTTTGGCATCCAGGCGACGGACGCCGACTCCGGTGTCTTCGGCACGGCGGGAATTCGATATTCGCTTATCGGCAACGGCGCGGACAAGTTCGAGATCCGCGATCCAACCAGGGCCATTGTTAGCATCCGTCGCTGCGCAGGGGTTCTCGGCAAAGGTCCACTCTGTCTGGATCGTGAAATGGTTGTGACTTACACGCTCTTCCTGGTTGCCACTGACAACCTAGGAGCTGGGAACGCGAACTCTACCACAGTTATCATCACATTGTTGGACGAAAATGACAATGCCCCGATATTTGACAGCGCAACTGGAACGTATGAGTTTTTCATTAACGAAGGCCAGACTAGTGGTTCACCGATTTTTCAAGTCTCAGCCACAGACGCCGATTCCCCTCTGAATGGCAACAATGTCATCCAGTACTCGATCGTCGGCGCAAATGGAACAACGGACGGTCTTTGGAGAATTCTGACTGGCGGAATCATCATCGCATCGCGGCCTGTGGATTACGAGACTATTCCGGGCCTGACCGGGAGCTACATATTTTTTGCTCAGGCTCAAGACTCCTCGTCTCCCTACTTCAAAGCCTACGCCAGGGTTGTTATAAATGTGATCGATTTAAACGACAACGCGCCGATTTTTACGGTGCCCAGCCCAGTCAGTTTGTCTGTGCTGGAGACTATGAACGGTACGCACTATTTGACAACACTGAGAGCAACAGACGGTGACTTGCCCACCACTGCGAATGGCCGAGTGTCCTATTACATCCAATCCGGAGCTCAGGGAAAATTCGTCATCAATGCAACATCAGGAGAGCTAAGCACAACTGCCAGCGCGACCTTCGACTACGATGTTCAGCCTGTTTATGTTTTGGGTATAATAGCCGAGGACGGAGGCAGTCCAAGGTTGCAGGCGGTGATGCGAGTTAATGTGCAGGTGATTGACACCAACAACAGGTTTCCGTACTTTCTAATGAATCCGAAGCTGGTGCAGATTTACGAAAATGCCACGATTGGCACCATTGTAACACAAATGACAGCCGTTGATCAAGACTCAACCTCGCAGCTTAACTTCACAGTGCTCTCGACTGTTTACAAGAAGCTAGATAGCACTGTCACAACTAGCAACGCAACCCTGTTCGACCTGAGTCCCACATCGGCAAACGTAACCGTGCTGAATAAATTAAATCGAGATATGGTCTCAGAAGTGAGCATGTTGATCCACGTTGCAGATCTTAACGCTACTTCAGCCCAGACTGCTACGGCAACACTTATCATCGCTATACTAGACGTCAACGACAGATATCCAGAGTTTGTAAGCCCTTGGACACTGGCCAATCCGTATTATAATCTGACTGTCGACGAAGAGCAACCGATTGGTACTTTCGTTGCCGTTCTGACTGCAACCGATCCAGACGGGCCTCTGAGCGGATACTACATTGTGAATGATCCGCTCTCAGCTTTCTCCATTTCTTCATCGGGCACTGTGACCTTGAGAGGTCGAATCGACTTTGAAACAGTAGAGGCTACGACATTCACAGTGATGGCGGTGGACTCCGGTGTACCGAGACTGAGCGCGACTGCCACAGTAAGAATCTTGATAAACAACATTAACGACATGAGTCCCAACGTTCTACAGTCGCAGTACCAGTTCTCTCTGGTAGAGAACTACGGTCCTGCACCGTCCACCCCACTGACCGGTCCGAATCGATTTCTGGGAGTCGTAAACGCTACTGATGCTGACAAAGGTGACTTTGGTCGAGTAACTTTCCACCTAGCGGACCCTCGATTCTTATTGGGGACATCAGCTAACGGAGCCGAGGTCTACGTCAACGGTTCCGCTTTCTTTGACCGCGAGGCGACCAGCCAGGTGGTGCTTCAGCTGCAGGTGTCAGACAGTCCCGCTAATCCTGCTGTACGGCGATTCGTATCCGCTCCGATCTACTTGCAGATTCTAGACATCAATGATAATCCACCCAGATTTTTGGTCTCCGACTACTACGCAACGCTTGGCAACAATGCACCTATTGGAACTCTTCTGGTTACTGTGTTAGCCACCGACGTAGATATTAATAATACCTTGACGTACTCGCTGCTGCCATCAGTTAATTCGGCTCTTTTCGCTGTGAACTCCAGCACTGGTCAGCTCACATCGACGCAGTCGCTCACCACTAAAGCAGGAAATATGCTACTCACGGCAGTAGTGTCTGACGGTGTACACAACGCCAGCAGCCTGGTGCACATTACTGTACTGGAGTCCAGTCGGTCGCCTCCGGTGTGGATTTCGCCTAGCAGTGACAACAACACTGTGCAGGTGCTGGAGGAGCAGTACCTGGGCCTGATCATCACCAGGCTGCAGGCCCGCGCTGACAACAGCAGCAGCACCGATGTGGCGCGACTCACCTACGGCCTCATTTATGGCGACGTTTTTGTGGATGAGACGCCGCAGTTTAAGTTGAACCCCGTCACCGGCGTGTTGACTGCCAACATGATTTTCGACCGTGAAAGTGTCAATCAGTATTTAATTAACGTAGCAGTGAGAGACGGACGCACACCACCGTTACAGTCTCGCCTATTTGTTACCGTCCAAATTCTGGACGTTGACGATCACCAGCCAACTTTTGACCGGTCAAGCTACACATTCAGCGTGGCTGAGAGTGTTCTTGTCAACATCAGCGTCGGCGCTGTGCATGCCACTGACTTGGACATTGGCGCCAACGCAGTAGTTCGCTACAGCATAGTTCTAGGCAACACTGGCAACGCATTTCGCATCGACCCAGTCACTGGTGAGATATTCGTCAACTCTCCCCTGGACCGAGAGACAACAGCTGCCTACACGCTACAAGTTGGCTCCGGCAGTGCTGGCTCCACGGCCGTTGCCTCCGTAGTCTCCGTGAACGTCAGTATCGGCGACGTTAACGACAATCTGCCGGCCTTCTCGCAGTCAATTTTCAGTGCAAGCTTGCCCTACGACAGCCCGTTCGGTTCGCTTGTCATTAGAGCCATCGCCACGGATCCCGACTACGGAAATAACGCTGTGATTGCCTTCTCGGTGTCAGATGACCAGGGCCTGTTCAGCATCGATAGCAGTGGACGAGTGACACTGGTGCGCCTTCCGACATCGTCTTCATCCACTGCCATCTCGGCGCGCCTCTCTGCGTGGAATCCTATCAGCACTTCAGCTATCTCCACTGCCACACTACGGGTCTGGTTCACCTCCTCCTCGCAAGTCGCCGTCCTGACCGTCACGCAGACGCCGGACTGGGTGACTCAGCACCTAGACATGTACCGCGCTCAGCTCATTGCCATCACCAACTCCAGCAATGTGTTCATCAACACCGTCCGGTACCACCTCGACAAGGACGGCGTGCCAGACCTGAAGCGAACGGACATGCTCGTGTCCGCCGCCCGGCCAGACCTCACACTCTACGCTGGCGCCGATTTGTCCAAGGTGGTGCTCTCCGCAATGTCCAATGGCGACACGGCGGCCAGCTTGCGATTCCTGCAGTTGCAGGGTGCGGCCGGAGCCAGCGACCCCGGCGCCGCTGGCCAAGTCGACTTGAGCCTTCCAACCATAGCAGCCTGCGTGGTGCTGGCAGCTGTGCTGCTGTCCGCTCTGGGCTATGCGATCGCCATGTACTGCATGCAGCGCAGCCTGGCCGCCAGCTGCACTGCCCAGGCGGGCGCCAACAACCTCCAGGTGCTGAACATCCAGGGCATGCAGAAGCGCAATATGGCTTACGCTGAGAGTACGGTTGTTGGCTAAACGTAGAGCCTGTGCGAGCTGGCGACGGATAATTTGCTTGCCTTTCTACTGCAACTAGGCTGGTTGACACGATGCGTGAGAATGTCAATTTGCTTTTTTGTGTTAGATTTTTTCTATTTTCGGTGAATATTTCGGCCACCAATATAAATATCAGATAGCACAAGGCCATGGACTAAAAAAGTTCTTAAGGATGCATGGAACTATATTTTTGTCAATTCAATCTCGGTTCGCGTCAATGTATATTACTTATTCAGAATCTGATTCAATTTGGTTTCTTATATTATATAGATGTAACTTTTTTGAGTGGGTAAATGTAATGGAAACTTTGCGAACCCATTTTTAGCTGAGAAAAAATTCAAACAATGATCACAGCACAAACTTTCCATACATAGCAAGAACTGTTTTATTCAACTGCGCAAATCAGGTTGAAAATTTTATAATAAACGTGACTATTGTTTCATAAGTATTCTTATAAAAATGAAACAATTTTTACTTTGTGCTACATTTTGACACTACAACTACTACGATGGCAACTACTACTTATAATACTACTACTACTACTACTGCTACTACTACTGCTACTACTACTGCTACTACTACTGCTACTACTACTGCTACTACTACTACTGCTACTACTACTACTACTACTACTGCTACTACTACTGCTACTACTACTGCTACTACTACTGCTACTACTACTACTGCTACTACTACTACTACTACTACTACTACTACTACTAATACTAATACTACTACTACTACTACTAGTACTAGTACTACTACTGCCGCTACTACTACTACTGCTACTACTACTACTGCTACTACTACTACTGCTACTACTACTACTAATACTACTACTACTACTACTACTATTACCTCTACAACCTGCCTGTCGCCTACGGGCGTAGCAACGAACAAACAGTTTCCCTAAACGATTCACGCCACAAACTCTCCAGAAATCAATTATTCATAGCAGCAGGCGGCGGTCTGTGAGACTGCGCCTTTCATGCATTTTTCAGTGAGAATAGGCTGCATCTGGGCAGAACAGGACGTTTAATGACCTAATTTAATTGAATCTAACGCCCCAGATGAATCCAATTTCAGGGCTGTGCAGGACGTGCTGTTTTATCTTAAAAAATAGTTCGTTTTCATAACTGGATCACTCTTCTACTAAATTGTATTGAGAAACTTTAATGCACCGAGGTAGAATATTGACAAACATGTAGGATACTCGTGCATGTAGCTCGTATTCACTTTTTCACCTCCGCTTTTTCATCTTTCAAAGTTTCAGCTCAAGTACCGCTTCAATACACTGAGCTCTTCTATTTGGGTCCTTCCGAATCCTATGAGTAATCCAGTCTGCCAAGCAGAGATCCCTGCCGCGAATGGTTGAGAACCATTCAAATTTTCCAGCAGTATATGCGTTTGGAGTCTGCCATTGTGCTTGAGCTAAAGATACCTGTTTGCAGCTGAGGACTCAGGACTATATTGGCCATGGCAAGTCACTGCCCGAGCTGGCTTTGAAGATCCAAATGGGGACCACTTGAGAGACGTTGAATCCGGTTCCTGCACCTGAGAGCTTCAGGTGAGCGACTCCAACTGAAGACTCAAGCACAAAGAAGAAGAGGAGAGAAGGGTGAGGGAGCCAAGCACTCATTGAGGCGCAGTCTGAGGGCGTGACTCCAAAGTGAAAGGCCCTGGCGGTAGGCGCACGGCTGGATACCGGGGATCGCTGGCCTGGCCAGTTGGGAAGGTGCAGCGGGTGGGGTGGGCCCGATCAGTAGACCAAGGGATTTGTTGTAGACTAATCTGCCGGATAGAGAAGAAGCGAGGAACAGGTAGGAGGTGGACAGTAGCCCCGCCTCAGACTAAATGGGCAAGTTCCGGAGGCCACTGCCCACCGGTGACTGCACCAAACTCCGTTCCCCCGTTGCCACAATAGCGACCTGCCAGTGGGTCTCGCCGCGACAATTCACGGCAGTTGATAGCTTAAGGAAAGTGGTAGTTTAGGAGCGAAGGAGAGTCGAGAGCAAACGTTGTGCATGTGTACAGGCGGCGCCGCGACGCCTCAAGCGACAATCACGCTGCTCACTCTGCTCCTGACGCTACTGCTGCTGTTGCTGCTGACGGCCTCTGCGAGACCAGTCGAATCGCTGCAGTCCCGCTGCCAGTGGAGTTCCTGGGCTAGGCCAGCGAGTCGACAGTGCCAGTGGCACAATCGAACCGTGGGCCTGTCCTTCCAAGGTCACGTGATCAGTCGCATGGTGACGTTCTGTGCAAAAATTTCTCGCGTTCGAACGCTTAGATGCGCCGACAGTTATACGGGCGTTGAGGACACATCGGAGCGGTCGCAGAGCGAGTTCCTTGAACCGGCAGCGTTTGCGCCAGGAATGGACCCGCTGAACGACCAGCCTCTGCCAGTGCGGCAATCAAGCGATGACTGCACCGAGAGCCGATGCCCACCGCTTGAAGGCCAGTGGTGCTACTGGACCGCATTGGCTGACTGCAACAGACAGTGCCGCCTGACTCGCCTCAACAATAGTCAGGTTGGTACCGCCGAAGTCTTTCTTGTCCGACGACGTCTCTGCGCCTGTCCGAAACCGCGAAACCGTGGAGCCCAATGTCCCGGCGTCGGAATCGAGCGCGTTCGCTGCCGGTGCGAGTCTTTGGCCGACAGCCTCCGCGCCTTCCTCGTCACAGTGCCTGGTGCGCTGACGGCAGCCGGGGCCGCGATCGGCGTCTGCGTCCTAGCCGCCTGCTGCGTAGTTCGCGCTCGCTTCGACCCAGACGGAGACGATGACGAGTTGGAAGTTCGGAACAACGGCATTCCAGTGGCTTCAGGCTGCGCTGTTTCTCTGGTTGAGCTTCCGATTGAGCAAACCTCACTGCCCCACAGCGGCAGCTCCCTAGTTCCCGGTTCTGGGGAGTCGACCGCTACACTTCAGCAGCCTGACGGACGCTACCAGGGGATTTCGCGATGCCAGCGACAACCAGCGTCTTCTCCACCCGAGCCTCCAGCAAGAAGACGAAAGCGACGACCAGCACCATCACCGCCTCCAACCCTGCAGCAAGAACCATCGGCATCTGCTAGACAAGCAATGAATTCTTTGTCTTTGTCACGCTCGATTACAGTCAAGTATTTCTCACAAGTTTCTGATGATGTAGTTTAATGGATAAATACATGCATTTTATTCGTATTTAGATGTACTTGTCAATAAACATCTAATATCGCATTTTCGCGCATACACGAATATTTACGGCATACAAATTGAACTTTGGATCGACATGACCGGACGCTGAATTGAAGTCCCTTTCCTATTCTGGAACTTAGTTTTCGAATATAAAATATAACCAAGTTAATTTTAACTCAAACTATTACGAGTACTAGCCCGAGGTTTGCGTAAATTTGATAAACCTACGATAGGAATCTGTAGCAGTTTTATTACCAATACCATTTAGTAGATCAAAAGCCTTCAAATGTAAGGTTTCTTCTTTTTTAACTGTTTTATTTTGATGATTTAATTTCATAACTTATAACTTTTTTATGTGATGTAGACCAACAAATAGGCGATCTTGAAAATTATCACAAGAACGAAGAACGAGGAAAATGTTCTGAACTCTGTCTGGATTTTATGCTTTTCATTTAGTTATGGTAAACATATTAAGGAAAAGGTCTCCAGGAAATTTTTTGCATGTCAGTTGCTTAAGAGCCTTGTTTACACAATGCAAGTGGCAAGCGAAATTATCGGTTTCTCACTACGTGACTCACAACTGCCGATTGTAAAGATTAGAGTAAGATGTAGCATATAATTGTTTCAGTGCCTGCAAAAAAATCAACTAAATATTTGTATGACCGTTTCAATATTTTGACCGTAAAAATAAAATTTGCAACTGACATTTTGCCGACAAAAGACAGTGCTATTTCAAGGACAACAGCACACGACAAACATATGATCGCATACACTCGTTACTCGTATAAGGGAGTGTGCAATTTTAAAATAGAACTTTCTTGGAAATCGAACTAAATGTCAAGTCAGCCGAATCCAAACTGAAAACTTCTTATTGTCAAATCAAATTCGTAATTTTAATATTTCTCCCAACAGATACTTAATTAAATATAGATCGTGTTATTTCAGTAGTCTATTAGACGCATTTTTCAGGAATTATGCCCAAAAGTTATTTAGAAAATATGCTTTTAGCACTTACTTGACTAGTGTTGAATGTTATAAAGTTTTACAAATGTAGATATATACTTTATTTTAGTAGTTCTTGACCCTAGCATTCCATTTATTTTAATTTCAGTAAAATAGTAGCAATATAGGCCTATACTCTCGTAGGTTGTAGCTATATAATATAATGTCGCTTTCCTAATGCTGATATTTGCATATCTATAATTTTGGTTTGATAGATCATTGATATACGATTTAATTGCTAGCTACTTGATACATGATTAATGGCCATCAACACTGACATGTCCTGGAAATTCGTTTTTAGGATTCAGTTTTTATATAAAAGCAGTGCAATTTTTTTCATATTAGTTAACATTTTCATCATAAAAAAATAATCAGAAAATTAAGATCTCTTAAAATAAAAACTCTAAATATATGAAACAATGATAGCTATTTATTAGGCCTTTTTGGTTATTACTATATATGTATTTGTTAAAATTAGTTTTTTTCTATTTTCACATTCTAACAATATTGTTTTAATAGATATCTTCTCAAAGTGTATGTATGTTGGTTTGCCCAATTTATTAAATCTTGACTTAAATGAGCATATAAGAGATAGAGTTGCATAGATAAATTTGAAGTATTGTGATTGACTTATTCAGTTAACAATTTTTACTTTTAAATAGAACTGCTTTCAGTTTAAGTTCATGTCAGCCTACAATATCAACACTTTAGGTATATCATTTTTTACTTTGCTGAAAAGCTAGTAAGTGATATTCTAAGATAGTGACCAGCTAGAAAACTCATTTACCTTTTGTGCGATTAGTTTCTCATTTATCCTGATTCTAGATAGTTTCTAAAAAAATGGTGATATTATGTATATCAAAGTGTTTTTGATAGCTTAAATTCTTGTAAGCATGCAACCATGATCAATTATCATTGCTACTCTTGGACTAAAAATTTTGCAGTGAATACAAAAACTTATGGCTTAGGATTTATAGGCTAAACTAAAAAGCTTGCAAATCTCTTGCTTTAAATTGTAGAGCTAAAATTTACACTGCCAAGATAGGACCTAAGATAAAAATTTTCTTACAAAATCTTTATAGTATGACCACTTCAGTCTTGTTTTTTCAATAGCAGTTACCCTGTTGACAAGCAGCTATACAGTATTTTGTGTATCATGTGTATATGCACACTGCAAAGGTTGCTTTTGCAGCCCTAATCACCTATGCCAGACTATTACCTGCATATTCGCCGACATCGCCGGGGTGGCCACCTCGTCCTGGATGCCTGGCGTCGCCAGCTGCGCGATCAATTCAATATTGAAGAAGCCGGCGGCGGTGACATCCTCCTGCTGACACTGCTTGATGGCGATGGAGCCGCCGATGGCAATGGCAAGTCAAAGACGCCCTGTTTGACTGGCCACGAACGGGCGGCCGCCTGCTCCCGCGCTCTGGCTCAGTGCCGCGCTGACGGACCTCTGGCTGAGGTGTTCGGCGGCGGGCGCGTAGGAGGCTCCAGCGTCGGTGGAACCTCCTGGCTGGATGCAGATCCTTCGCTGATGCGATTCTGCAAGCGAAAGGTTTGTAACTAGCTCTGGTTTCGATAGAACTGGCTGCTGGAGGAGCTGAAGGCTGATGGACATTCAGTAAGGTGGGGTTGAAGGCTGATGGACAGTCAGCAAGGTGGGGCTGAAGGCTGATGGACAGTCAGCAAGGTGGAGTTGAAGGCTGAGTGAATGGTGTCACAGATTGCTATCGGAAGGGATTAATGCCAATGCAAAGCTCCCAAATCCAGGGATTTCTCCGTTCGCACGGGCCGCTGCATCGGCCCGCCGAGGCCCGCTCGGTGTGGCGCCGCCTGCTGACCTCCACCCGGCCGCCCGTCGATCAGCTGCGCGCCTACTTCGGCGAGCCCGTGGCTCTGTACTTCGAGTGGATGCACTGCTACAGCTGCTGGCTAGGGCCGCCCGCTGTGTTCGGCCTGCTGCTCTCTCTGGTGTCCCTCCGCTCCGGAGTGTCCGTGGACAACAATCCCTACCTGTCGTTGTACGCAGTCGGCCTGGCTGTCTGGGGCTTCGCCTTCCTGAAGCTGTGGCGACGCCGCGAGACAGAGCTGGCGCACGCCTGGGGCACCCTGGGCCTGGTCCGGCTGGCCTCCAAGCTCAGGCCCGAGTTTCAGGGCTGGAAACGGATCAGCCCCGTCACTGGGGAGCCGGAGATTCATTATCCGAGGTGGGAATACACGTTTTATCAGTAGCTATCCTAGCATCAAGATATGGGATCTTCATTAACAACTTGGGGATATGGGATTTTATCAATCAGTATCCCAGAATAGGGATATTAAAATGTATTTATTACTATCCCAGAATGGGGACATTGGTTTTTTTTCAATAAATTTCCTAGAATGGGGATATGGGATCTATCTATCCCAGAAAGGTACTTGTTTGTATGTAAACGCAAAAAATCATCACTCAGGTGGCGTCGCCGGCTAAAGCAAGTCTGCACCGGCCTAGCAACCGTTGCCATGCTGCTAGTCGTATTCGTGTACACGGTGTGCAGCCTGAATCTGCAGGGCATGGTGGAGCCGGTGCACAGGTTCAACTACACCAACCCCTTCCACATCGGCCCGCTGGCCGCGCACGCCAGGCCTGGCGGAGTTTTCGACCGCTCGCGAACCGACCGGGCCGTCCTGACAGCCGTGCTGCACTCGGCCGGAGTCTGCCTGCTCAACCGGCTGCTGTTTCGGCGCGTAGCCGAGGCTCTGACCAAATGGGAGAACCATGCCACCGTGGCCGAGCACGAGTCCGCTCTGGTGAGCTCTCTGTCTCACTCTACTCTCCCCGTCTCACTCTACTTTCCCCGTCTCGCTCTACTCTCCCTGTCTCACTCTACTCTCCCTGTCTCACTCTACTCTCCCTGTCTCACTCTACTCTCCCTGTCTCACTCTACTCTCCCTGTCTCACTCTACTCTCCCCGTCTCACTCTACTTTCCCCGTCTCGCTCTACTCTCCCTGTCTCACTCTACTCTCCCTGTCTCACTCTACTCTCCCTGTCTCACTCTACTCTCCCTGTCTCACTCTACTCTCCCTGTCTCACTCTACTCTCCCTGTCTCACTCTACTCTCCCTCTCCCACTGATCCCCTCGCCTCCAGGTGCTGAAGCGCTACGTCCTGGAAGCCTTCGACTACTACGCCGCCCCGCTCTACCTGGCCTTCTACGAGCTCGACGTCCTGGCCCTGCGCTCCGCCCTGTTCACCCTCTTCGTTGCCGACTGCCTCCGTCGCCTAGCAACCGAGCTGCTTCTGCCGTGCTGTATTCGCCTGGCTCACGACCGGGCTAGGCGACTCCGCGACGCCGCCGCCAAGAAGACTGACAGCGGTGACGATGGCGAGCCTCCCATCGGCCCGGCTGGCGATGGCGATGGAGGCGGTGAGGGCGAAGATGCGATCGCCGATCGGCGCGTGGCGGACAAGAGCCTGCTAGCCGAGGTGTCCTGCGATCGCTACGAGCAGTTCGACGACTACCTGGAGATGTGCATCCAACACGGCTACATCCTGCTGTTCGCCTCGTCCTTCCCGCTCGCTTCGCTGCTGGCCATCGTCACCAACGCTGTGGAGACTCGCTCCGATGCCTTCAAGCTGTGCTTCGTGACCAGGTGGGGCCAAGATTCAAGCTTACTCTTCCAATAATCTTGTAGGCAATATTTTTATTATAATAATTGATTACACCTGACACAATCGGGCCAGAAGTGCCGCCGACAGCACGGCCGCAGCTATTGCGCGGCGCATCAGAAGGCTACTTACGCTGTTCAGTCCATGGACTGGAAGATGCCACACCTACCCTCAATTACCCCAGCTAATGCTGGAACACGTTTAACAGCTGAGTGGACTCAAACAAAGCTGAGTTCAAGTGTCTTGCTGAATGACACAAAATTTTTCCGTGCAGTCGTGAATCGAACCCTCGACCTTGAATTCGTCCGTCCACTCTGAATCTAATGCATGGTAGTTTTATCTAAAATTTATTATCCTAAGTTGTTATATGGGATTTGAACTGGAAATAACCTTTGGATGGATAGGAATTGGACTTAAAAAACTGTAATCAGTAGATAGGATATTTTTAACTAGAATCTCCCAATGATAAGATCCCAAAATTCACCGATCCCCCAGGCGCCCAGTCGCTCCGGCCGGTGTCGCGCGCCAGTCGTCCGCCTGGCAGTCGGTGTTGGCCGCCCAGACCTGCCTGGCCGCCTTGACCAACGCCGTCATCATTTGCGTGTCCTCCGAGCAGCTGGTTGCCTGGCTGCCCGCCCTCTACGACACCGCGGCCGCCGCCTCAGCCTCGTCGGCGGAAGCCATCATCGCTGCTGGCATGGGCCGCTACGTTGTCGCCGCGGCATTCGTCATCGAGCACGCCATCCTGCTGGCTGGCGCCCTCATCCACCTGTCCGTCAGCGACGTGCCCGCCTCCGTTCGGGTCGCCTTGGACCGGCGCCTCTTCCTGGCCGAGACCGCTGCGGCTGCCGCAGCAGCTGGTGGCACTGACGCAGGCGCTGCTGTTTGCTGCGGCGTCGGTGGCGAAGCTCAGAAGACTGAATGAGCGTGGGATAAAGATTCCAGGAATCGAGCTGGGATCTTCGCCTCAAATTGATGGGTTTTTTTATTTTGTGAATTGATATTCAATGTGCGGGAGATTCATTCATTGGGGATTTTTTAAAGGAGATTCTTTGGGTGACAGATTTTGTGCGTGTGGCATTTCGTAGGTGGGCATTCTAGGAGTGAGAGATTCTAGGAATGGGAGATTCTATGAGTGGGAGATTCTTGGAATGGGAGATTCTAGGAATGGGAGATTCTATGAGTGGGAGATTCTTGGAATGGGAGATTCTAGGAATGGGAGATTCTATGAGTGGGAGATTCTTGGAATGGCAGATTCTAGGAATGGGAGATTCTAGGAGTGGGAGATTCTAGGAATGGGAGATTCTTGGAATGGGAGATTCTAGGAATGGGAGATTCTAGGAGTGGGAGATTCTAGGAATGGGAGTTTTCATGAATAGGAAATTCCGTGGATGAGTTTCTGTGAGTGGGAGACTGAGTTTGAGAGTTTCTAAATGCGAAACCTTCTGATTGTCATATTTTACTAGTTTAATATTTCAAGCTTCTAGATCATGGGAATGACTGGCGATCGTGAATACTCTGACTCATTTGAACTATAAAAGCTAGAATGAATACGATTCTCTCCTAGAAAATCGAATTATTTATTTGTTTCTCACAATCCCTTGGATGCAAAATTCAACAAAAAGTATTGTGCATTACCTGAGTAGTACTTGCAATAGTTGCGGGGCAAGTCTTGCCTATTTTAATTAGCACCATTTTTAAGGTCTGTTGTACTTTTGGAAAGTGCCTTTGTTAAATCTCTACCACTTAAAGAACGAAATAATCCCATGTTTATAAATGAGTTGACTTCAGAATCCTTTTAGCTAGTGATTCGTAAATATCAGTATTGTAGATTTGAAGCTTTTAAACCACGGTTTAGCAAAGTATTTTTTAATTAACTGCGATTAAAAATATATTTATGGCCTTAATTTTTTACCTTAAAGCGCATCAAAATGTCGTTAGTCCTTTTTTTCCTTGAAAGGGATTCCGGATTGAGTGCAAAAGTGTTCAAAATATTGGTTGGTACATCTTAGAGCTTTTAAAATTTGTATACACTCTAGAACTGTACAAATATATGTACACTCAAGAACTGTACTAATCTGTGTACACTCTAGAACTGTACTAATCTGTGTACACTCTAGAACTATACAAATCTGTCATCACACTGTAGACCGAGTACAAGTCTTTGTACAATTCAGGGCTATATAAATCGTATAGATCAATTAGGATTTCCAAACGCACTTCAATGTCTTTCCAGCCTCAGTCAGCTTCTCAGCCGCTGCTGCTATTATGCTGCATCGCTGTCGCGTCGGCTTCCTCGTCGGCATCAGGGTCGGCCCCGTCGATTCTGGTGGCCGTGGCGGCGCGCAACAAGGCGCACTCGCTAGGCCACGCTCTGGCCTGCCTGCGCCGTCAGCGCTACCCCAAGCACCGGCTGGGCCTTCTGCTGATGGTGGATCACAGCGCGGACGCCACCGCCGCCGTGGCTGCAGAGTGGAGCCGAAGCCTGCGGCCATGGTACAGCTTCGTTCAGCTTCTGGTGGGGAGCCATTTTACTAGATATAAAACTTGATATAATTTCTTTGCGCCCTACTGATAAGTAGTGTGATTTAAAAGCGAATTCTAACGATTCTAACGTCTTTCCATCCATAGCTTATATGAAAAATTTTCATTCGTAAATGAACTTGACTCATTGAATATCTCGATTCCCTGACAGGTTGAATCCGAACCGACCGCCTACCCGGGCGAGGCCAGCCAGCTGGACTGGCCGGCGTCCCGCATGCTTCGCCTCATCCGCCTGCGCCAGCGGTCGCTGGACACGGCCCGCCAGCGCCGATTCGACTTCCTCCTGCTGCTGGACGCTGACGCCCTGCTGACGGACCCGACAACGCTGCGAGCTCTGGCAGCCGCGGGCCGACCAGTCGTGGCGCCGCTGCTGCTGACCGGACGGCCGCACTCGCTGGCCGCCAACTTCTGGTCGGCCATTGGCCAGGACGGCTTCTACAGGCGGGGCGCCGACTATGCCAGAGTGCAAGGCCGTCAGCCCGGCTGGGTCGGCCTGCAGCCGGCCGCCGTGCTGCACACCTGCGTGCTGCTGTCCACCAGGTCCAATATTCGGCTGCACCCTCCGCCTCGCGATTACCCGGTGGATTGGCCCATAGACGATTTGTCCCTGTTTCACTGGGCTGCCAGAGGCCTGCAGCCTCGCATTGACAATCGGCGCGTCTATGGCTTCTACCCGGCCTCGGCTGTGGAGCCAGCGGAAGGCCTGGCCGCCGACCTGCTGGAGCTGGGCAGCTTTCGTCGCCTTCTTACGGATCTGAGGGATCAACTGGCCACCGCACTTCCCCATCCGCATCCGCGTCAACATCCGCGTCAGCATCCTCATCAACGTACGCGCCCCCCGCCGGTGTTCATCATCGGCCTCGCCAGGCGGCCTGAACGCCTGGCCCGCCTGTCCGCCGCGCTGACAGACGCCGGCTGGCCTCACCGGGCCATTCGCGCCGTCGACTGGCGCAGCCTTCAACGTCGCCGAGGTCGGCGACGCCCGATGCGGGCGCTGCCCGGCTATCGCGACCCGGCGAGCGGCCGGCCGCTGACCCTTGGCGAGGCCGCCTGCCTGATGAGCCATCGGATTGTCTGGCGTTTAATTCGTAGACTTCGTCTGGATCGGGCCATCGTACTGGAAGACGACGCCGACCTGTCGCCGGAGTTCGAAGCCCTGACTACGGCGGCGCTGGCCGAAGCCGACGCGCTGCCGACCTGGGATCTGCTGTACCTGGGCAGGAAGCCGCTTCAGGTTGGAGCGGAGAGACCCGTGCCAGGCAGCCGCTGGCTGCTGCTCCCAGGCTATTCGCACTGGACTGTGGCCTACGTGCTGACCCGATCGGGGGCCAGGAAGCTTCTTCGCCTGCGTCTGCTGCCCGACCGTCTGGTGCCAGTCGACGAGCTCCTGCCGGCCGCCTACGGAGTCAGCCCGCACGCCTGGTCTCGCCAGATTGTCTCGCCGTCCGACGATCAACTGGCCGCTCTGTCCGTCTGGCCACTGCCGGTGGAGCCGCACCGTTACACCGGCATGCCGGGTCACCGCAGTGACACGGAAGACGCGCCGATGCTTTTGTCGCCAGAGCGGCAGGCGTTTGAGCGGCTTATCGATGAGATGGCGCGGTGTCCGGCTTGAGAACCAATTGTTAATCCCAATTTTTAAATACTCGTACTGCTTCAATTAGAACTGCGCTCATTACTTAGCTTTTGTACAGTTTGCGTGAACGTATATGTAGTTCGAATGTACTTAAAAAGTATGGATGTACTTTTTAACGTACGCATGTACTTTTTTGATTAAGCGTGTACTTTTTTTGGTATGCGTGTAATTTTTAAGTACTTTTTAAGTAGGCATGTACTTCGTTTCTTTTTCAATAAACAAAGTACTTTTACTACACAGTTAGAAGGTAGAAAATACATCTTCCAGATGGGCAAGGTGAGCCCTTTCTTCAAAACGCGAGTACATGTTAAAAGTACATACGTAATTTTCCAGAAGTGCTGGTTCCGCTTTCATTTTTCCCTTTTGGCATTTTTTCTGCAATTTACGAGGTAATTCTGTAAATAGTAAACTATTACGAACACATTACTTTCTTCCTGTATCAGATTTTTAATGCACTTTTACACTTTGTTTTTAAGTGGTTTACTCACAGCTGTTCCAGCTTTTGTTTTGATAAATCGAACTCACTTATCGCCGGTAATTAATGTTTAGCAACTGTAGTTTCTGTGTTTGACAATGAAAATTCCTTTCATATCCTTATATTACTAGCCTATTAGCCTATATACGTGCGTGTTTTTTACAATCGATTGTGCTAATTCACAGCTCCCATTTTTAATCGGCTGTGCGGGCAATTAGGAATGGTCTAAAACCTTTGTTATTAACAGTCTTTTCCGCTGAAGCTGCATTTATTGCGTTAGTGCACCAGTTTAAAATGATTATTATTCCATTCGCCTTTTCATTATTCTATAAATTGGGCTTTTTCTTAAATACACTGCCCTTGCCAGCTTGTCTTCAACAAGAGATTTGAGTAACTGATTTACGACCTATTAAGCATTTTTCTTTGAGTTTGAGATTTCAAGTCTGATTGTTCAAACCTGCACTGCTACCAATGTCCACCCTCCCTGCAACACTCGCGCCTCTACCTCACCTTGTTACTTCTCCATCTCTCATCTCTTCTCCATCTCTCATCTCTTCTCCATCTCTCACCTCTTCTCACCCCTCTCTCCTCTCACCTGTCTCATCATCAGCATCATTTTTTCTTCCTTTGCTTGTTTGAAATTCTTCTTTCTATGTCGATCGATAATGTTTAGCCTTATTAGCCCCTTACTTCCTTTGTCTCGTTTCTCTTAATTAATTTGTACACCTTCTTTGCAGTTGTTTTGCTGCTTCCAATTTAAACCCTTGTCAATAATCTGATTTGTTAAGGCTCTCCTCGAAATGAAAAAAATCCATTTTCTATGACACTGTCGAATGAAAATGCGAGTTTGAATCGAGTTATTTTCTTTGAAAGCTAATGAACCTTGCTTGGCTCTCAGAATCGATCTGTTCCATCGGTATTTTCGAGTCATTGGTAGACTGTTTTTTGGAGTCCAGCAACGGTTGTTCCACGCATTGAATGTCTATGGCCACGACTTGCTATATCCGTATTGTTAAACTAACTATAACTTTGGGCCATAGACATTTAGTTGCACTGCTTCGACTGTCTACGGGTTGAACCCTGAAAATCATACAATTGCTATCTCGTGCACCAAACGTATACTCCGCATATGGACACAATTCATTTATTAATTACTGGTATCAAATCTGAGTAAAGTAAATTCTAGAAAATGCAAATGTATTAACTTTTACTGAAAGGGGCATGAGCACTCTGTTAATAAAAGTGCAGTGTCATGCTTGCGGCTAATCATTTAGGCGATTCCAGCTGTCGGCTTCCAGTGATTATGGATCAGTGTGGCAGCTGCCGCGGTCGGCTGACTGACAAACCTTTGATTGAGTTATTCATTGTACGAGTAGCTATACTGTGTGCGATCATAAACCATGATTGAATACCACGTGCACTCTGTTATTGATCCTTACTGTCATATTTCATTGTGTAGAACCTCTCAGAATGAGCTTTGCTTTAGCTTTGCTTTAGCTTTGCTTTAGCTTTGCTTTAGCTTTGCTTTAGCTTTGCTTTAGCTTTGCTTTAGCTTTGCTTTAGCTTTGCTTTAGCTTTGCTTTAGCTTTGCTTTAGCTTTGCTTTAGCTTTGCTTTAGCTTTGCTTTAGCTTTGCTTTAGCTTTGCTTTAGCTTTGCTTTAGCTTTGCTTTAGCTTTGCTTTAGCTTTGCTTTAGCTTTGCTTTAGCTTTGCTTTAGCTTTGCTTTAGCTTTGCTTTAGCTTTGCTTTAGCTTTGCTTTAGCTTTGCTTTAGCTTTGCTTTAGCTTTGCTTTAGCTTTGCTTTAGCTTTGCTTTAGCTTTGCTTTAGCTTTGCTTTAGCTTTGCTTTAGCTTTGCTTTAGCTTTGCTTTAGCTTTGCTTTAGCTTTGCTTTAGCTTTGCTTTAGCTTTGCTTTAGCTTTGCTTTAGCTTTGCTTTAGCTTTGCTTTAGCTTTGCTTTAGCTTTGCTTTAGCTTTGCTTTAGCTTTGCTTTAGCTTTGCTTTAGCTTTGCTTTAGCTTTGCTTTAGCTTTGCTTTAGCTTTGCTTTAGCTTTGCTTTAGCTTTGCTTTAGCTTTGCTTTAGCTTTGCTTTAGCTTTGCTTTAGCTTTGCTTTAGCTTTGCTTTAGCTTTGCTTTAGCTTTGCTTTAGCTTTGCTTTAGCTTTGCTTTAGCTTTGCTTTAGCTTTGCTTTAGCTTTGCTTTAGCTTTGCTTTAGCTTTGCTTTAGCTTTGCTTTAGCTTTGCTTTAGCTTTGCTTTAGCTTTGCTTTAGCTTTGCTTTAGCTTTGCTTTAGCTTTGCTTTAGCTTTGCTTTAGCTTTGCTTTAGCTTTGCTTTAGCTTTGCTTTAGCTTTGCTTTAGCTTTGCTTTAGCTTCTCAAATCTCTTAAATCTAAATGTCAGAAGCCCCTTAGAAGTCTGTCCGCTTGCTCTGTCTCTGATTGGCTGGGCGCTATTAAAGGGCGAATCAGGAGTCGCAGGGAAACCAAGAGGGAGACGGGTAGTTTGATTCCAGGAAAAGTATTTGACGTTGAATTTTAATCGCCCGGGCCTCCTCAATGAATAATCCATGCACTCGGAAAGCTTTTCTTATCATACATTCAATAGTGCTGCACACTATTGGCCACCTAAGTCTGTGAGTATTATAGTTGCAAATCTATTAATAGTCTCATTCGTACACTGGCCAAGTCGCCGCATCAGCCCAGCATGTCGCCTCAGGTTGAAATGATCAGCGTCTGCTTTCACAGCCACCCGCCATTCTCGGACTATCGCGAGCAGGCTGTCAAAGACGGCATCGAAGGAGTGTTCTGGGACCTGACCCGGTCAGGTGTGGCTGACTGCATCGGCAACCGGAGCCTCCAGTTCCAAGTTCGCCGACTCTCCAGCGAGAGTCACCTGCTGGAGGCGGTGTCTGCTGGGGACTGCCGAATTGGCTTCCCCGCCACGTGGACTCCACTGATGGACCGGCTGGCCGCCACAAGATTTCTGCCGGTTGCTAGGTCGCCAGGTGAGTGAGAGTGTACACTGCCTGAACGATGAGAAGGCCAGGGCTGATGAGCTTACTGTACACCTTTGTGTGAATGCGTACGGTATCTGTGTGCGTGTTGTACTCAGAAGTCAGCGGAATGGAAAAAAATGCCCCTCTCTGGCTGCGGGTCATCTGTCATCGAATTAGTTGTTGTGGTTCACCTACATGTGCAGGTAGGCCTACAGCTAGGTTGGGTAAGCTGCGACTCCCCAGGTCCCCAAAAAAGCGCCGCTCGACCCGCGTCCGGAGGAATGACAGAGAGAAACAACAACAGACTCACAGTATCTCGGCTGATGCAACAGTTAGTAGCCGGTCGGTGTTATTATTTGCACTAAAATAGACAGTCTCGTAACCGGTGGGCAGACGAGGTTAGCAAGGTCTAATTAACTGGGCACAACTATATAGCTAGGTTGGCACCACAGAACTCCGGGGTGGGGTAAGAGAGCGCGCAAGGCGGGTGAGATGTACATTCAACAATTAGGGGTAGGCTGGGGCGATCGATACATATGAACTGGGGTGGGGGGCACGCTAGCCGACTGGCGGGGCAGGGAATGAGAAAGAGATGAAAATGATAGGGCAGAGGTGAGGGCTGAGTCACAACATAAATTTTAAGTGATTAATTTTAAGTGTCAACAGCCTCCTGCGGCTCAATGCTGATTAGCACCAGCGCTCATCAGTAAAGTGGATTAATGTGGACCTTCTGCGGAGAATGATTCCCCAGAAGCTATAAATAGCTCGTAGCAACAAAACAACCCTAGCTGAAGAAATTATATTTTTGAAGTCCTTTAGAGTCCTTGATTGGACCAGGCTGGAATGTACTTTACGCCGACCTCCCCGCTCACTGGGCAGGCGCTGTTTGGCTGGACACGACCGGCGGTCCGCACGCCGACGATGGCGCCTGGCAGCTGCGCACGGTGGCTCAGGCGTGGCCGCTGCTGCTGGTCATCCTTCTGTCCTGCGGCTACGCCGGAGTGGCGGTCTGGCTCCTGGAGCGATTGCGCAACTCGCAGGAGTTTCCCAGGCCGTTCGTGCGCGGATTCTGGGAGGGCTGTTGGTGGGCCTTCATCACCATGACAACGGTTGGGTGAGACTTCGAGTTTGAAATTTTGGAAAACGTGATTTTTTGTAGCAGATAAGTTCATATGTAGTTTTTCTCACCTTCATGAAATCTTCACCGAAATTATATCTATCTATGTACGTTAGTATGTACTTTAATAGTACATGCATACTTTTTAACTCCACGTGATATTTCAAATACCTGCACTGTTTTCTGCATCTCCCAAAATACGGGCTCGTATTCACCCAATCGCCATGAAAATCCTTCCAGAATCACAGAGCATCGGCATCGTCGGGATATTCAACGATTCCCGTCGGGGTGTCTGGTGGAAAGAACCACAAGTATATGCATAATATTTTGCTCACAAAATTTCATCACGCAATCTTGTCGGCTATAATTGTTAACTCGTATTTTGGATTGATTAAGTTTTTAACTGATCTGTATGGTGGACATTCACTAAAATCAGCCATTCGGTTTGGGAGCTATCGTGAAGTAGGCAGTGGGTATTTAAAATACCTCCGTGGGGGATAAATTTTGCGGTCTTTCTAATGTTAGAAGTGAATATTCGTGATAAAATATCCTATCTATGTAATTTTTGTGCTCAATTTTCGGCCTAATCCCTTTTCGCCTGGTAACTATGCGCTTAGATACGGCGACAGGTCGCCAAAGTCAGTGTGCGGCCGGCTGTTCGCCTTCGCCTGGATCAGCTTCGGACTGGTGGCCGTGTCCATGTTCACCGCCGGCATCACCGCCGCCCTCAGCGCCCAGGGCCAGCAGCAGTTCGACGATGGCAAACTCATGACAGTTGGGGTGCGGCCGGACTGCGTGTGCGATTTCATTTTTACACGAAACCTGTTAATCAAAACTGTGCCTGGTTTCAGATGATTGTGCTGAACGGATCGCACGAGGAGACCCTGGTCTATGAGTTCGGCTCCACTCCTGTTGGTGAGCGCTGTGGAGACTGTCTGAGATGAGGCTTGTAGACAAAGCACTGGAAACTGAAACTATGAGAACCAACACCTCGAGATCCCGCACCCTGAGAAACCATACTTTTGGAACCCCCACACCCTGAGAAAATAGAGCATTGAATTCCACAACATGAGAACCGACGAACCGAAGAACCCACACTCTGACAACCCATACTCTGAGAGCAAATTGAAATCCACAACATGAGAACCCGCGACCGAAAACCCCTGATTAACACCCTGACTAACCACACCCTAAGAACCCACACTCTGAGAGCCCACACTCTGAGAAACCACACTCTGAGAGCCCACACTCTGAGAAACCACACCCTGATAAACCACACCCTGAGAAACCACACCCTGATAAACCACACCCTGAGAAACCACACCCTGAGAACCCATGCACGCCCTGAGAACCCAAACATTTAGAAACCACACAAAATCCTCACCCTGAGAACACAGGTCAACCCACACCCTGAGAACCCACACCTTTAAAACCCGAAACCTGTGAACTCACACTTATATAACCCTCAGAACACACCTTTAGAAATCTCACTAAAAAGCCACATTTAGTCATAGATTTTCTCCCGCATTTTCCAGTCGTTAATACCTGGGACGATCTGGTGTCAGCCGCAGCCGCCCCACCTCCGGGCTCTCGGATTTTTTCGCCGTCCAACATGAGTTCCAGATGGACCCACGCGACCGTTCGGCAGCCGCACGGTGTCCTGATGGAGCACTTTATGTACCTGCACGTGCGGCAGCAGCACCCGCACCGACTGCACGGCAGGGCGACCGCAGCGCAGCCGACTCTGGTCCGGCGCCCCACCCAGCGGGGCCTCCTGGTGCGCGGCCTGCAGAACAGCCTGGCAGACTGCCTGGCCGACCGCCTGGCCGCTCAGCAGCTCAGCGTCTACGGCCGTCTGGTCGGGCTGGAGCACGCTCACGAGGAGCTCGAGGTTAGCTGACTGTGGGACTTCTTCGATAGAAAAATTAGGGCTTGAAAGGGATTTCGGGCGCGGGTTCGGGTTATGACAGTTTGGGGTTTGGAGGATTTTTAGGATCCTCAATTTTAATGACAATTGTGATCGGGGATTTCTGATTTTGGTAGGATTATTTGGATTGAGGATTTCAATTTTAGAATAATTGGGATTGGGGATTTCTAATTGTAGTGGGATAATTGGGATTCGGGATTTCTAATTTTAGTGGGATAATTGGGATTCGGAATTTTTAATTGCAGTGGGATAATAGGGATTGGGGATTTCTAATTGTAGTTGGATAACAGGGATTAGGATTTCTAATTGTAGTGGGATAACTGGGATTGGGGATTTCTAATTGTAGTGTGATAACTGGGATTGGGGATTTCTAATTGTAGTTGGATAACTGGGATTGGGATTTCTAATTGTAGTGTGATAACTGGGATTGGGGATTTCTAATTTTAGTGTGATAACTGTGATTGGGGATTTCTAATTGTAGTGTGATAACTGGGATTGGGGATTTCTGATTGTAGTGGGATAACTGGGATTGGGGATTTCTAATTGTAGTGTGATAACTGGGATTGGGGATTTCTAATTGTAGTTGGATAACTGGGATTGGGATTTCTAATTGTAGTGTGATAACTGGGATTGGGGATTTCTAATTGTAGTTGGATAACTGGGATTAGGATTTCTAATTGTAGTGGGATAACTGGGATTGGGGATTTCTAATTGTAGTGTGATAACTGGGATTGGGGATTTCTAATTGTAGTTGGATAAATGGGATTGGGATTTCTTATTGTAGCGGGATAACTGGGATTGGGGATTTCTAATTGTAGTGTGATAACTGGGATTGGGATTTCTTATTGTAGCGGGATAACTGGGATTGGGGATTTCTAATTGTAGTGGGATAATTGGGATTGGGGATTTCTAATTGTAGTGGGATAATTGGGATTGGGGATTTCTAGTTGTAGTGGGATAATTGGGATTGGGGATTTCTAATTGTAGTGGGATAACTGGGATTGGGGATTTCTAATTGTAGTGTGATAACTGGGATTGGGGATTTCTAATTGTAGTTGGATAACTGGGATTGGGATTTCTAATTGTAGTGTGATAACTGGGATTGGGGATTTCTAATTTTAGTGTGATAACTGTGATTGGGGATTTCTAATTGTAGTGTGATAACTGGGATTGGGGATTTCTGATTGTAGTGGGATAACTGGGATTGGGGATTTCTAATTGTAGTGTGATAACTGGGATTGGGGATTTCTAATTGTAGTTGGATAACTGGGATTGGGATTTCTAATTGTAGTGTGATAACTGGGATTGGGGATTTCTAATTGTAGTTGGATAACTGGGATTAGGATTTCTAATTGTAGTGGGATAACTGGGATTGGGGATTTCTAATTGTAGTGTGATAACTGGGATTGGGGATTTCTAATTGTAGTTGGATAACTGGGATTGGGATTTCTAATTGTAGTGTGATAACTGGGATTGGGGATTTCTAATTGTAGTTGGATAACTGGGATTAGGATTTCTAATTGTAGTGGGATAACTGGGATTGGGGATTTCTAATTGTAGTGTGATAACTGGGATTGGGGATTTCTAATTGTAGTTGGATAAATGGGATTGGGATTTCTTATTGTAGCGGGATAATTGGGATTGGGGATTTCTAATTGTAGTTGGATAACTGGGATTGGGATTTCTTATTGTAGCGGGATAACTGGGATTGGGGATTTCTAATTGTAGTGGGATGATTGGGATTGGGATTTCTAATTGTAGTGGGATAATTGGGATTGGGGATTTCTAATTGTAGTGGGATAATTGGGATTGGGGAATTCTAATTGTAGCGGGATAATTGGGATTGGGGATTTCTAGTTGTAGTGGGATAATTGGGATTGGGGATTTCTAATTGTAGTGGGATAACTGGGATTGGGGATTTCTAATTGTAGCGGGATAACTGGGATTGGGATTTCTAGTTGTAGTGGGATAATTGGGATTGGGGATTTCTAATTTTAGTGGGATAATTGGGATTGGGGATTTCTAATTGTAGTGGGATAACTGGGATTGGGATTTTTAATTGTAGCGGGATAACTGGGATTGGGATTTCTTATTGTAGTGGGATAATTGGGATTGGGGATTTCTAATTTTAGTGGGATAATTGGGATTGGGGATTTCTAATTGTAGTGGGATAACTATGACTCTAAGCTGATTTCGCAGA
Source organism: Macrostomum hystrix (assembly GCA_950097015.1). NCBI lineage: Eukaryota > Metazoa > Platyhelminthes > Macrostomidae > Macrostomum > Macrostomum hystrix. The sequence continues at coordinate 4,358,237 of CATNEN010000033.1, forward strand.
CCGTTACGTTCAACACCGAATTTGGCGAGCGGACAGAGCATTGGCCATGTCCCACAGGCTAGTCTTGTCCCCACTGCCATATGGGATTTCACTGCATATACATGTAGGAAGTGACAAACTGCAAAGTGCAGTTTTCTTAACAACAAAAGCGCAAGAAAATTTTGTCAAGTTGATGAAGACAAGACTTTCTGCCGGCTTCCAGCTGATCCAAACGCTATATCCCATATATTATATTTCCCATAGAGTGGGATAGCAAAAGTGCCGCTTTCTCTGGGGATTTTCTGGGGCTGGGGTTTTTTGGCAAAGCAAGGCTGACAAACAAACAACTGTTATCTGCGACATGCTTAGTTCATGTTCATTTAGTTCATGCCTAGCGAGATCTCAGATCCTTCCTCTCATCTCCCTGTCGGCTCCTGTCAGCTGTCTCTGAGTTTTAACTGAAATTTTCTTATTAGAATGCTTTCCTACACGCTTTGCATCGTGTATTGCAGCAAAAATGTATCTATTTTGTCAGGCTTTTACTTTTGCTGAGTCCTGACAGACTGAGGGTCGTACTAGGGAGTGGAATGGTTGTCTATGTGAGTGAGGAGTTTTGTGGTCTGAGAAAGGAGTGGGGTGTTTGTCTATGAGGGTGAGGAGTTTGTGGTCAGAGAAAGGAGTGGGGTGGTTGTCCGTGAGGGTGAGGAGTTTTGTGGTCTGAGAAAGGAGTGGGGTGTTTGTCTATGAGGGTGAGGAGTTTGTGGTCAGAGAAAGGAGTGGGGTGTTTGTCTATGAGGGTGAGGAGTTTGTGGTCAGAGAAAGGAGTGGGGTGGTTGTCCGTGAGGGTGAGGAGTTTGTGGTCTGAGAAAGGAGTGGGGTGGTTGACTGTGTGGGTGAGGAGTTTGTGCATGGTCTGAGAAAGGAGTGGGGTGGTTGACTGTGAGGGTGAGGAGTTTGTCGTCAGAGAAAGGAATGGGGTGGTTGTCTTAGAGGGTCAGGGTTTTGGGTGTAGAGAAGAAGGCGCGAGGTGGTTTTCTGAGAGTTCTGAGGTTCAGAACAGTTTAGAGGTGAGTTCAGAGTTCAGAGGTGAGAAGTTCCGAGGTTAGAGAACGAAGTGGGGTGTTTGTCCACATGGGGATTGGGTCGAGGTGGAAAATGGGATGCCTGCATAAAACGAAGAGAGTTGGAGATTGTGGAAAGAGGTCTTATATTTCTGAATTTATTGAGTTGATTCTCCCCGTTGCAGCCGCCTGAGGATCCTCAAAGTCCGGAGGGCGTGGCGCGCGCCCTCTTCGTTGCCAACCAGCTGCAGCTGCTTGGCCTGGCCGGCTGCCTGGCGCTGCTGCTGCTGCTGTTGCTGGCATGGGAAAAGCTGCGGTGGGAGCCGCGCAACCCGCACTATCAGTGTGAGGAATTTGGAGGTCTTATTTTAATTTATTTTAACTAGGGATTATCTGGTTCATGGGGCTGAGTAGCAGAGTGGTCTCTCGCAACAAGGTCCCTGAGCTCGATTCCACGCTAGATTTTTTGGGGCGCAGCCGCATTGAGAGGGCTTGGGGGCTTGTCGTGCAATTTACTCCCTTTAGAAAGTCAGGGCAGATGTACACACCTGTGTGGGTGTATGCCTGCGTACGGTATCCGTGTGCGTGTTTTCTCAGGAATCAGCGAAATGGGCAGAATTGCCTCCTCGCCGGCTGCGGGTCTAGTGTCACCAAATGATGTGCCATTCCCCTGAAGTATTATTATTATTATCGTCAGGTTAACAGCAATTCGGCAGGTAAATAATGAACGGTCAAACATAATTCAATAGCTTATCGATCCCTGCCTTTTGGACCCCAGAGCCTTGATAAGAGCTTCCTAGATCGTTAATTCCTCACTTCTTATGCTTGATCCTTGATGATCGAAATTTAGATCCGAAGATCCTTTATCCCAAGATTCTTTATCCCAAGATTCTTTATCCCAAGATCCTTCATCCCAAGATCCTTCATTCCAAGATCCTTCATCCTTAGATCCTTCATCCCAAGATCCTTCATTCCAAGATCCTTCATCCTTAGATCCTTCATTCCAAGATCCTTCATCCCAAGATCCTTCATTCCAAGATCCTTCATCCTTAGATCCTTCATTCCAAGATCCTTCATCCCAAGATCCTTCATTCCAAGATCCTTCATCCTTAGATCCTTCATCCCAAGATCCTTCATTCCAAGATCCTTCATCCTTAGATCCTTCATCCCAAGATCCTTCATCCCAAGATCCTTCATCCCAAGATCCTTCATCCCAAGATCCTTCATTCCAAGATCCTTTATCCAAAAATCCTTCATTCCAAGATCCATTATTCCAAGATCCTTCATCCCAAAATCCTTCATCCTAAGATCCTTCATCCCAAGATCCTTCATCCCAAGATCCTTCATCCTTAGATCCTTCATTCCAAGATCCTTCATCCTTAGATCCTTCATTCCAAGATCCTTCATCCTTAGATCCTTCATCCCAAGATCCTTCATCCCAAGATCCTTCATCCCAAGATCCTTCATCCCAAGATCCTTCATTCCAAGATCCATTATCCAAAAATACTTCATTCCAAGATCCATTATTCCAAGATCCTTCATCCCAAAATCCTTCATCCCAAGATCCTTCATTCCAAGATTCATTATCCAAAAATCCTTCATCCCAAGATCCTTCATCCCAAGATCCATTATCCAAAAATCCTTCATCCCAAGATCCTTCATCCCAAGATCCATTATCCAAAAATCCTTCATCCCAAGATCCTTCATCCCAAGATCCATTATCCTAAGATCCTTCATCCCAAGATCCTTCATCCTTAGATCCTTCATCCCAAGATCCTTCATTCCAAGATCCTTCATCCTTAGATCCTTCATCCCAAGATCCTTCATCCCAAGATCCTTCATCCTTAGATCCTTCATCCCAAGATCCTTCATCCTTAGATCCTTCATTCCAAGATCCTTCATCCCAAGATCCTTCATTCCAAGATCCTTCATCCTTAGATCCTTCATCCCAAGATCCTTCATTCCAAGATCCTTCATCCTTAGATCCTTCATCCCAAGATCCTTCATTCCAAGATCCATTATCCAAAAATCCTTCATCCCAAGATCCTTCATCCTAAGATCCTTCATTCCAAGATCCATTATCCAAAAATCCTTCATCCCAAGATCCTTCATCCCAAGATCCATTATCCTAAGATCCATTATCCAAAAATTCTTCATCCCAAGATCCATTATCCTAAGATCCTTCATCCCAAGATCCTTCATTCCAAGATCCATTATTCCAAGATCCTTCATCCCAAAATCCTTCATTCCAAGATCCATCATTCCGAGATCCATTATCCAAAAATCCTTCATTCCGAGATCCATTATTCCAAGATCCATTATCCAAAAATCCTTCATTCCAAGATCCATTATTCCAAGATCCATTATTCCAAGATCCATTATCCAAAAATCCTTCATTCCAAGATCCATCATTCCAAGATCCATTATCCAAAAATCCTTCATCTCAAGATCCTTCATCCTAAGATCCTTCATTCCAAGATCCATCATTCCAAGATCCATTATCCAAAAATCCTTCATCCCAAGATCCATTATCCTAAGATCCTTCATCCCAAGATCCTTCATTCCAAGATCCATTATTCCAAGATCCTTCATCCCAAAATCCTTCATTCCAAGATCCATCATTCCAAGATCCATTATCCAAAAATCCTTCATCCCAAGATCCTTCATTCCAAGATCCATTATCCAAAAATCCTTCATCTCAAGATCCTTCATCCTAAGATCCTTCATCCCAAGATCCATTATCCAAAAATCCTTCATCTCAAGATCCTTCATCCTAAGATCCTTCATCCCAAGATCCTTCATTCCAAGATCCTTCATTCCAAGATCCATTATCCAAAAATCCTTCATTCCAAGATCCTTCATTCCAAGATCCTTCATTCCAAGATCCATTATCCAAAAATCCTTCATCCCAAGATCCTTCATTCCAAGATCCATTATCCAAAAATCCTTCATTCCAAGATCCATTATCCAAAAATCCTTCATCCCAAGATCCTTCATCCCAAGATCCTTCATCCCAAGATCCATTATCCAAAAATCCTTCATTCCAAGATCCATTATTCCAAGATCCTTCATCCCAAAATCCTTCATCCCAAGATCCTTCATCCCAAGATCCATTATCCAAAAATCCTTCATTCCAAGATCCATTATTCCAAGATCCTTCATCCCAAAATCCTTCATTCCAAGATCCATCATTCCAAGATCCATTATCCAAAAATCCTTCATCCCAAGATCCTTCATTCCAAGATCCATTATCCAAAAATCCTTCATTCCAAGATCCATTATCCAAAAATCCTTCATCCCAAGATCCTTCATTCCAAGATCCATTATCCAAAAATCCTTCATCTCAAGATCCTTCATCCCAAGATCCTTCATCCTAAGATCCTTTAATCCTTTAATCCTAAGATCCATTATCCAAAAATCCTTCATCTCAAGATCCTTCATCCTAAGATCCTTCATCCCAAGATCCTTCATTCCAAGATCCTTCATTCCAAGATCCATTATCCAAAAATCCTTCATTCCAAGATCCTTCATTCCAAGATCCTTCATTCCAAGATCCATTATCCAAAAATCCTTCATCCCAAGATCCTTCATTCCAAGATCCATTATCCAAAAATCCTTCATTCCAAGATCCATTATCCAAAAATCCTTCATCCCAAGATCCTTCATCCCAAGATCCTTCATCCCAAGATCCATTATCCAAAAATCCTTCATTCCAAGATCCATTATTCCAAGATCCTTCATCCCAAAATCCTTCATCCCAAGATCCTTCATCCCAAGATCCATTATCCAAAAATCCTTCATTCCAAGATCCATTATTCCAAGATCCTTCATCCCAAAATCCTTCATTCCAAGATCCATCATTCCAAGATCCATTATCCAAAAATCCTTCATCCCAAGATCCTTCATTCCAAGATCCATTATCCAAAAATCCTTCATCTCAAGATCCTTCATCCCAAGATCCTTCATCCTAAGATCCTTCATCCCAAGATCCTTCATTCCAAGATCCTTCATTCCAAGATCCATTATCCAAAAATCCTTCATTCCAAGATCCTTCATTCCAAGATCCTTCATTCCAAGATCCTTCATTCCAAGATCCTTCATTCCAAGATCCATTATCCAAAAATCCTTCATCCCAAGATCCTTCATTCCAAGATCAATTATCCAAAAATCCTTCATTCCAAGATCCATTATCCAAAAATCCTTCATCCCAAGATCCTTCATTCCAAGATCCATTATCCAAAAATCCTTCATCCCAAGATCCTTCATCCCAAGATCCTTCATCCCAAGATCCTTCATCCCAAGATCCTTCATCCCAAGATCCATTATCCAAAAATCCTTCATTCCAAGATCCATTATTCCAAGATCCATTATCCAAAAATCCTTCATTCCAAGATCCATTATTCCAAGATCCTTCATCCCTTGATATTTTTACAAACTTTCTTTTTCAAATATCTGTTTTTACTGAAAATGTTTCTAGCTCATAGATTGTTTATCCTGAGATTGTATTTCTTACATCTTTGATCTCTAGATCATTGCTCCCTAAATCCTTCATCTGTTAGCATTGACCCTTTGCAGTTGTGGAGAGCAACTGGAAGTACGAGCGTCAGCGCAGAGACGCTGATCTGGTCCGCCAGCAGCTGCAGCAGCATCGGTCCAGACCTTCAACCACCGCCGCAAATCGACGGCGAAGACGTAGACAGTCTCAGCCGTCGAATTTGCCGCAGCAGCAGCGGCAGCAGCAGCCGCAGCAGCAGCCGCAGCAGCAGCCGCAGGCGCTGGATTCACTTGACGAAGCCGCAAATGATTTGGTCTAAGAAAGAATCGCAGAGTGCCGAGTGCGGATTTTGTACTTTTAGGGTTTCCTTGCACTCGACTGCGATTCCATAGATTAAAAGCAGGCAGATCTTATAGTGACCACCCTAACAATTCTGCAGGTCATCTGGTAGCTTCAAACCCTTCTCAAGATCATCTGGTAGCTTCAAACCCTGCTGCAGATCATCTTGTAGCTTCAAACCCTGCTGCAGATGATCTGGTAGCTTCAAACCCTGCTGCAGATCATCTTGTAGCTTCAAACCCTGCTGCAGATCATCTTGTAGCTTCAAACCCTGCTGTAGATCATCTGGTAGCTTCAAACCCTGCTGCAGATCATCTGGTAGCTTCAAACCCTGCTGCAGATCATCTTGTAGCTTCAAACCCTACTGCAGATCATCTGGTAGCTTCAAACCCTACTGCAGATCATCTGGTAGCTTCAAACCCTACTGCAGATCATCTGGTAGCTTCAAACCCTACTGCAGATCATCTGGTAGCTTCAAACCCTACTGCAGATCATCTGGTAGCTTCAAACCCTACTGCAGATCATCTGGTAGCTTCAAACCCTACTGCAGATCATCTGGTAGCTTCAAACCCTGCTGCAGATCATCTGGTAGCTTCAAACCCTTCTCAAGATAATGTGGTAGCTTCAAACCCTACTGCAGATCATCTGGTAGCTTCAAACAATTGTGCAGATCATCTGGTAGCTTCAAACCCTTCTCAAGATAATGTGGTAGCTTCAAACCCTGCTGCAGATCATCTGGTAGCTTCAAACCCTTCTCAAGATAATGTGGTAGCTTCAAACCCTGCCGCAGATCATCTGGTAGCTTCAAACAATTGTGCAGATCATCTGGTCTTCTTTCAACAGATTTCTGCCCAAACAGATTGCACTCAGTAGCACATATTTGAATCTGTTTCAGTCGTTCAATTTTCGTGGTCATTTTTTTATGAAAGGCATTAAACTTTACTGGTTTTGTCGTTCAATATTTTCACATTCGGAAAAAGTCGCGTAGAGTAATTTTCCTTCTCAACAGGTTTATTTTCATAAGAAACGATAAACGGTATTTTTAGTTATAAACACACCATAGATCCATAGATACTACTACTGCTATCAAACGCACAGTAGTAAGAAAAGAAAAAAATTAGTAGAGCTTGCAGTACAACAGAAAAGAGAGTATTTTAGTAGTGCACTTTTTAGGGACAAAAAAATTTTTTATAGCCTATTTTCAAGATTCTGTGTAAAAGTTTGAATACAGAAAATAAAAAAATTCCAACCTTTGAAACAAATACTGGCCAATCAACAGTGCTTTTAGGGCTTCATTTGCCCGAAGACTGTATAAAATGTACAAGCGAATAAATTAACCAGAAAAAAAGTGTTTAAAACTCTTTGACAAAAAGGACACGTCATGCAGACACAGAAATCAGTGCATACAATAATATAATGACTGACTTTGCTGCAACACTTGTGCAAGGAGTGATATACATTTGCAAGGACTCCAAAATGTACTTATAAAAGCGACAAAGCTTAGAGAGGACAAAAATTAAAATGTGCTTTAAATGTGCAGTCCTCGGCAATGACTCAAATGTAAAAAATATTCATGCACGACAAAACAGACGCATCAGCGGCAGCAGCAACAGTCTAAGGTAGCAAAATCTAGGAGTCACCAGCCTTCGAAGCAGTGGCGGCGGCGGCGGCGGCGGCAGCGACTGCCGCGGTTTTTGAGCTGCCAAGGCGGGACCTGCCGAGCTGCTGCACCAGGGCGGCTGTGCGGTGAATAGCTATCACGGCGTCCGTAGCGGCCTGGACAAGGTAGGCAGGTCAGTACAGGTGCGCGTTAAAAAAGCAAAAAAGTGGAGCTATTGGAGCTTGTAGTCTATGACCAAACCCTACTTAATGACTTAAAAAGCGGAGCTATTGGAGCTTGTAGTCTATGACCCAACCCTACTTAATGACTTAAAAAGCGGAGCTATTGGAGCTTGTAGTCTATGACCCAACCCTACTTAATGACTTAAAAAGCGGAGCTATTGGAGCTTGTAGTCTATGACCTAACCCTACTTAATGACTTAAAAAGCGGAGCTATTGGAGCTTGTAGTCTATGACCAAACCCTACTTAATGACTTAAAAGCGGAGCTATTGGAGCTTGTAGTCTATGACCTAACCCTACTTAATGACTTAAAAAGTGGAGCTATTGGAGCTTGTAGTCTATGGCCTAACCCTACTTAATGACTTAAAAAGCGGAGCTATTGAAGCTCGTAGTCTATGACCCAACCCTACTTAATGACTTAAAAAGCGGAGCTATTGGAGCTTGTAGTCTATGGCCTAAACCTACTCAACGACTTAAAAAGCGGGGCTTTTGGAGCTTGTAATCTATGGCCTAACCCTACTTAATGACTTAAAAAGCGGAGCTATTGGAGCTTGTAGTCTATGACCTAACCCTACTTAATGACTTAAAAAGCGGAGCTATTGAAGCTTGGGGTGTGGGATCGGTATGGGTTGGAGTGTGGGATCGGTATGGGTTGGAGTGTGGGATCGGTATGGGTTGGAGTGTGGGATCGGTATGGGTTGGAGTGTGGGATCGGTATGGGTTGGAGTGTGGGATCGGTATGGGTTGGAGTGTGGGATCGGTATGGGTTGGAGTGTGGGATCGGTATGGGTTGTGTTAACCTTAGTACTGGTTGTTGAGATCTTTAAATCTCAATCCTAAATATGTGATCCATGACGTCAACTTTTCATAGTGCAAGTAGCTGCTAATGATTAAGCTAATTGCAGCGAAGTACTTGCTTCAGAAGCACTTCAACAAGGTTTTGTTTGCGAATACCTGCTTCTAAAGGTACACGCTGCCTTTCTTATTGTTCTTGAAATCCTTAATTCCCAGCTAATAACTCCTATGCCCGAGGGATAAAGGGGAAGAAACGAAAGGTGCAATTAGGCTCAGGAATTACAGCCACACTTTCTTAACACAAACGGACTTTTCTATCTCAGGCTGAGCAGAACCTTTTCGTTCTGACGTCTTGAAAGGACGTCAGCAACTGACGAGGGCACCGGGTGAGGAGTACAGGGATAACGTAAGCATCGGCGAACTCACTCCAACCCATACCCTAACCCCACACTCCAACCCATACCCAAACCCCACACTCCAAACCATACCTTAACCCCACAGTCCAACCCATACCCAAACCCCACACTCCAACCCATACCCTAACCACACACTCCAACCCATACCCAAACCCCACACTCCAAGCCATACCCTAACCCCACACTCCAAGCCATACCCTAACCCCACACTCCAAACCATACCCTAACCCCACACTCCTTACAATGTCTGTCAAATAACGTAGGCGTATCTGACCCCGAGCCTCTCACCCGCAGCTTCCGCTTGGCGTTGAACTCCTTGAGCTTGACCTGGGCGCCGTCCAGCCTGTCCTCACGGGCCGCCAGGCCGGCTACCCAGGGGTGCTGCAGAGCCTGGCTGGCCGTCAGCCGCTTGTCCGGGTCCAGCAGCATCAGCCGGCTGACCAGGTCCTTGGCGTTCTTCGAGATGCCGTCCCACCACGGCGAGTCGAACTCGTACTGGGCGCGCAGGATTCGCCGGTACATGTCGCTCTCGTTCTCCGCGTAGAATGGCTCGTAGCCGCATAAACTAAAGGCAGTAGTGGAAAGAATTATTCCCTCTGGGATCTGGGCATCTAGGATCTGCGAATATGCGCAACTGGCATCTGGGATCTGGGATCCTGTGTTTGGGATTTAAGGATCTGGGGGATAGAAATCTGGAAAACTTGGGATCTGGGATCTAGGGATATGGAATCTGGGAATCTGGGAATCTGGAATCTGGGAATCTGGGAATCTGGGAATCTGGAATTTGGGGATCTGGGATTTGGGAATCTGGGATCTGGGATCTGGGATTTAAGGATCTGGGGATGGAAATCAGAAAAAAATTGGGATCTGGGAATCTTGGATTTAGGATTTCGGGATATGGGGATCTGGCATCTGGGTATCGGGGGATTTGAGGATTTAGGATCTGTTTATCTGGGAACTGGGATCTAGGATCGGGATCTAAGAATCTGGTAATATCTGTGGATTTCTGTATATATTTTTCTTATTATAATTGTTTTTATTTCTTGAATATTTTAGCAATTGAGTTTGTTCCTGATTTTCGAAAATAAAAGTACTTTAAAAACTTTTTGCCAACACTTCATAGAACCGGAAGTGAGATTCCGTGTCGAAAAGATTTGAATAATTCGCAACTTACTATAATTCTTGAAAAGAATAACAAGTTCGATGCACAGTTTAGTTTACCTGACCCGTTTTGACACGGCAGTGCCTCTTGGTGAAGCCTGTTACTGTCTACCTGGCTGTTATTTTTAGCAGAAAAGTTTTCTATAGGCCCGCATTTCCTGTGTGTCTGTGCTATCCAAGCCAGCTATTTTTATTCTGTTGATTAACACAGACGGATCGACAGTGATGCCGTTTGTAAATCATTGCTTTTAAAGCCTTTTAACAAGGCAATGTCCATTTTCAGTTTTTTACCATAGACGATGATACCAGCCAAATTCACTACTTGGTTTTGAGTGCCATAGACTTTTAAGCAAGAAAAACCAAGTATTGAGCAGTCAATTCCGGAGTCTCGACCATAGACTTTTAAAGCATTTACAGTAAAAGTCCAAGGGAGAATTTCCCTGTTTTTCGTGTGCACCCAAACGGAGCAATGCAAGAACACGAAACTCAAGAACATGGGCCAACTTTTTGTTGCGCATCTTCTGAAACAAGAATCAAGTCGCCAGCTCTTCAGACCGTCGAGATATTCAATGTTTCTGGCCGAAGTTCAAATTTTCCCGTAAGCGCTAGTGTATTTCATACACGCCTATAAACAAAATAGCACAGCGCCTCAGTTCGGCCTTACCAGGCCTTCAAAATTGATCAGCAAGTCACCCGAATGTGCCTGCATCATCTCCATCTTCGGTGGTCACCTACCTTTATCTAGACGGATTTGCTGGACCTTCAATGGCTACAACAGTTAAAAATGGGCCACTATGGACACCCTGACGCGAATTTCTCCAATTTCACCGATCAAGCCTAAATATTAGGTGCAGCGCAACCACAGGACACCATCACCTAGTCTGTCAACCAATCAGTCACCACCCAACGCTGTTGGCATTCAGAGTCCTACTGTTGATGCACACTTTTTCGTTTAATGCACGATTTTTGACACTGCAATCGTTTTACAATTGAATAGCCCACCTCATTTCTAACCCTGTTGGAATTAAGTGTCCTGCGATTGGTCTAAGATACGAACTCCTGACCTCTCCGTTAGGCGTCCGAAGCTACCTAACGCTTGAAGTACAATATCTCGAAATGGAGAACTGCCGCGTGTACTTTTATCGGTTAGCTAATAAATTTAGGCTGCGCGTGATCATGGATTGCACACAAGATGTGAAGAGAGCAGTCCCCGCTGCGCCGGACTGACACGATAGATAAGAAAGCAGAAATCGGATGGGAGGCAGGTGGGAGAGAACAGTATTTGCCAAAGAAGGGACTGTAGAGACAGGTGAGAAGGCCTGTTTATTAACCTGTTTCTGTCACGGACTCAGAGAGCAGAGCATGTTTTCTTGGCTGATGATGCAAAAAAGTGCATTTTTATGGCCTGCTCATTATGGCAAGAAAGTTCTTTCTGCACTTTGCAGTTCCTCAGTAGTTGCAGACCCAATTCATATAAGTGCCTTTGTGCTAATAGAGCTGAGTAGTAATAATTAACCTGGGATTGCGAGGAATCGGATCCGATTAGGATCTGGGATTAAGGATCTGGGATTAAGGATCTGGGATCTAGGATAAGGATCTGGGATCTAGGATTAAGGATCTGGAATCTAGGATTAAGGATCTGGGATCTAGGATTAAGGATCTGGGATTTATAGGATTAAGGATCTGGGATTCAGGAACTGCGATCTCGGATACAAAGACTAGGATCTTGGATTTGAAACGTTGGATCTAGGTCTAGGTTTTTTTATTTCGTCTCTGAGATCAGAAATCTACTTAGCAGGATCTAGAACCAGTGATGTACATAGCTTGAGATTCCAGTAATCCAGGAATCCAGTAGAAAGGTAACCAATCTAAGAGTTTCCAAGACATAACTGCCGATTGTAACGTGGCATCAGCATCAGGGCTTACAGAATGTAGGTGATGACTCCGACACTCCACATGTCCACCGCGGTTCCATAGTCCCTGCTCAGCAGGACCTCGGGCGCGCAGTAGCCCGGAGTGCCGCACACAGTCAGGGTTTGCACTTCGTCGCTGACAATCTTGCTGAGGCCGAAGTCCGCTGCGGGCCGCGTGTGGGTGGGATTATGGTGTGGGTTGGTGTGTGGGATAATGGTGTGGGTTGGTGTGTGGGATTAGGGTATGGGCTGGTGCTTTCTGCTGAAGCGTGGCAAAGGATGTGGGTTGCAGTATGGGATTAGGTATGGCTCATTGCAAGGTTAGCAGTTTCGAATTTGCTTTAGTTCTACTCAAAGCTTTATGTGAGCTAATTCATGCGAGTCAGGACTGTGACGATCTGCCTGTGTGTTTAGGCTCGAGTTGTTTCAGGTGGAATGGCAGAACGACCTTTATACCATTGACACTGCACTCAGTTAAGCAATTTGCAGTTTGGATTGGCGATGGAGTTAAGCAACTCCAACCAGTCAATTGGCCACTCCATTGGACAATAATGACATTAGCGGGTCAACTGCCCTGCAAACCAATCAAAATCTACAGATAAGAACTGTTAAAGGGAATCGATGCAAGTAAGTTGGGTCGTATAACGGGGATTAACGTATTTGCCTCTCGCAACAATGTCCCTAAGCTCCATTCCGCGGCGAGGCCACATTAAATTGGGACGCGGAGAGAAGGCTTGGGGGCTTGTCGTGCAATTTACGCCCTTGAGGGCCAACCTCCAAGGCACAGTGAGAGTGCACACTGCCTGACAATGAGAATGCCAGGCCAGATGTACACACCTGTGTGAGCGTGTGCCTGCGTACAGTATCTGTGTGCGTGTGTGCTCAGGAGTCAGCGTGGGCTCTCCTGTAATTATTATTATTGGGTCGGATGACGACAAGGCGCGTTACTGAGGGTTCAGGAAGGCAGCTCAGGAAGGCAGCTCAGGAAGGCAGCTCACCAACTTTCAGACTGGACTCTTCGCGCTCATCTTCGTACAGAAGATTCTCCGGCTGCAACGGGAGAGGCGGCGAGTGAGAATTGCTGACAACTCGCGCCGGATCCTTCAGTCTCACTCTACACCTCACCTCCTTTATCTGCCACTTTCTCTCCTTCATCTCCTTCATCTCACCCGCCCTTTACACTTCTTCTTCACCCAAAAAAACTTGAAAAACTTCTCCCATGAGAAAGAATTCGTTAGCGAAGCAGCCAAAGCTAGCCAGTGAGTTATACTAAAACAAAATTCCTCACGATCAAACGATTGAGAGAAGGTGAGACTTGAGAGACTTCAGGAACTCTTGGAAGTCGTCTTGAGAGGGTCAGCACTCCCAACCGACCCCGAGGGAGAAACCGCCACTAATAAATCACTGCGCATATTTTAGCAACTCTCCAACTACTTGGAGTTGAGCACAGTTGCAGGCAAGTCGAAGGTTTCCTGAAGCGTAGATGATAAAAGAGTGGCAAAGAAAGACTGCAAATAATGGACTTAGGATCTGGGTTCTTAGGACCTGGGATCTTAGGATCTGGGATCTTAGGATCTGGGATCTTAGGATCTGGGATCTTAGGATCTGGGATCTTAGGATCTGGGATCTTAGGATCTGGGATCTTAGGATCTTGGATCTTAGGATCTGGGATCTTAGGATCTAGAGCCTTTATATTAAACTGGGTACTTGCACTTAGGCTTGCTTTAAGCAGAAGTGGCGCTATATTCCCATTTTTATGGGATTTTTTAAGAGATTTTCTGGCCTTGGCTCAGTTCCGGAGAGCCGGACTCGCTTCTAGAGGGGGTCAGAACAGACCGGTGCCCCGAAGCCCGTGGCATATGTGGCTAGCGTAAGGAAGGGAACAGATTCAGCTGCAGCCTCACTCAGCCGGGACAGGCGGCCCATTAGTGAAATGACAAGCACAAAGCAGTTCTGCCAGAGCCCGTGCCGCTAGCAGAACAGGGGCCTCGAGGGGTCTGCCAGACTGAGGATGCTGGAGGCGAGGACCGAAGATGCTTGAGAAGCCGCACGTAAAAACGTATCGGAAAATTGGCGGGGGAGAGAAAGAAAGTGCGCGGGGCGGAGGCAATGGGAGCGGCGATGGGAAAAGGCTCGCTTGAATTTTCGCTCTCTCGGTTTCCCGATTCTAACTTCCTCTGTTTCTCTTTCTTGCTCTCCATCGCAATTCCCCAATTCCCAATTTGCATCCCATTTTTTCTATTTGACTGCCCTAAGCTGCTAAGGCCAGCCGGTGGGGCGTGACAGACGATTTTTCAGATTGTTCAAACAGCAGCCGGACTGCTCCGGTCTTGACCTTCAAGTCCCGATGGATGATGTCCTTCTCGTGGAGATACTTCAGCGCCTGCAGCAGCTGTTGTACGCACACTGCGGCGTCCTTTTCTGAGTAGCTGCCCCGGCTAACGATTCTGCGGCGAGTTGGGAGATCATTGGACTGGGTCATTGGTGAGAACACTCAGAAATGGAGCAGGGAACCTACGGAAATTGAACACACCTGTCAAACAGTTCACCGCCAGTGACAAACTCAAGCACCATGTAGATGTGTGTGCTCGTCTCGAATAATTCCTTTAAACGAATCTAGAAAAGGTATCGTCGGAATCAGATGCATGCAGATGAGAAATTATTTGAGTTAAAGAGTGAAAACTATGCGCTCACAATGTTCGGGTGGCTGACACTCAATAGTACGCCGATCTCAGTGCTGACTATCTTCTTGTCAACCTAAAAACAGAATGGAATCAAATGCATACTCTAAAATATACAAACTTGTATTTTGGATCGTATTTTATAGATAAATATCAAATAAGACCCGCCTTCTTCTGTATAATCTTGACCGCCCATTTCTGATCCGAGTTTTTCAGTCGACATTCGTAAACAATGGAGGTCGCGCCTCTGAAACAACAAGAAATTTGTAAATCTGCAGCATCAGATCATCGTTTTTACATTATTTTTTTTTACATTTTTGAAAGAATTTTTTTGACTACCTGGTTTTTTTCCCACAGCAGATAGTCATATAGTAATATATTTTAGGGATTTATTATAAAGAGTTCACACCGAAAAAAATTTGGCTTGTAAATACAAGATGAAAAATATAAAATTGCCTTTCCCAAATATTTAGAAGAATTTTGTATCTACAATGCTAATATAAAAAACTGAGTATAAAAATAATAATAGACTGCTAAGCTCTAATATAATCTCTAATCTATAAATAAATAAATTGATTTCTGACGACTCTGAATTTTACAGGGCCTAACATAGACCATATAAGTTAAGTTGTCCCAATTACTAAAATCCGAAGAAAGAATTAATAGATAATCTAAACTTTAAGGTAATTCAATAAAAATTTCTTTTGCATACGTTTTTAGTCAACACTGAATATCACAATAACATACCTATTCATATAAAAATGAAAATCATATAAAATAGCCTACCTTCCGAGCTCAGGTCCAAGCTCATAGACACTCTCAAACGGAGTATCTTTGATGCTCTCTTTAACCCAATAGTCTCCAGGCATTGAAATGTATTTTGACGAAAATGATGTCAATTAAAAGTTTCGCTGGAAAGCATGTTGAATTAGTATAATTTACAATAGCATTCTTAGAATGTTTATTTTCTCGAACACCTTTGTATAAAAAAGTACAAAGCGAGTATTATAGAATAATAAAGCTGCTAAAATGTGGTTTAACTCATAGAGTTAATCCTGAATACAACAATTTTGTTTTAATATACAACCCGTTAAATCAACGTTAACACTTTGAATCGACAGTTTTCCGTAAGCCGACTGTCAAATGAATTCTCTGGTTCTATATATATTGAAATGAAATTTTGCGCTGATTTCGAAACTCATTCACACATCAGCTGATTTTGATTGTTACGACGGATTTGGAAGTTTTGTCCTTAATTAACTATTGTACGCATTTTAATTTTTTAACATATTACCATCATATTTGTGCATTGAGAACAATGCAAAGGAACAATGCAACCTTGGGTTTCATTGTTCTATCCATGTATTTTTACACGATTTTTTGTGCTTAATTCAATATCAAGACCATCAGGATCTCGCAAACGCACTAAAACATGATTAGCAAAAAATATTATTACGATGCCTTAGTAGTGATTAGGTTGATATAAACATATCAAAATGGAGCATAGAAGAAAAGGGAGTGAATTCCATGCATAATCATAGTCTGCAGCCTAGCTATGGCTAGGCGCCGATAGCTGGAACCAAGATTTACCTGAAATGATTTCCAACCTAGAAGCGCTTACTTCAACTCCCGATGGTTCACGTTTTAAGCAGCGCACCAACAAGCAGCATGAGTACAGAGTAAACATTCTTGTTTAGGTTTTAGAGAACTCGAAATCTGATAAGTAGAAGAGTGACTGGCGGGCCATCTAGCGCCGGCAGCACTGGGCAGCCCCATACTTTAGTCGTTTTAACTACAATTAGTGGTGCTCCCTAAATTTAACTTTTACTTTGAATTATTTCCATGCTTCTCTTGTTTTATTTATTTATTTATTAAGAGCTCATCCGATGCAAAAATTAATTTACTGATAGTTTTTTATTACTTGGCTTTTAATAGTGTTTAAAGGACCAGACAGGTGAGCTGAGCCGTAATCAGGTACAGCTTGCTTTTTGGTTAATTAGTCATGCTTTAAAAGGTATTGAATGACTAATTCATTGAGCTCACTTAATTGTGGACCAGTGAGACAGATACCCAGACAATTAGGCAGACTCAGACGGACTCAGGTCTGCTTTGAATAAGTAATTTTTTAATTTAAAAGCCATGCACCCACCCCACATGGAAATCGAACGCCTGAGCGGAGCTGATTTTGTAGGCTGAGGGGAGAGCTTGGCATTTTGAGACCTTAGGATGGCTGAGATGGCTGATGCCCTGCCCTACTGAACATTCGCAATGTACTGCAGGCCAGCCTACCCTAACCCCACCCTGCTCCACAGTACTACTGGTCGGTGAAGTACTTTAAAGTACAGTTGCAGCAACCCTAAGGCCTCCGAACCTCCTACCCTCCCCCCAGAATGGGAATGGCAGCAGAAGCCCACGCAGACACGAAAATCCCCCGCTTGTTCTATCCCCCCAATCCTCCCGGTCTCTCTCCCTCTGCTCACCGCTGAGTTGCCGGCATCAGACACTATTTTATTCCCCTACTCCCTCCGCCTCTCGCCTCATCCGCAGCCTCCCTCGTGGTCGCCAGATAACTGCAACAGCCGCGCTGCGACAATAAATTGTAGCCGCTTTGCAGACTACAGGAAGCTGCTGCTACAGCCAGGAAAAAACACAGGAGAGGAGGGGCTACTCTGATCTGCGCGCCGCCGCCTCCGAGCTGCTCAAAACTCATCCTCAAAAGGCTAGAGAAATTGCAGCGAAAAGGGCGACACAGAAACTGAGAGAGACAACTCGCTAACTCTGTGAAGCAGAGCTATTCGGGCGCTTATAAATACTGAAAGCAGAACTCAAAATGGCGACCGATGTAGGAATTTTTAATCTTTACTTTTTCATTTCTAAAATTGAATTAATTTTTTTATCCTTAAACGAACTTGTACATAATGTGCGCATCGTTCATGTCGCTTTCAGCCTCTCAAAGTCGAAGACGATTGCGACATGGCCACGACCCTCGAGGAGCCGTTCAGTGAGTTTCCCGGCTCATTGCTGCACTGTAAAATTTTAACTTTGAATTATGAAAAAATATTAAACTGTTCTTTTATAGTACGACTGCAGACAAGTGGGGGATGACACTCCAAATAGCGCATTAAATTTATGACATGTAACAAATGGCTATTATGGCCCATAATCTCTGGACGGGAGCCAGAAATGACAAGCGGCGTTCTGATGTGGGTCCACGCGCTTTTATCGGCGTTCAGCAGTGCGGTAGGACAGGAATAAATTAAAATTACCAGACGCCGCACATAAACATAATACTACCGACCATATACCAATCCATCGATCCACCCATCCATCCATCCCCCCATCCATCCATTTACCCATCCATCCATCCACCCATCCATCCATCCACCCATCCATCCATCCATCCATCCATCCATCCACCCACCCACCCATCCATCCATCCACCCATCCATCCATCCACCCATCCATCCATCCATCCATCCATCCATCCACCCACCCATCCATCCATCCATCCACCCATCCATCCATTTACCCATCCATCCATTTACCCATCCATCCATCCACCCATCCATCCATCCACCCATCCATCCATCCATCCATCCATCCATCCATCCACCCACCCATCCATCCATCCACCCATCCATCCATCCACCCATCCATCCATCCATCCATCCATCCATCCACCCACCCATCCATCCATCCATCCACCCATCCATCCATTTACCCATCCATCCATTTACCCATCCATCCATCCACCCATCCATCCATTTACACACCCATCCACCCATCCATCCATCCATCCATCCACCCATCCATCCATCCATCCATCCATCCATCCATCCACCCACCCATCCATC
Organism: Macrostomum hystrix; assembly: GCA_950097015.1. NCBI lineage: Eukaryota > Metazoa > Platyhelminthes > Macrostomidae > Macrostomum > Macrostomum hystrix. The sequence goes on from CATNEN010000033.1 coordinate 4,376,771, forward strand.
CATCCATCCACCCATCCATCCATCCATCCATCCATCCACCCATCCATCCATTTACACGTCCATCCACCCATCCATCCATCCATCCATTTACCCATCCATCCATCCACCCATCCATCCATTTACCCATTCATCCATCTATCCATACATCCATCCATCCACGCATCAATCCACCTATCCATCCACCCATCCATCCATCCATCCATCCATCCATCCATCCATCCACCCATCCATCCATCCACCCATCCATCCATCCATCCATCCATCCATCCATCCATCCATCCACCCATCCATCCATCCACCCATCCATCCATCCATCCATCCATCCATCCATCCATCCATCCACCCATCCATCCATCCACCCATCCATCCATCCATCCATCCATCCATCCATCCATCCATCCATCCGTCCGTGCACCGCAGTGTCCAAGGGTGAGTTGGCCCTACACGAGGCGGCCCGCACGGGCAAGGAGGCCCGCCTGGAGGAGCTGCTGAAGATCGTGAAGGTGGACTGCCGCAACAACCTGGACCGGACGGCGCTGCACATGGCAGCCAGCAAGGGCCAGTCCGGAGCTGTTCGAGTCCTGCTTGAGTACAGGGCGGGCATTGAGCTGGCTGACAAGTACGGCATGACCGCGCTCATGTGGGCAACGTACTTTGGCCACATTGAAGTGGTGGAAATGCTGCTAGAGCGGTCAGCAAATATTAAGAAGAGGAACAAGGTGAGTTTGAGCATGGATTGTCTGCCAATGTTGAGCATAGAAATCGGATTCCTGTACTGCTGAGGCTGACAAAGAATTTTTTTCCATCCAGCTTGGCATGCACGTGCTGCACATTGCTGCAGACCAGAACAACTGCGAACTTGTGCGCCTGTACCTTACCAAGACCAAGAAGACCATCTTGAATGACACTGAGAAGGTGGGCAGAAATGCACTGGCTCTGAGTTCGCTTGATAATAGCTAACTCAACTTGCCGCTCATTCTTGAACTCATGCGTTATGAGGTCATTTTACTGCTCCGAAATTGCAGAATGGACAAACCGCCCTCATGATCGCGGCCAGCAAAGGCAATCTTGAGGTGGTGCAGCTGCTGATGAGCTACCCGGAAGTGGATCTGATGGTTAAGGATGCGGTCAGTTTTTTCGCCTTCTTGATTTGACGCGTGAGGGCAGGGAGTGAGGTGGGGCATGGAGTGAGGTGGGGATGGAGTGAGGTGGGGATAGGAGTGAGGTGGGGATGGGAGTGCGGTGGGGATGGGAGTGAGGTGGGGATGGGAGTGCGGTGGGGATGGGAGTGAGGTGGGGATGGGAGTGCGGTGGGGATGGGAGTGCGGTGGGGATACGGTTTAAACGGGCTGTCATAGAAGACTGCTTAATGGTCATAAGCAATTCATCTTTAGAAGAAGATGACAGCACTGCATCTCGCCGCCGAGAACGGCTGCGCTAAGGTGCTGGACGAGCTGCTGCGAGATGTGCACAAGCTGCGAGACCTGGTCAATGAGAAGGACGACAGCGAGAGAATCCCGCTGCATTACGCAGTTGAGAAGGGTCACATCGGGGCGATCAGGTGCCTGCTAACCCATGGTAGCGAGGTCAACGCCACTGCCGAGGTATGTCCTTGAAACAGCAAGCTATAGTTTAGTTCTCAAACGCAGTCTTATTCTAAACTAATAAAAAACTACAGCGCGAAATGACTGCGTTTCACCTGGCCGCAGTGAAGGGTCATATTGACGTGCTAAAGTACTTAAAGGAGCACGGAGCTAATGTGAACGCACTTAATATAGTGAGTAAAGTTAAATAATTTCGAAATTTTGAAATGACTGACCAGTGTGCTGATTCACTGTATCAAGTCACAAATTTACATCCCTCACTCCATCATTCCCTTCCCCTCCTTACTCTCTTCGCCTCCACACTCTCTCACCCTCCTAACTTCCTGCCACTCCTCACTCCCTGTCCCTTCTCACTCCCTACCCCTCCTCACTCCCTGCCCCTCCTTACTCCCTGCCCCTCCTTACTCCCTGCCCTCCTCACTCCATGCCCCTCCTCACTCCCTGCCCCTCCTTACTCCATGCCCCTCCTCACTCCCTGCCCCTTCTCACTCCCTGCCCCTCCTCACTCCCTGCCTCTCCTCACTCCCTGTCCCTTCTCACTCCCTGTCCCTTCTCACTCCCTACCCCTCCTCACTCCCTGCCCCTCCTTACTCCATGCCCCTCCTCACTCCCTGCCCCTCCTTACTCCATGCCCCTCCTCACTCCCTGCCCCTTCTCACTCCCTGCCCCTCCTCACTCCCTGCCTCTCCTCACTCCCTGCCCATCCCCACTCCCTGCCGCTGGCTCACTGAGCGGGTTTAGAAATTCCAGCTTGCTAGTTGGTCACGTGGTATACACTTTCTATTTGCAGACCCACAGCACGGCTCTGCATTACGCTGCCCTGAATGACAATGCAGTGGAAATTTACACTCTGGTGAATCTGGGCTGCGAGACGTCGTTGCCAAACAATGTAAATTTCCGGGAAATTTCTGAACTGTCTTTTTCTGGCCTATTTTTTTCAGCGGCACATTTTCATTGAGACCCTGTTAGCGAATTCCTAGCTTCCTAATTTTGCAGCGAAACCAGACACCGTTGCACCTAGCGGTGGAGCAGAACAAGCCAAACGCGGCCGAGGCCCTGCTGCTATGCGATGCGCCAATCAATGTTAGGGACAAGGTGAGCTGGGTGTGGCAACACCTGACTCTGTCTACATGTGCTGCACAACTGTAGCTTGGTTATGAAGGGGGCTAATGAGAACTTTATACAGATCGGATTTATTTAATGAAGTGCCAAGAAAATCCTTGAAGTTAATTGACTGAGCTAAGGTAGCTACTAATGGCATAAAAACTGGAATTTTCGAAGTGAAAAATCTACCATTCTTTAGTTATTGCAATTAAAATGTATCAGCCAATGGGGCGAAAGCGATCTACAAAAATCTAAAAAATCTACTTGTGGCTCTGCTTGTGCCATTCGACAGAACCAGAATTAAAGTCTAACGACCTTGCATGGCTGACCTCGTGAGAGGCTTCCATCCACCCCAAAGATCGAACCAGCCAATCAGTAGCAAGTGACCTTGAAAGATTTTCCATCACGGGTTAATGCGATTTTCAGACTGGGAAAACTCCACTGATCCTGGCCACACGCGGCAGCTACATCAGCATGGTGGACATGATCATCAAGGCCGAGCGCTACCGCGAGCGGAAAAAGGTTCGGAAACTGAAGGCCAAAGCTTCGTTCACTGAGTTTGCTGCAGATTTTTGCATGTTTCTCAATTTTTCACAGCCAACGGTAGGTCTGTAGGTCTGTAGGTCTGTAGGTTCTGTGTGCTAGTAGCTTATCCGTTTTTATACTTCCGATATTGACTGGCCTATCTAAACGGTTAGCCATGTATCACCTCCATTCGCATCTTAACTAATTTAAGACGTACCAATTGAATAATACATTTTTTGTAGAGCAGAATCGATTTGCTAATTAAGCTGAAAAATGGCAAGTCGGTAAGTGCAACTCGAATAATGCGGATAGCTGTCGGTTCTGGGTTCTCTACTATAGTTTGCATGACTACATGCATTTTAGTCAGCTAGTCAGCTATCGTTAACTGCACGCCTATTTTGTAGCTAGTAAATTACACTCATGCCATATCATTTGTACTTAGCCGAGGTGTTCATTTTGTCTATCACTGATCACCGCATCAAGTTGCATTGTTGAGAGTATCTGAGAGCGAATAGTTAAGTTAGAAACTAAAATTTTACCATATACTTGACTGTCTTACACATTTGTATATGGTTCTATATGGTTCAGTTGCCTTGATTAGAAATGTACTTAAGGTTTAGCGGTTCGCCGGTAATAGGTCTAGAACAATATGTTTATCCTGCTTGAATAAACAAGTCATATGTGCTCATTTAGCTATTCGAGTGCGCTGAAAAAGCATTGCTGACAGACAATTCCGCTTTGTAATTATTTCGGAAAATATTTTATGGTAAAAGCAATTCAATATTCACACCAGACTACTTGCTTATTGTAGTTAGTAGCAAGTAGAAATTATACACGAGGTGTGATGCAGGGTTGTGGAGTGATACAGGGTTGTGAAATGAGACATTGAGATGCAGGGTTGTGAAATGAGACATTGAGATGCAGGGTTGTGAAATGAGGCATTGAGATGCAGGGTTGTGAAATGAGACATTGAGATGCAGGGTTGTGAAATGAGGCATTGAGATGCAGGGTTGTGAAATGAGACATTGAGATGCAGGGTTGTGAAATGAGGCAGTGTGATGCAGGGTTGTGGAGTGATGCAGTGTGATGCAGGGTTGTGGAGTGAGGCAGTGTGATGCAGGGTTGTGGAGTGATGCAGTGTGATGCAGGGTTGTGGAGTGATGCAGTGTGATGCAGGGTTGTGAAGTGAGGCAGTGTGATGCAGGGTTGTGGAGTGATGCAGGTCATTAAACTGGCAGGTCCACATCGGTACAAATGCAAATTTCAGCGCCAGCAGTCGGCCAGCCAGCCCACGGCTCTCGTGGATCAGCTAGATTCGGCTGGGGCTGTGTACAAACCTGCCGACTACGAGAACCGAATCAACATCAACGAGCCGACTGAGGAGGAGCTGGAGCAGGAGATCTCCATAGATGAAGCCAAACGGAACGGCTGCGTGCCGACCTACCGGCTGCGCGAGTTTCAGCAGCCATACGCCGAAGAGTTCAAGCAGTACCTGTGGAAAATGGCCTTCAAGCACCTGAGACAGAATGAATGGAAGAAGCTGGCCGCATTTTGGCAGTTCAAGTCGGAGCATGTGGAGGCCATCGAGCACCAGTACACAGGTAGGCCTGCGTTTTTATTTGGATCTTGGGGGTTTATATTTTTCTCTGCAGGTATCGGAGTGGGTTGGATGCAATGCTGTGTTAAAGTGGGGTGGGTGTGATGTTGTGCCGGAGTGGGGTGGGTGTGATTTTGTGTCGAAGTGGGGTGGGTGTGATGTTGTGTCGGAGTGGGGTGGGTGTGATGTTGTGTCGGAGTGGGGTGGGTGTGATGTTGTGTCGAAGTGGGGTGGGTGTTATGTTGTGTCGGAGTGGGGTGGGTGTGATTTTGTGTTGGAGTGGGGTGGGTATGATTTTGTGTCGAAGTGGGGTGGGTGTGATGTTGTGTTGGAGTGGGGTGGGTGTGATGTTGTGTTGGAGTGGGGTAGGTGTGATGTTGTGACGGAGTGGGGTGGGTATGATGTTGTGTCGGAGTGGGGTGGGTATGATGTTGTGTCGAAGTGGGGTGGGTGTGATGTTGTGTCGGAGTGGGGTGAGTGTGATGTTGTGTCGGAGTGGGGTGGGTGTGATTTTGTGTCGAGTGGGGTAGGTGTGATGTTGTGTTGGAGTGGGGTGGGTATGATGTTGTGTCGAAGTGGGGTGGGTTTGATGTTGTGTCGGAGTGGGGTGGGTGTGATTTTGTGTCGGAGTGGGGTAGGTGTGATGTTGTGTCGGAGTGGGGTGGGTGTGATGTTGTGTCGGAGTGGGGTGGGTGTGATGTTGTGTCGAAGTGGGGTGGGTGTGATGTTGTGTCGGAGTGGGGTGGGTGTGATTTTGTTTTGGAGTGGGCTAGGTGTGATGTTGTGTTGGAGTGGGGTGGGTATGATGTTGTGTTGGAGTGGGGTGGGTGTGATGTTGTGTTGGAGTGGGGTGGGTGTGATGTTGTGTCGGAGAGGGGTGGGTGTGATGTTGTGTCGGAGTGGGGTGGGTGTGATGTTGTGTCGGAGTGGGGTGGGTGTGATGTTGTGTCGGAGTGGGGTGGGTGTGATGTTGTATCGGAATGGGGTTGGTGTGATACGGTGTCAAAATGGAGTGTGTGTCCTCTGAAACACTGCCCCCAATAATATAATTAAACTGAATTGTATCCTCTTTCCGACCCTGTCCAGATGAGAACAGCTACAAGCAGCACGGCTACCGAGTCCTGTGCATCTGGTTCCATGGCGTCGACAAGCAGGACACACCGATCCGCGAACTCTACGAAGCCCTGGCCAGCATTGGCAGGCGGCCCCTGGCCGAAAAGGTTCGCCGTCAGCTGGACCGAAGCGCCGTTCAGGCCTATCCTGGAGCGACGCGAGGCGGTCCCCACGATGGCCGGCGGTGCTATTTGCAGTGAATCGTTTCTCATCTAGGACCGTGTTCGAACCCCTGGTCGCTCGCATCCTTATTGGCTGATGGTCTACACTATTCGGCGATGAGTGAAATATTCGCCAACCTCAGGACCTGTTAGTTCTTGTTTCCTCATTGGCTGAGAGGTTTTAGCCAATAAGCAGCTAGTCTTATATATTGATTTAATAATTTCATTCTTGATTCTCTCGACTTCTAATTGGCTAACTGAAGCTCACTTGTGTCGTCTATCTTTCTCAATCACTTTTACTATTTTCTAATTGGCTAATGACAAGACCAATCAGCGTCGATTGAGAAGAGCCTGTCTAACGCCATCGTCAAACTGTTTAATGTGAGGCCTGCAGTGCTGCGTCAGTCTTCCAGGTGAAACACTTTCCTTAGTTTTAATTTTTAACTTTGATAAGCGATTGAAAATATATTACATTTTTTCAAATAATCTAATTTGACAAAGCTGTTTAATTACTGAACTGAGACCAAAATTAGTACAATGCTTACTCACTTTGCCAGATATTCTAGTCAAGCCGCAGGCATAATTGCTGCTTTTCTGATTGCTATTGTGACGCGCAGCCAGTATTTGCCTAAAAGTCTTGCTGCACGGAGAAATTTTATAAGCGACGCTTTGCTAAGAAATTCAGTTTTTAAACACCGCCATGCAAAATAAAACATTGCTTATGCAACACTAATAATTAAGTACAAGCGTGTTTTTATTAAACTGATCATTTTTGTAACACTTTTAAATTTGTAGGCAAGCAACATGTAAAATTATACACTTTTAATAATTGCATACGGGTGGTATTAGAAGCAATAAATATATTACGCCACGGAATGTACACTATTAAATTTTGTGTAATGCAAAAAAGTGACTTTTTTGGTTCTAGGCTCTGTAATCAGAATGAAATCCTTGACATCTAATACATATTACCGAACAGAAATTTACGCAAGCAAGGCGCGAAAAGTACAAATTTTACACTAAAAATAGACAGGACGTCACTGGCATGACGTCATGCTTTCTAAAAATAGCAACAACACCGAAGAGTTATCGGAAAGATTAGTTTTGATTGTCAGCGAACCGCTTTGCTTATCTACAAAGGAAAAAGAGCAAAGCCAGCTTCTACTTTGGCGATCTTCACATCGGCCCGAGCTTGCAGCCGACGCCGCAGCTTCTGGCGGAGCCGCCGCATGGCGGACTTCGTACATTCTGCACCCGAGCCGGGATGAACAGCAGGATGAATGTGGCGATGAGGATCAGGTAGGTGACGAAGAACAGCCGGTCCAGGACCCTGGCTAGAGTGCGCCACTCCATGGAAATCAGGTTGGCTGCGTCAGTGGCCTTCTTCTTGCCCAGAAACATGCGAATCAGCCGACTGATCTCTTGCAGGTCTTCTTCAACTTGCGATGGGCAGCTCAGCAGGAGGCCGATGTGGGGCGCCCGACGGCTGGCGTCGCTAACCGCCGTCCAGGCCTTGCGCAGTCCCAGGATGCCGCCGCTGCTGGCGCCACCGCCATGGTTCATTGAAGCCCCGGCTGGCTTAACCGCCATCTCGGCGATGCGAAAATTTTTACACCTTCCGCCGCCGCCACCGTGGCCGCCGCCAGAGGAGCAACCGGAGGGTCCGGCAACGTTTAACGAGGCCGCCATCTGCGTCGAGACCGGCGCCGCTGTCGCTCCCATCGTCGCAGCCGACGCCGCGGCGCCACCCATCAGAGACTCGGAGCTGTCGCGCCGCTGGACGGGGTCGTTGGGCGGCGGAGCTCGGCAACGAACCAGCAGCAGGCAGCCCAGGCCTTCAATCATTATCTGAGTGTACAACAGTTGACTCTTGGATTGTAATATGCTCATAGTTATATTAGTGACAGTCAGCCCGCAGCCATCGAAGAGGCAATTCTTTCTCATTGTCAAGCAGCGCACACACCCACACACACAAACTCTAAGCGTTCTCGCCCAAGGTCCGCCTTAGCTTTTTCCAATCCATCATCTTTTTCATCCGTTTTTTCGATTTCGCTCGCATGCTGTACTATTCGTTCTGTCTCTAAATCATATGGCTAGGATCTATAGACAGGTGAGACGCCCGTCAACAGAAAAAAGATTTTCTATCTCTAAAGGAGATTCTAGTGCAGTCTACGCATGACAAACGCGAGATGAAACAGGCAGCGAACTTGAGTAGAGGCGGGGATAATGATCCCTCATCAGCCTGGTCCGGCACCCGCTGAGTTCGGGCGAACATTTCTCTCCCTTTGTGGCCACTGTCGGGACTAATGAAGAGCCGGAGCACACTGCTCATGGTTTGAGCATGCTGGGCCGGTCGGTGATTAAAAAATCGATGACACACGCAAGGCTGGGACCTGGCGGTGGCTCAGTTCAGGTTGCTAAAAATGCTGGACGGCCGGGCCGGCAGCTCAGCGCATGATTCCGGCCTAATTCCTCTTTATGCTTTCAAATTCCCGTTTCCAGCCCCCCCATTTCACTCTTTGCCACCTTCTCATCCCTCGTCCATTTCACTTTTCCCTGTCTGTCCGAGGCAGCCGCAGTGAACAGCTGGGATGGCTTCTACGATTCTCTCCCATCGCGACAAAATTCTTTGAAGTCCCGCAGAGTGGGGATTCTGCGGCACTGGGGTTGGGGGCGTCCGAGCCGGATGGGCAGAAGGGGGTATGGGGCTGATGGGAAGTGGCAAAACTGCCGCCCAAAGACCCCTGGGGCGATCGGACAGGCAGGAAGCAGGTGTCGGCTGTAATTCACTTTCCACGGATGGAGCAGATAGGGACGGAGGGGATTCAGATGCCAAAGCAGGAGGAGGTGTGTCTGGGGATATGGGAAAACACGGTGGCAATGATCCGGTCACTCCATGCGGAGCCCCCGAGATGACGGGAAATGCTCCCCCAGGTCCAATTTCCCCGCTGGCTCATTGAGTTCCGCATCCTCCGCGCTGTCGCTCACTTTCCCATCCCATTTAGGGATTCTGCTCTACATTGTGGCCTGACCCCCGGCAGGGAGCAGGGGAATCCGGGTGAGAATCGAGGCGGGAATGATGCGGGCTCGAGGATTTGGACTTCCCCGGATGCGGCTGGGACGGGCGGGAGGCGGGAAGCCCGGCGGAGTGAAAGTTCTGGCCACTGAATGGCGTCGACTCACGCGCCTGAGCAGCGGCGGCATCGGGCCGCTTTTGTCGCCGTTAAAGTGCAGATTCACAATGATGGTCACCAGGAATGTGGACAGGGTGATGATGCCCATGTTCACGCAGTAGTAGCGCCCTGTGGCGATACAGAAAAGTACATTAGAATTCTTATTCGTATGTTGAATTCTCGAAATTGTTAGAAATATTCTCACCAATCAAGGGAAAAGTTTCCACAGCGCTGGGGATCAGCTCAGCCAGCAGGAGCAGCAGAATGAAGAACGCCACGAAGATGTTCATGCCTAAACCGAAGGCGCAAAGCGAATTTGGTTTCTTAGAAATCCTTTCTAGCGGGTCGTTGAGTATAGGGGAGCGTGTTTACATGCCCGGGTACTGCTGTGGGCCAGGGGTTGGAGAGAGGATTGTGAACCTGGGCAGTGTCGGTTGGTCATTGCGGACCGGGAATTTTTTTACTATTGGAGTCTCTGCGGGTCATTATGGTGAGTTTCGGCAGCCTCACCCAGTAGCATCTTGGCGGGCGCCTCAGGCGGCAGGCAGAAGACCACCAGGGTGAGCATGGACAGCAGGATGCAGGGCACCACCAGGATGGCCACGTAGAAGGAAGGATTGCGCATCATGCGGATGCGGTACTCCAGCAGCCGGAACTTCTTCTGAACCGGCCGGCCCTGCCAGTCGTGCGCCGGCTCGTGCCGGTAGGTGACGCCGCTGCGGATCTGCAGGATTCGATCGTCGGGATCGGCCACGTCCATCTCCCGCTCGCCGTCCGTCTCCCATTCGTTGCTTTCCACGTAGTCGCTGAAGTCAACGAACGGCAGCAGCTTCTGGATGGAGAAGGTGTCGTTGAGCCTGAGGTCTGTCATGGACCAGTCTAGAAGCAGCTGACGTTCGTCGTAGGTCCAGGAGCCAAAACGGATGCAGCAGAGCTGGAGAAAAAATGTTTAGGATGTGAAGAGTACTATTTTTACACCCTTTTCCATTGCTCACAGAACATGGACTAGCTCACAATCTTACCTGGGTATCGAACGGAAAGTGCATGATGGTGACCTGGCAGGTGGTCTTAAGCAGAGCCTGTGGTATCCAAAGTACGTCTCCGCTGCGGTCCACAACGATTCGGGCTTCCCTGACCTCCATTGTTCTCTCATCGGCGCTGAAGGAAAAAATCGAATAATTTTCTCGCACAGATTCGCAGGAGGACAGATTGACAACTGAGTTCTCTACGGCAGTCAATAGGCCTTACAAATTGTACAGCTTAATATCCGGTGTCCAGATTTGCGACGGCGCCACGCGGATCTGCTTGATGGCGCGGAACTCCGGCTCAGTCCAGTTCTCCCAGGACAGCAGGTTGTCGCGCCAGGTCTGTGGCAAAATGTACAGTGTCAAAATGTACATAGCCCTGACCAATCAAAATCTGCCCTCAATATTTTTTGTTGATGTCAGTCACGCGATCGGCTTGTGGTTGTTTTAAGAGGGTGATTCCTGACGAGTTGTTCTAAAAATAGCAACAATTGGAACTGCTTTTTACAGGAGTTGGTACACTCGCCAATTGCTCAATCCATAGGGAGTACCCGCTATTTTTCCCCTGGGGAAAGACTACGGGATATTTCAAATACCCACTTCCTACTTCACGACAGCTCTCAAACCAAATAACCGATTTTTGTGAAAGTCCTCCATATGGATCAAATTTTCCGCATTACGATGCAACTTTCAAAGCCGTCCGACGTCAGCATCGTCGAGATATTCAGCGATTCCTGTCGAAAACAATCTTGACCCTGGGGACAAGGACATTGTTCTGTGTAAACCTCTGCGGCAAATCCGTATTGGTTCAATAATATGAGTCCATCTGCCGTAGAGACCTTTGTTCTTAGCATCCCAGGCACCAGGTTCTGACTGAAGACAGCACACAGAAGAGGATTATTCCATTTTAACTTTGGAAACGCAGCGCAGTCTTAGATGCCGATCGGCTGCCTTTGTTGAAGGTCCCGACAGTCGCTCCTAATGCTCCAGACGGTGATGTAGGGAAAACTGGTGACTGTGATGCTGAGAACAAAGGCCCTGTGACTGATTGATATTGTTTGTAGAGCCGACAAGGTTTCATGTCTATATTGGTGGTTTTCGCCTTTCGACAAGCGAACAAGAATCTCGAAAATGTTTTGTGATCCTGGGAGTTGTTTCATCGGATAGAGCGGAAAAATTTTAGCCCGTGTTCTGCCGATTTTCATGGCGATCGGTTGAATATTTTGGGACGTTCAGAAAAAAGATGTATTTGAAATACCCTTCAGCTAAACGTGCACGGTGTACATTCGCTTGAACTCACGAATCTCAGCCAGCAGTTGGTCCGCAGCATCTGCTTGTTTTCCTCCAGGTCCAGGATCTGGATAAGCGCCAGGCCCAGGCGGACTGTCATCACGTCGGAGCTGTTGATGACCGGCCTGCCGACAATGCCCCACTGAGCGTACTTGCCCAGCAGCTTGCTGGTGAGTCTTTTCTCCACCGGCCAGCGGTGCTCATTCTGCGCCCCTCGCTCCTGCTCATCACGGTCGAGGCGCCAGTTGAGCTCGGAACCGCTGCCGACGGAGGCACAGTCTGCGACGGTGGGTAGTTTGATGCGAACTATTGACACCAATCAGTTAAACTGCCGTCCACGAGCAGTTTAATGACTCTGGAGACTACAGAGACCTCGAGTTTTCACCCAATACCTTCGAGCTAAAAACTAAAGACGATAAAATGAAAGACTCGAGCGAAAACTGTACAGCCTGAAAGTGTCCCAAGAGGTGCAGGAGATGAAACCCTGGACTGAGCCCGGGTGAAGAGTGAGAGAAAGAGAAGCCGCAGCGGGTATGATAGAAATTTCGTTTGCCTCATTCAATAACGCTGGGCGGCGGGTTTCGCCACTTGAGGCGCTGTCCAGTTTTCAAGTCTTTCGCTACCATTTCTTCCTCTGTTGGCCTCTCGCGAAAGGAAAATTATCCCAATAGGCCTTCCCATTCCCCGTGTGCGCCCTTCCTGCTTCTCCACTTCACGGCTCTCACTTGGGATTTGATCGATGGAGAAGCCGGTCGTTGGGATTAAGAAAACAGTTTGTGAGGCCATTATTATTCTAGTCCAATGGGGCGTCGTCATGGAGACTCTGACAGTGCAGGGTCTGGGGTTACCGTATCTGGGGTTACCGTCAGCTAGACCGTCTGCTAGCTGAACTCAAATTCGCGGTCGGTTTTTCGGCTCGCCTTGCCAGAAATTTGCATAACTGCTTCAGTCAGATAAAAGGTATCAAAATTTAAACGCTTCTCGGCCATAATTCACTTCACTTGACTTGGTCGGTACTCGAGGGAGTTTGGGATCGGTTTGCGCTAGGTATTTTTCCTACTGAATCTGGATGAGCACGGAATGAGGATGTTTTAATTATGAAAGGATTCCTAAAATTGTATAAAATTCAAGAGTAAGAAGCCCAAGCAGAACTCACACAGCAGGAGCAGCAGGGCAACACGGTGAAGCATGCTGGTGCTGGGCTTCCTCTTCGAGACTCGACCGGGCCCACCGACGAGTCGCAGAACACGCCGCTTGCTGCTTTTCATCCAGTTTGCTTCCATTGTTCAGCTTTCTGGGGTAAGGGCAGGGGAGGATGCGGCTCTGGGCGCGGCTCCCGACGAAGGGAGTGGCTGAGGGGAGCAGAGAAGGGAGAATCCTACCCAACTGCCTCTCCCTTCTCCCCGTTCCACCCTCGCGCGTCCCCAATGAGGGGAGCTGCTTCTTCTTTCCCGGCTCTTGTGTCCCCCCACCCACCTTCACCGCTGTCCAGTTCGTGGGGCAGGTTGCTGTGTAGCATTTGAATGAGCTACCTGTGCTGCTTGGCCATTGCTGGGCAAATGATCAAACTTGGGGACCTTGGATTTGGGGTGGGGCTGAAGCAGCAGGTGTACCGATTGCCCGATGCTTAACTCAACTTTTGTAAATCTAAAATTGCTAAATTTCTCGCTTCTTGGTTTGTTTTAGAGATTGAAATGCAGAAGCAGCCAGGGTGACATGCAGCACCAAGAGTGACATGCAGAACCAAGAGTGACATGCAGCACCAAGAGTGACATGCAGAACCAAGAGTGACATGCAGCACCAAGAGTGACATGCAGCACCAAGAGTGACATGCAGCACCAAGAGTGACATGCAGCACCAAGAGTGACATGCAGAAGCAGCATGAGTGACATGCAGCAGCAAGAGTGACATGCAGAAGCAGCAAGAGCGACATGCAAAAGCAGCAAGAGCGACGTGCAAAAGCACCAAGAGTGACATGCAGAACCAAGAGTGACATGCAGCACCAAGAGTGACATGCAAAAGCAGCAAGAGTGACATGCAGCACCAAGAGTGACATGCAGAAGCAGCATGAGTGACATGCAGCAGCAAGAGTGACATGCAGAAGCAGCATGAGTGACATGCAGCAGCAAGAGTGACATGCAGAAGCATCAAGAGTGACATGCAGAAGCAGCAAGAGCGACATGAAGAAGCACTAAGGGTGACATGCAGAAGCAGCAAGAGCGACATGCAAAAGCAGCAAGAGTGACATGCAGTACCAAGAGTGACATGCAGAACCAAGAGTGACATGCAGCACCAAGAGTGACATGCAGCACCAAGAGTGACATGCAGAAGCAGCATGAGTGACATGCAGCAGCAAGAGTGACATGCAGAAGCAGCATGAGTGACATGCAGCAGCAAGAGTGACATGCAGAAGCATCAAGAGTGACATGCAGAAGCAGCAAGAGCGACATGAAGAAGCACTAAGGGTGACATGCAGAAGCAGCAAGAGCGACATGCAAAAGCAGCAAGAGTGACATGCAGCACCAAGAGTGACATGCAGAAGCAGCAAGAGTGACATGCAGCACCAAGAGTGACATGCAGCACCAAGAGTGACATGCAGAAGCAGCATAAGTGACATGCAGCAGCAAGAGTGACATGCAGAAGCATCAAGAGTGACATGCAGCACCAAGAGTGACATGCAGAAGCAGCATGAGTGACATGCAGCAGCAAGAGTGACATGCAGAAGCATCAAGAGTGACATGCAGCAGCAAGAGTGACATGCAGAAGCACCAAGTGTGACACGCAGAAGCAGCAAGAGTGACATGCAGCAGCAAGAGTGACATGCAGAAGCAGCAAAAGTGACATGCAGAAGCAGCAAGAGCGACATGCAAAAGCAGCAAGAGTGACATGCAGAAGCACCAAGAGTGACATGCAGCACCAAGAGTGACATGCAGCACCAAGAGTGACATGCAGCACCAAGAGTGACATGCAGCACCAAGAGTGACATGCAGAACCAAGAGTGACATGCAGCACCAAGAGTGACATGCAGAACCAAGAGTGACATGCAGCACCAAGAGTGACATGCAGCACCAAGAGTGACATGCAGCACCAAGAGTGACATGCAGAAGCAGCATGAGTGACATGCAGCACCAAGAGTGACATGCAGCACCAAGAGTGACATGCAGAAGCAGCATGAGTGACATGCAGCAGCAAGAGTGACATGCAGAAGCATCAAGAGTGACATGCAGAAGCATCAAGAGTGACATGCAGCAGCAAGAGTGACATGCAGAAGCACCAAGAGTGACATGCAGAAGCAGCAAGAGCGACATGAAGAAGCACCAAGAGTGACATGAAGAAGCACCAAGAGTGACATGCAGAAGCAGCAAGAGCGACATGCAAAAGCAGCAAGAGCGACATGCAAAAGCAGCAAGAGCGACATGCAAAAGCAGCAAGAGCGACATGCAAAAGCAGCAAGAGTGACATGCAGCACCAAGAGTGACATGCAGCACCAAGAGTGACATGCAGAAGCAGCATGAGTGACATGCAGCAGCAAGAGTGACATGCAGAAGCAGCCAGAGTGACATGCAGAAGCAGCAAAAGTGGCATGCAGAAGCAGCCAGAGTGGCATGCAGATACAAGAGTGACCTCGAGAGTGGCATGCAGTTAGAGTGAAAATTCTAGCCCGGGGATTTCCAGAGGCCAGTAAGCAAGCAAAATGGAAGCAATGAGCAAAAGGTGAACTCAGTGCAGCCAGGAGATCGAGAGTGAGTGGCACAGAGTGACGGTGGGGGAGGGTGGGCGGTGTGGCCACTCGCGCGCTGAGGCGTAACTCGGGAAAATTAAATGCAGCGAGTCGCTGACCAGCAGCAGAAAGAGGAAGGGGAGAAAGCGAACGGAGGGGAAGTCTGAGAGAGGAGTTCCCCCGGCTAACGAACTCTGTGAGGGTAGCAGCTCACGCATGGGACAGGTCTGGGCAGTGAGGCTGACAGCATCTATAGTGTGACTTCTCAGTAGCGGCGCCTGATCAAGTTAACTTGGGCCGAACGGAGCAGGCAAGAAAGAAAAAAACACGACAAATCAGGGGGCTCATTGTGACTACGAAATCGGATTTCTTGGAGGCGTAGATTTTCCAATGAGCTGCTCAAAAGTTCATCAAGAAACAGCATCAGAGTTGAAATGAGCATTCAGAGCGCAGGTGTGGCTGAGCAAGAGTGCTCTAACATAGGCTCACTTTTTAGCTTGCGATCCGGAGCGGATTACCGCTGGCGGCGGGGGGTGGCTGTGGCGGATTATCCGCACTCCGGGACTCCAGCAGCCTCATCAATAATCTAAGACACACTGCGGGTCCGGGCAGCTAGGAGCTGGGGAAGTGGCCACTCAAGTCGCAGCTGACACTGCAGGGTAGGCAGGCAGTGCTGCTAGGTGGCCTGAACTGTCATGTAAAACTGATTTGCCATTTATAAGGGAGGCGAGAAAGGGAGAGAAATTGAGATAGGGAGCTCAGGAGGGCTGATGAGACAAGTGAGCTAGAAATCAATTCTTATAAATGTAATTTTTAATTGGGTGACACTATTATTTCTATTATTATTAAAATTATTTCTTTCATTAAGTAGGAAATTAATTAACAAATAGATATTGGCCAGAAAAACAAGAGTTTTTCATATTTTCCCAATATGAAAAACATTGGGAAAATCAGCCAGTGTAAACTTCACTCTCACTGAGATTGAGATGAGATTGAGACAGAGAGATGGTGAGATTGAGATGAGATTGAGACTGAGAGATGGTGAGATTGAGATGAGATTGAGACTGAGAGATGGTGAGATTGAGATGAGATTGAGACTGAGAGATGGTGAGATTGAGACTGAGAGACCATGAGATTAAGAATGAAAGATGATGAGATTGAGACTGAGAGAGGATGAGATTGAGACAGAGAGATGAGATTGAGACTGAGAGATGGTGAGATTGAGATGAGATTGAGACTGAGAGATGGTGAGATTGAGATGAGATTGAGACTGAGAGATGGTGAGATTGAGATGAGATTGAGACTGAGAGATGGTGAGATTGAGATGAGATTGAGACTGAGAGATGGTGAGATTGAGATGAGATTGAGACTGAGAGACCATGAGATTAAGAATGAAAGATGATGAGATTGAGACTGAGAGACCATGAGATTAAGAATGAAAGATGATGAGATTGAGACTGAGAGAGGATGAGATTGAGACAGAGAGATGAGATTGAGACTGAGAGATCATGAGATTGAGACTGAGAGATCATGAGATTGAGACTGAGAGATCATGAGATTGAGACTGAGAGATGAGATTGAGACAGAGAGATAAGATTGAGACGGAGGGGTGAGTTATTGATGAGTTGAGTTGGCTGTAGGTTCGGCAAGTTTTAGGGTGTTTTAAGGGCCGCATTAAGTTGAATTCCTATTTTCAGGCATTCTTTTGTTCCAATTTTGACTTGTTCAAAAAGCGGCTCAAAAAAACTTCAATTTCCGGGGCAGAGTGCTGTCTGCTGTCAAAAAATCCATTTCGCAAATCGAATTTCTCCCTCCTCCTGCCTTGCCCTCTGTCTCTTTGTGTGAACGGGCCGAAACGCTGAGCTGAGCTTGGCCCAAAATGGGCAGCCGCGGAATTTGATATTGCTGGGGAGCGCGCCAGGAGCAGAGGCGAAGGCGGAGGGTGGGTGGGTGGCTGGATTAGCAAACTTCTCAGGTTAAGCTAGCACGGGGAGCATGTGTAAGCGCGCGTGTAAAATAAAGACATAGGGGAGATGCTACAGCACGGGAACCCGGGTGTACACATGATTTTGTCAGACTCCCAAACGAGGAGGCAAATCATTTTTGAACTGTCCTCTGCTTTGTAACAATCGCCATCTAGCTTAATTCTTACCGTACTAAGCTTAGTGTATAAAAAATAGAATAGCTGCTCTTCTCAGCCATTCTCAGTTTAATCCCAACCAATTTCTCCTACAAACTGCTCACCGGAGGTCGCGAAGACTAATTTAACGGCGGCAGAGCCCCTTAGCAACTAGTTTGGTCAGCCACCCACCGGAAAACTAATTAGGCATTGCAAACTTTCAAAGCTTAGTGTGCAAGATTCATTGGGACTCCAGAGGCTTGGGAAGCGGGACTGAGCGGGATCCCCCCAGGACAGGAGGAGCGGGTCAGTCCATCACCCCCCCGATGCACTTTTCATCCATTCCGCCACTAAAAGTTGACTCCACAAATCCGAATTGGCTTTTATCCCAGAATTTTATAAGCAACCATATTTTCAGCAATAGAAAAACCGACGTTCAAAAAATCATTGGTTGATCTTAATGTACGAGTAAAAAAGCAATATTCTAATCTGATTTTAAAATAATATATTTGCAGCAAGGAATCATTAGTAGTATTATTTCTCATCATTTTTGTCGTCAAGACTTGTCTAAAAAATTATGAATAATGAAAAAGAACTGCAAAATACATTGGACAGCATGATAAAGATATGAGACAAGCAGATTGGTAGCAATGGCCAAGCTCGATTCTTACTGATAACTGTACAGAATATTTACCTATCTTAGACTGTCCCAGAATGTTCAGAGACAGTCTCAGAATGTTCAGAGACAGTCCCAGAATGTTCAGAGACAGTCCCAGAATGTTCAGAGACAGTCCCTGAATGTTCAGACTCCCAGAACAGTTTTCAAACTTTTTAAAATCTTAAACAGTTTCCGCGGGAGCGGGTAGAGCCGACGCCGACATGGGCGCGGCGCCGGGCTCGCCGTCGGTTGCAATGGCAACGGAATCCGCCGGCCGGGCCGAGCGCACAGTCAGCAGCAGCGGCGGATGCGCCGGATGCGGACGCCGCCGGGTGCGCAGGCGGCTGTGGAGGCTGAGGCCGATGAAGAGCAGCAGCGCGATGAAGGCCAGCAGGCCGGCCAGGCCGGCAATGGACAGGCCTGCCAGGTAGCAGCAAGTGTGCAGTCCGTGCCAGAGCGCGGCGGCAAGGAGCACGGAGGCCAGCAGGGCTGCCAGGAGCGACAGGAAGGCCAGGCTGAAGACCAGGCGTGGCGCGGTGCTGCATAGGGAGACCCGAGGACAGGACAGGCCCTTGTAGCGGCTGCGCCAGTCTGCACTCGGGGACGCGAGAAGTTCGGGTTTAGAACCGAGATTGGCGAGCAGTCTGTGCGATGTACACGTAACCATGGCAACCTGCTTAGTGAAGCCTAATTTCCGGAGATTGATCTGAAGCAATCTACTGAGCCTGATGTTGATTGGCGGAAGCCCAATGTACATGTATACTGAGCCTGATGTTGATTGGCGGAAGCCCAATGTACATGTATACTGAGCCTGATGTTGATTGGCGGAAGCCCAATGTACATGTATACTGAGCCTGATGTTGATTGGCGGAAGCCCAATGTACATGTATACTGAGCCTGATGTTGATTGGCGGAAGCCCAATGTACATGTATACTGAGCCTGATGTTGATTGGCGGAAGCCCAATGTACATGTATACTGAGCCTGATGTTGATTGGCGGAAGCCCAATGTACATGTATACTGAGCCTGATGTTGATTGGCGGAAGCCCAATGTACATGTATACTGAGCCTGATGTTGATTGGCGGAAGCCCAATGTACATGTATACTGAGCCTGATGTTGATTGGCGGAAGCCCAATGTACATGTATACTGAGCCTGATGTTGATTGGCGGAAGCCCAATGTACATGTATACTGAGCCTGATGTTGATTGGCGGAAGCCCAATGTACATGTATACTGAGCCTGATGTTGATTGGCGGAAGCCCAATGTACATGTATACTGAGCCTGATGTTGATGATGTTAGCCAGTCGCGGAGAGAAGGCCTTATAGGGGCTTGTCGCGCAATTTAGCAATCACCAAGGCACAGTGAATATAAACTGCCAGACGATGAGAAATTTTAAGCAGATTAACGCACCTGTGCGAGTGTGAACTCATCCGGAATGGCCGAATCGAACTTACCCTCAGTTTTAGTCTCGGGTTGCAGGTGCAGCAGGGCTGGTCCGAAGTACCTGTGCGCCAGTAGCATGTTTCGCTTGTTTATTAATTTCTTCAAACCGGAAAGAAGTGCGAATAAATCCCGCCGAGTCCCTAATTAAAAGACGGCTGGTCTGGCTCTGATGAAACTGGGAATTAGAAAACCCCCATAGAACTGAGCATGAATAGATAGCAAGCGGCTCATTGTAAATAATTGATTCCTTAGCAACCTAACCGTCGCTCGGCAGACTTAATTATTCAGCCGCTGTCCAATCCGTGAAATCCCGGAATATTTTTTGCACTCTTACAGCTGATGAACAGTTCTGATTGATTATTTGGTCAAGAACTGTCATTGGAAACTGCAAAATAATCTGCCGAATTACCCGAAATTTGTAAAAAAAACTGATTGAGATATTGAGATTGCTGAATAACTTTATTTGTGCTCCTAATAATGCACTTTATTATTGAACTCAAATTGTCAACACAATATAGATAATTTGCCGAAAAGCTTGAGAAAATTTCAAAGCGAATTCAAACAAATCGGTTAAAAATGCTTCAATTGACACATGATTAGTTAACTCAATTGTTAACATGGGTCAGCTTATCATTAATATTTATTTTCAACCCTGCTTTTCAAATGGGTCAGCTTATCAGATGGGTCAGCTTATCAGATGGGTCAGCTTATCAAACGGGTCAGCTAATCTAATGGGTCAGCTAAATGGGTCAGCTTTCAAATGGGTCAGCTTATCAAACGGGTCAGCTAATCTAATGGGTCAGCTAAATGGGTCAGCTTATCAGATGGGTCAGCTTATCAGATGGGTCAGCTTATCAGATGGGTCAGCTTATCAGATGGGTCAGCTTATCAGATGGGTCAGCTTATCAGATGGGTCAGCTTATCAGATGGGTCAGCTTATCAGATGGGTCAGCTTATCAGATGGGTCAGCTTATCAGATGGGTCAGCTTATCAGATGGGTCAGCTTATCAGATGGGTCAGCTTATCAGATGGGTCAGCTTATCAGATGGGTCAGCTTATCAGATGGGTCAGCTTATCAGATGGGTCAGCTTATCAGATGGGTCAGCTTATCAGATGGGTCAGCTTATCAGATGGGTCAGCTTATCAGATGGGTCAGCTTATCAGATGGGTCAGCTTATCAGATGGGTCAGCTTATCAGATGGGTCAGCTTATCAGATGGGTCAGCTTATCAGATTGGTCAGCTAAATGAGTCAAATAGGACAATCAGGCAAGTCGCCCTGCTGTTTCTCCAACCCGGCCAGTCGGTTTCTCTCCAGCTCGGCCAGTTGAGGCTCGAAGTTGCTCAGATTGACGTGTCGCCGGGATCGAGCGAGCAGCGCCCAGGCGTCGGCAAGGCTCATGCCGCGGGCCGTCAGGAGGTAGGCGACGGCAAACGAGGGCGCCCTGGAGATGCCGGCGTGGCAGTGGAGCAGCACCCGTCTGCCACAGCCGACGTGACTGTCAACAAATTCGCGAAGCTCCGGGAGGCGGGACGCCAGATCGACAGCCGGCGAGTCTTCAACGGCCAGGCGGAGGTAGGCGAACTTATCTGCGAAGTAATTCGGCACGTCGGGCGTCAGGTTGACAATGGCCTGAATGGCGTGCGCCTGGAGGCAGGCCAGATCCTTTGCCACATAGCGAGAGCCTGTCAATCATTTAAAAAGGATTTGATTAGTGGCTGAGCGCAGAATTAAAATCAGAGAAAGAGAGAGAGAGCCAAGACTCAGGCAGCTCACCGATGCACAGCAGGGCGGTCACGCGACTGACCTCCAGGTCATTAGTGACCGGGACCAGGCCGTGTTCCCTGATCACCTCAGCCAGCTTTCTTCTCTCTTCACTTTCGTCCCAGTTGATGACGTCATCAGTGGTGACGTCATCAGAGGTAACGTCATCAGTGGTCACGTGGTTGGTGATTGCGTCATCGGCCTGAAAATTATTTTTTTAAGCCAGGAAGCGATTGGTCATGAACAACCGATGTATAAGGAGAACTGAATTCCAAGAATGTTGCAGCGCAGTTGTTAGAGCTTCGGACTCCTAATCAACAGGTCGGTGGTTCGAACTTCATCAACCAAAACAATAGATTCCACATTGTTTTAGTTGATGCGGCTGAAAAATGGGAACCAGCGGGGAGTACTAGCGGGAGGAGAAATAAGGGTGGGTATGAAAGTTGCCTCACAGTCCACGGACTGAACAGTTGTACCCGGCCATTTGAAGCATTGTGCAATAGCTGCTAGGTTAGGTGTTATTCTATCTATCTATGCAGAAGCAAAACTTTTGGCTAACATTTTAGCCAAAATGACAATTGAGAAGCACTACTCATAGTAGATAGCACGTAAAATTGTTTTTTATAAGACAAAGGCAGAAAGATTTATTCTTTTACATTTTTATACGAAATCATCTATAAATTAGCAGGTAGCTATTGGTTTACAATATCATGTCAAAACAAGATACATTGAGCACCAACAAAACGAACGATATAAAAAATAATCTATTTGTAAAATTTCCAGTTAAGGGCTTCCTTATCAGATAATACAAAGCTAGAAAAGCAAATTCACACTGTGTTGCGCAAATTAGTCAACGCATTAAATAACGATGAAAGAACAGAGGCATTTGGGATATTTTTTTCTATCGATGCATAGCCCAGCGCAATCATGGCAATGTGTGTCGAATTGAAGAGGTCATCTGACCCCCTACCCCAATTTCTAACATATGGTCACATGACCACCTTAAGATCTAAGAGGGGCTCTAACAGGACCCCTATCAGCAGGGGTCAATTGACCCCATATCGGTTTTATCGTAAAAACGTAAAAACAAACGTTGACAGTTACTAGTGTGAGAGGGGTCAGTTGACCACCATCAGTCGAGCCGGTTGTTCAGCAGGCCGTCAAGTGTCTGGCGCAGGCCGAGCCGTGCGGCCTCAGCAGACCGGTCCGAGCATCGCTCCTGCAGCTGCTCAGCTAGGAAGGCCAGCCGATGCGCCAGTCGGCTTCGCAACTCGTCGACGGCGGCGTCCGCGTTGCTGACGCCGTCGGCGTTGATACCCAGGAGCGGCCGTCGGAGCATTCGCTCCTTGATGAGCAGCTGGCAGGCCCGGCTATCGGCTGCCCAGTCCTCCGAGGTCGGCTCCAGCTCGGCCTCCAGGCTCTGGCAGAGGCGAATCAGCGGCGCCACGAATTGGGCCGCCTGCGGAAGTCGGCGCTGGCGGTGCAGCGTCTCGTAGGCCAGCTGGCTGGACTGCAGGTAGACGGCCTGGATGGCGCGGAGTGGTTTCATCGGACAGGCTTAGTTTCGCATACCTGATCTCTAATAGCACTACTCCATCTTTTTTAATACTCGCCGTAAAGTTCTAACGCTTTTCTGCCCCCTCACCAGCCCCAACCCCACAGTTTTTGCCATTTAAAGACTGAACACCGTCCTCCGTTCCACTCCGCAATCTCGTCCCTCCACCAGCCGCGCTGATTGGCTGGAGCGCCGTCGCCCTGACTCCAGCTTTTCTGCCCTTCCCCCTAGCCCCACCCCACTGTTTTTTGCCGTCCCCCGTTCCACTCCGCTATCTCGTCCCTCCACCAGCCGCGCTGATTCGCTGGAGCGCCGTCGCCCTGACTCCAGCTTTTCTGCCCTTCCCCCTAGCCCCACCCCACTGTTTTTTGCCGTCCCCCGTTCCACTCCGCTATCTCGTCCCGCACCAATGGAAGCAATGCGCACCTGAAGGGCGTCCCTGTCTGCCAGGCGGGTCAGCTGGGTCAGCGAGTCGGCTGGCAGTAGGCAGTCCAGGTCGGACCGCAGCCGGCGCACTCGGGCCCGCCAGTCAGCGTAGCCGGAAGCAAGCGAGCTCCGCATGGTTGCGTGGCAGCGCCTGGCGCTCTCTAGCGGGTGCTGGGCCAGGCCGTTGGCTGAGCGGACACCCTCCAGGTAAACGTGATAGTCGTCCAACAGAGCGGACAGGTCGCCCAAAGATTTGGCCAGTCGGCGGAGATTTGCGCTACTCAAATCGGCGCCCGATCGTCCTGGCTCCAGCAGCGGCGCGGACAGAGACATCACGACAGACCAGCGCGAGGTTAGCTCGGCCAGTAGCCGACGGTGGCCCTGGACAGTTTTTTAGCACAGAAGATTATCCAGTTCAGGTAAGATTATCCAGTTCAGGTAAGATTATCCAGTTCAGAGAAGATTATCCAGTTCAGGGAAGATTATCCAGTTCAAGGAAGATTATCCAGTTCAAGGAAGATTATCCAGCTCAAGGAAGATTATCCAGTTCAATGAAGATTATCCAGTTCAGGGAAGATTATCCAGTTCAATGAAGATTATCCAGTTCAGGGAAGATTATCCAGTTCAAGGAAGATTATCCAGTTCAGGGAAGATTATCGAGCTCAAGGAAGATTATCCAGTTCAATGAAGATTATCCAGTTCAGGGAAGATTATCCAGTTCAGGGAAGATTATCCAGTTCAGGTAAGATTATCCAGTTCAAGGAAGATTATCCAGTTCAAGGAAGATTATCCAGTTCAGGGAAGATTGTCCAGTTCAGGTAAGATTATCCAGTTCAAGGAAGATTATCCAGTTCAGGGAAGATTATCCAGTTCAGGGAAGATTATCCAGTTCAATGAAGATTATCCAGTTCAGGGAAGATTATCCAGTTCAAGGAAGATTATCCAGTTCAGGGAAGATTATCCAGTTCAGGTAAGATTATCCAGTTCAGGGAAGATTATCCAGTTCAAGGAAGATTATCCAGCTCAGGGAAGATTATCCAGTTCAAGGAGGATATCCAGTTCAGGGAAGATTGTCCAGTTTAGGGAAGATTATCCAGCAACTGAATCGCACCTTGTACAGTTCCACCAACTCGGCTGACGGGTCGGCCTCCTCGGCAGCGGCCCGCCTGCCGAGCTCAGTCAGGCCGTCGCGGCAGCGCCCACAGATGCGCAGCTGGCGCGAACGGCGCGGCTCAGTCTCCGGGCAACCCGGCAGGCCAATTAGAGCCCACTGCGCCGCTGCCAGCTGGTCTCCGCCGTCGCCAGGTGCGCCTGCAGATTTTTTAGATTGTTTAGGTTAATGATTTTTCTACTTTGAGAATTGTTGAACTTCCCAATACTAATGACGTATCTAATAATAATAACATAATATTTGCACCATGGCTGTTGACTCATCATTTGATCCGCACTAGATCCGCAGCCAGCGAAAATGCAATTCTGTCCATTTCGCTGACTCCTGAGCACACAGGCGCACAGATACCGAACGCAGGCACACGCTCACACAGGTGTGCGTGTGCCTGCGTCTGACCTGACTTTCTCATCGCCAGGCAGTGTACACTCTCACTGTGCCTTGGAGGTTGACTTCCCAAGGGCAAAAAATTGCGCGTCAAGCCCCCAAGCCTTCTCTCCGCGGCTGCGTCCAAATAAATGTGGCATCCCCGCGGAATCGAGCTCAAGGACCTTGGCGCGAGAGGCAAATGCGTTAACCGCTCTGCCACCCCCTACTGACCAATCTAATGAACTTCCCAAGTTTAATGAGCAATCTAAAGTACACCAGGCGACAGAGCAGGCAACCTTCGCAATATTCGTCCGGGTAGAACAGCAGCAGGTCCCGTTGAGAACAGGCGTCGCAGACACGCCGGCCGCAGACCCGACAGCAGCCTGCCGGAGGGCGCTTCAGTCGGAACGTCGGCGGCGCCAGGCAGACGGCGCAGCCCAGGCCGCGGTCCTGCTGGGCTCGAGCAACTTGCTCAGCGCTCAGCGTCCACCAGTCGTCGCCCGAGGCCAGCCGGCGCAGCAGAGAGCGCTGCTGCCATTCAACGAAGCCGATGCGCAGCCGGCAGAGCTGCTCCTCCAGGATTGGCTCGGCATCCAGCGACTCTTGACGTCGGCAGCGCGAGGCCCGGTGCTGGGAGCGAGCAGCGAGGAACTCTGGTGTCAGAGAACGACAGCTGCACATGTTGCCAGCTAAGGAGATGAAAAATGGCATGTTTAATGTAGTCTGTGTAACACATTCCTGACACCAAACAGCAATGCAATTCCTCAATGGAAAGAAATATTCTTTAGTTTCTCTTGTTTAAATACTGTTTCTAATTAGCAAAATAACTATAAACTTCTTTCTTTGAGGCACAAATCTTACTAGTGGAAATCTAGAAGAATCTTAGAAATCTGGTAGAGGTGGATATAGGCCCTAGAAACACCTTTCTAGGGCCTATATCTGTTTAATTAAATTCTATAAATACAAAAACTCTTGACAGTTTATTTTGGTTTAAAGCAAATGTGAGAATATCATGGTACACTGTATTGCTTTCAAAAAGTAGCAATGTGGGAAAAACTACCAGATTTTTTATTAATACTAAACACTTTTAACTGGTTGCTAGCTAATCACAAGTTTTCAAAAGACACCTAAAAATACTATACTGAAAATCATGACTTGGCACTAACACCTAGAAGGCTGTGTAGGCCTACACTAATATGAGTTTCAGTGTTTCATATTAAACATAAGCTTTAGTCTGAAAGCATTTACTTATTGCAGAAAGTTTTCTAAAATTTAGGTAGTGAAAGCAAAAGCAGCTCCTTGTCTTTCATAAATGAATGGGTCTACATTGGAATATTGAATAAAAGCAATTATTCCCGATTTATATGCATTCTTAATTATATATATATTCATAATTAGATAAATAAAAACATGAAAAAGCAACAAAAATATGCAAATAGTGACAGGCGAAAATCTGGCGAAAAAAATACGCTTTTTGTTCGATTATCATGATCTTGGTTATTGCTGCCAAGTGCCAACACTGATGAGTCCACATTTTGCAATAGTTGGATAACCGATTCTAAGAAATACTCTTTTTTGAATCTCGACTCGAGCTACTTCAGGAAAATTAGGAAATATCATTGTACATGTTAAACCCAAGGACCTTTGTCCATTGTTAAACCTTTTCGCACAATTTGTCTAAACGTATACAGACAAGTAAAATTATTTATATACAAATATAAAAATTAGAAAAAAACTTACTTATCAACACAAAAAGTAGCCTTTTGTACGCTTCAATACATGAAACTGTTACAAGGCACCACAAAACACCGGTAAAACTACAGTCAAATAACAAATCATGTGCAGTTGTTGTATACAAACATATATTAGACACTTATTATTGTTGTTTATTGCAGCAGCAATATAATTTGTCGAATAATTTTTACATATATACAAATTATCACAACATTATGCCTTTAGCTAATTATACATCTTGCTGCACATTTTCAACACAGCATTTTCAGTGACATTAATTGAAATCGTATTTTCTTGCGTATTTAATACAAATATTCCTTATTCACTAATTCTACATAGAAGGCTTTCAGTTCTTTCAAATTTTTAAGACAAAATGTTACTTTTTGTTGGTAGCTTAATATTCATATACTTGTATTTACTTGTATTTACATTCCTAGTTAATGCTTATAAAGTAGAAATAGCATATTCCTAATTATTTTTTCATAGGGGCTATATTTTCTAGTACTTTCTTGAGTGGAAAGTACCATTAAGCCATCATAAGCGTCTAACGAGGCTAAAGCATAATTATGTTTCTAGATTTACGATTTTTCGCAGTTGCAGTCTTAATATTTTTTTTAACAATTTGTGTTTTTTGTAAACTCAAAATGTGTCTCAAAACAGAACTAACGGAAATACCTAGAAGTGTTGTAGCATTTTTGTGAGCTTATATACAATATCATATTTTAAATAACAGTTTCTGTCATTTTCTGTATCAGATTTTTCTGTTTAGATGTAGCTTTCATCTCATAGTCAATGACACTGAAATTCTTCAATACATACATACGAGTGCGCGTTTTCTATTTTGGTAGAGAGGAAAAAATAGATATAAGTTAATATACTAAACAAGCACACAAGCACACGAGTAAAACTTGAGTATAAATATATTTTTTAACAAATGCACCTTTGTGTTTATATTTAATAAATATTTGTGTTAATAAACTATTCAAAGCACTTGCAAGCCCGTCCAGACGAATATTTTTCGAAACTGCAAGCATAACAATTATCGGTTCTGATTTCCAACCAAATTTTACTTCATATCCCCATAGCCTTCTCATTCTAACTTGTATTTGACCCAACAAGACTGCCGCGAATTTTCCCTTCCACCGCCTGCTGTCCTCCTCCGAGTAGCCCCCCCCGTTTTCTTCTCCCACCGCTTCCCATCGAGTGGCGGGACAGATCGATGCTGGGCCTCATTTGGGATCAATAATCCAGCAATTTTTCCTAGAACTTGCCGCTCCGCTTGGCGTCTCCCGAATGCGAGCTCCTCTACCAGCCGTGTTTTCTCTTCCCTGTTTTCCCCTCTTCCCCTTCACTCTCGCTCTCGCTGGAAATCTCGGAGGAAACATTCACTCCTTAGGCCAGATTTTGTGCTGGAGTTGGAGGAAATGAAGACGGGGCTAGAAGACGCACTGCGAATTACACGGCGCAGTCGGAACTGACCCTCGAAATTGGTTTCAGCCGCACTGCCTGCCACTCACAGCTTCGCTGGCCTTGCCAAAACCATTCGCAAGTACAAACTAATGAAAAAGCATAAAGGAATGTTTAATTAAATTCTATAAATACGAAAACTCTTGACAGACCATATCGATTCTGTTTGCCTGACTTCTCCTACTCAATTTTCTGAGTAATTTTGCCCAAAAGCGGGACAAGCTGAGTAGATTTCTCATCAGGCTCACTGCTCCTCATCTAGCCCACCGCTCCCCGCACTGGTGCCACTGAGCTTGCTGTGCAAGTCTTCTTCTAACTAGACGAGGAGACGGAGGCGATAGCCAGAGAAGGCTTTGAGTTGCACTTTAGCCTCGGGGACCTGGGGGTTAATAATGCGCCGCTGGCGCCCCGCCAGCTCTCTCCCCTCAGCCCCAGTGGGGAGGCCACCAGGTCCAGATAACCGAGCTGCTGCAGTGCCGGCCATTAGTATCCGCAGACTCGGCTGCAGTGCCTGGGGCATGTTCCCCGGCCCCGCCTGGCAGGCAGCTCGCGTTGCGGCCCTCCTTCCTCTCCTCCTTTTTGCGCCTGCTTTAAGAGCTCTTTGTGTACGCCGATCCGCTGGCTGCCTGCCCAACGGCCAGGAGAGACCGAGAGGGGAGAGATGCTTGCGTGGCAACACAAGGGCTCTCGGTGCACCCTTACACACAGCATGCCTGGCTAGCAATGCTCTCCACTCTCTCCTCGCCCTCGGCGCCTCACTCTCCCTCTCGCTCTTCTTACCATCCTCTCCTCGGTTTCCCACTCTATCCCTTTCATTCCGCCACCCCGATGTGACTGCCCTCCAACACCCTCGAGTGCCGTCAAGCAAATCCCCGCAGCCGTTGTCGCCAACCTTCCTCTTGTCTCGGCCTCTCGCTAATTTCCTCCCCTGCGACACCAGGGTCTCGAAATCCCGGGATTTTTTTAGTTCAACGTCCTGGTTTTTCTACTAGTGCCTAAAATGCGACGGAGGGGACAATGATGCCATTCCTGCTGTGCTGGCGACTCCAGCCCAGCTCTGCGACTATTCTTATTAATCTAGGTTGATCCGTGTACTTTTTGTTTCCATTTTAACTATTTCTCTCAGCTCTGCTCCACTGACAGTTCCCTAAAATCCTCTTCCCCTCTCTATTCTTCCCCCCCTGGCCTTTCCCAGTCAATTTTCCCGGAGGAGAAGCATTCGCGGCTTTTTGTGGGATTTACGATGGCCGCGCCACGCCTGCAATCCCATCCCATTCTGCCTTCCCCTATCGGCCCCACGCTTAGTTAAGCTTCCTTTTCTTCCCATCTGCTTTTTTTGCCCCTAGCCCACACACACAACCCCCACTCTAATGCTCTGCACTGCATGGCCGCTCTCCGCATTGTGCCGTTCCCACCATTTCCTACTCTGCTCACTGACTGTACAGTGCTCAGCTGCTCAGCTGCACTGCCTGCTGGATGCTGCCTGGGCTGAGAGCCAGGGAAATGGGAGCCTGGCTTCCATTACATTTATTAAATGCACTGAATGCATTCGCTGCACAATCTGAAGCCAGTCGGATTGGATTTCAATGAATTGAACGGCCCCGCTGCTATTTAAGGAGCAACCATTCACAATGGGGTGCTGTTTTGTGTAGCAACTCTCATTAATCTAACCACTGAGTCCTCTCCCTCTCTTGCCCTAGGCGAAAAATCAATAAAAATGTACTCGCCATCACATATATAGGCGATCTTATCATATCATCTGTTTTTCCTTCGCTCAACGCTCCTTTTTTTCGCCTAGTATCGGACCGCTGCCGACTTTACTGTGAGCTAATATACATTGATTAATTCGCTAAGAAAATTCATTTATTTTTAGGTTTATGCATCGGCAAATATTTTTTTCTATAAAAAGTGCATCGACAGTTTTAGCTACCGTATGAGGCCGATCATAAATGATAAAACCGTAAATTATATTTCCTAAATTATATTTCTTCTTATATAACAAAGATTGCACTGCGTGAAGAATTCTTAACTATTTCAAAATTTGCAAAGCACATTATTCTAACTTATTTTTCTAAAATTTTATTTGAAATATGTTTTAATGATTTTTCCTTATTTCCCGGCGCCAATTTATCCAATAAAGTTGTTCTTTTTTATAGAGAAAAATCCTTTGACCGAAAGTGAGGCAAAAAATGGCCGAAAAGTCCAATCACGACGCCGCCACAGCCGACGGCGCCAATGCCGACGCAGCGGTTGCCGATGTTGACATCGACGTCGCCAACGAGGAGGCGCAGCCAAGCCGCGGCGCCGCCTTCATGCACTTCCTGTATAACCGGGACAGCGGCCAGGTTCTGGGCCGCACCGGAGAGTCCTGGGCCAAGATCTGCGCCTTCTACCTCGTGTACTACGTCTGCCTCGCCAGCTTCTTTGTCGGCATGCTGTCCGTGTTTCTCTATGGCATCATCGTGGACAGCAGGCCGCATCGGACAGGTGAGCCGTTCGGTCCTGGCCTCTTCAATACCGTTGCTTGTACTGCTTTTAGCATTCTAATTTAATGAATGGAATCTATGAGGCAGGCCCAACTTCATTAGTTGCATTTTCTCGTGCTTTTTCTTGGATACTTAGACGGCGAAACAGGATGTCTAATTAGCTAAAGTTGCTTCCTTGGCTAGATAACAGACGACAGTCACCATGTCTTCAGGAAGATTGAAGTGGGCCCCGCCTGCTTCACGAAGAAATATCTCTTAACAGAAAAATATCTCTTTTCCCTCGCGTTAGGCAATTTTCTTTAACTTTCAGCTTCTTGGCCACAAAGCCCATTTTGATCTCGTCTGGCTTAGAGTGACAGACAGGCGGGCAGGCGGAAGCATTTGATTGGTGACCAGCAAAGCTAAGTTCAGATGATTAGAGACCTCGACATTTTACCGCTGCTTTTAATTGCAATAGCATTTCTACAATGCATGCGTTTCTTATTTTAATATATTATGGAAATCCCTTTGCAATAGTTGTGAAAACAGAACAGAATTTAGTTTGCATTTATTTTAGAATTATGAACGGTCTTCCTACTGAGATTATCCCACCGAGATTCCCCAGTGAGATTCCCCCACCGAGATTCCCTCACTGAGATTCCCCAGTGAGATTCCCCCACCGAGATTCCCTCACTGAGATTCCCCCACCGAGATTCCCTCACTGAGATTCCCTCACTGAGATTCCCTCACTGAGATTCCCCCACCGAGATTCCCCAGTGAGATTCCCTCACTGAGATTCCCTCACTGAGATTCCCCCACCGAGATTCCCTCACTGAGATTCCCTCACTGAGATTCCCTCACTGAGATTCCCTCACTGAGATTCCCCCACCGAGATTCCCCACTGAGATTATCCCACCGAGATTCCCCACTGAGATTATCCCACCGAGATTCCCTCACTGAGATTCCCCAGTGAGATTCCATCACTGAGATTCCCTCACTGAGATTCCCCCACCGAGATTCCCTCAATGAGATTCCCTCACTGAGATTCCCTCACTGAGATTCCCCATCGAGATTCCCCAGTGAGATTCCCCTACCGAGATTCCCTCACTGAGATTCCCTCACTGAGATTCCCTCACTGAGATTCCCCCACCGAGATTCCCCACTGAGATTATCCCACCGAGATTCCCCACTGAGATTATCCCACCGAGATTCCCTCACTGAGATTCCCTCACTGAGATTCCCTCACTGAGATTCCCTCACTGAGATTCCCCCACCGAGATTCCCTCACTGAGATTCCCTCACTGAGATTCCCTCACTGAGATTCCCCCATCGAGATTCCCCAGTGAGATTCCCCCCACCGACATTCCCTCACTGAGATTCCCCCACCGAGATTCCCCACTGAGATTATCCCACCGAGATTCCCCACTGAGATTATCCCACCGAGATTCCCCACTGAGATTATCCCACCGAGATTCCCCACTGAGATTATCCCACCGAGATTCCCTCACTGAGATTCCCCAGTGAGATTCCATCACTGAGATTCCCTCACTGAGATTCCCCCACCGAGATTCCCTCAATGAGATTCCCTCACTGAGATTCCCTCACTGAGATTCCCCATCGAGATTCCCCAGTGAGATTCCCCTACCGAGATTCCCTCACTGAGATTCCCTCACTGAGATTCCCTCACTGAGATTCCCCCACCGAGATTCCCCACTGAGATTATCCCACCGAGATTCCCCACTGAGATTATCCCACCGAGATTCCCTCACTGAGATTCCCTCACTGAGATCCCCCCACCGAGATTCCCTCACTGAGATTCCCTCACTGAGATTCCCTCACTGAGATTCCCCCATCGAGATTCCCCAGTGAGATTCCCCCACCGAGATTCCCTCACTGAGATTCCCCCACCGAGATTCCCCACTGAGATTATCCCACCGAGATTCCCCACTGAGATTATCGCACCGAGATTCCCCACTGAGATTATCCCACCGACATTCCCCAGTGAGATCGCCCCACTGAGATTCCCCCACCGAGATTCCCCACTGAGATTATCCCACCGACATTCCTCAGTGAGATCGCCCCACTGAGATTACCCCACCGAGATTCCCCACTGAGATTATCCCACCGAGATTCCCCACTGAGATTATCCCACCGAGATTCCCCACTGAGATCGCCCCACTGAGATTCCCAACTGAGAACTCCCCACCGTCCCGCCGCCATCGCTTGAAGTCTCAGTCCTTGACGACACAACCCAAATTCAGGCGACAACTCGCTGCTGCAAATGAATCCCGGCATGGGATTCCGACCCCAGCCGGACATGGACAGCACTCTGATTGAATTCGTCCCCGACGATCCGTCCACCTACGCCCGCCACCTGGCCAACCTGCAGCACATGTACGACACATACAAGGAGATGGAGCTCAAGCCGAACATTGTGAATGTGCGCAAGGCCTGCGAACCCAACAGCCCGCCCGACAACGAGCCACTGAAGGTATGCCAGTCTGTATCTAAGCCTGTCAGCCTGTATCAAAGCCTGTCAGTCTGTATCTAAGCCTGTCAGTCTGTATCTAAGCCTGTCAGTCTGTATCTAAGCCTGTCAGTCTGTATCTAAGCCTGTCAGTCTGTATCAAAGCCTGTCAGTCTGTATCATAGCCTGTCAGCCTGTATCTAAGCCTGTCAGTCTGTATCATAGCCTGTCAGCCTGTATCAAAGCCTGTCAGTCTGTATCAAAGCCTGTCAGTCTGTATCAAAGCCTGTCAGCCTGTATCTAAGCCTGTCAGTCTGTATCTAAGCCTGTCAGTCTGTATCTAAGCCTGTCAGTCTGTATCTAAGCCTGTCAGTCTGTATCTAAGCCTGTCAGTCTGTATCTAAGCCTGTCAGTCTGTATCATAGCCTGTCAGTCTGTATCTAAGCCTGTCAGCCTGTATCTAAGCCTGTCAGCCTGTATCTAAGCCTGTCAGTCTGTATCTAAGCCTGTCAGTCTGTATCAAAGCCTGTCAGTCTGTATCTAAGCCTGTCAGTCTGTATCTAAGCCTGTCAGCCTGTATCTAAGCCTGTCAGTCTGTATCATAGCCTGTCAGTCTGTATCTTAGCCTGTCAGTCTGTATCTTAGCCTGTCAGTCTGTATCTTAGCCTGTCAGTCTGTATCATAGCCTGTCAGTCTGTATCTTAGCCTGTCAGTCTGTATCTTAGCCTGTCAGTCTGTATCTTAGCCTGTCAGTCTGTATCTTAGCCTGTCAGTCTCTCATCTCGCGCAGGTTTGCAAGTTCAACTGGACCCGCTGGCTGAAGGACTGCATTCCATCCAATAACTTTGGCTACTCCTCCCGCAAGCCCT
The DNA here is from genome assembly GCA_950097015.1 of Macrostomum hystrix. Lineage (NCBI taxonomy): Eukaryota > Metazoa > Platyhelminthes > Macrostomidae > Macrostomum > Macrostomum hystrix. Next base: position 4,410,591 of record CATNEN010000033.1, read on the forward strand.
GCGTGGTGCTGAAGATGAACCGCATCTTCGGCTGGCTGCCCGACCCTGTGGACCCCAAGGTGCCGCACCCGATGGTGCAGTGCGTCGGCGAGAATCCGGCTGACAGCGAGAGCATGGGCGAAATCAAATACTTTCCCTCGAATGTGACCAACCACACCGGCGTCCCGGCCACCCTGGGATTCTTTAACCAGGCCTACTTTCCCTTCGTGAAGCAGGTGGGATATCGGGCGCCCCTGGTGGCCATTCAGTTCACCAACCTGCGGCCCAACACGCTGGTCATGGTCCGCTGCATCCTGCGCAATCTGAAAAACAGTCGCTACGACGCCGTGGACCGCGACGGCATGGTCCGCTTCGAGATGTTCATGCGCGATAAGTAGCCGCAGATCTTTGTCCGCGGACAGAGAACTCGGGTTGAACTTGAATTGACAAATCAATAGCTCACAGAATAGTCACAGAAATTTGGCCGTTGTTACACATTAATTACTTGTCTAACTCAAAGAACTTGTAGCCTAGTAGTTAGAACGTCGGAGTTATGACTTAAAGGTCGGGGTTCGATTCTCGACTTCACTGGAACATTTAGCAAGACACTTAACTCTGCATTGCTTCAGCTCACCCAGCTGTCAAATGTGTACCAGCATCAGCTGGGGTAATTAAGGGCTGGGTGTTGGGTTCATTCAGTCCATGGACTCAACAGCCGTACGCAGCCGCAGGGGACCATAAACAAAGAGAAAATATTTACGTTGTCTACTTACAGTAAGATAAAAAAATACGATATTATTTTTCAATGGGAAGCACTAGAAAAATACTTAGCCTTTTCACTCATCGTATTTGAAAAGGAATAAAACATTGAAGATGTGTTTGTTCTAGCATAGCCTTTTTAAGTATAATCGTAGTTCATTACTATTTTCCCATCAAATTGTGTATTCCATGCATCAGCAAGTATTGGAATATGAAATTATTTCCAGTTTTCACTGACAGGTAATTCACTAGTCTCACCGACTGCATAATGTTTTTGCTTCGTTTGTTTAATCGCTTATCAACTTTTTAGAGGCTTTTTTAAATCGGAATTTGCTCACTGGTGAAGCAGAATATGGATAGGACAGTTTTTTATATATTTTTCATCGCAAACTCCGAACCTTCCTTAGTCTCTGTTGTTGCTATGGCCCGGAGAACTGTTAAGCTGCAGAGTGGCATGCATATTCACAAATGTATTATGATCTGCCAGTCAGTTACCAGATTCCCAAACTGTCAGTAGATATTCCATCGCCCTGTACTCACAGCTTTTTTTATTTTCCCTTCCAAATGTAACAGGTAATATTTTTCACTGCTTAGCAACCACTATGCAATCACTGTGTCTGCACAGCTGAGATTTTTTAAAGTATTGTTCTGCCCCATTAGCAGCTTGATCGCTTTTTATTCTAGTCAATTTTTGTAACTTAGTAAAACAAAATTTGCTTTCTTTCGATGCTATTAACTGTCTTTTGTTTTAATTCATCGTCTAGAGTTGTGTTTTTATCGAAAATTACCCCAGACTGTTTCTGATACCTGAGACCGCTCGGTCCGGTCATACTACTAGCTATATTTCATCAGTAGTACCAACTGTTTCTCTTGTAGTTGAAAATGTCTATCTGTAGCACGGAAGCTATTGGGTTATTCTGGAAACTTGGGAGCGAGCCGGCACCCTTTCTTTTTGTCCTGCTTAGCCCAATTTTAGATTTTCACGATTTCAATTTTTTTATAGTCAGTGACCTCATGGACACACAGGACTTTACACAACAGTTAGCAATCAGGCTACCCTTTTGCATTAGAAATCTACATAGAATACTTGATAACTTTGGAATCGAGATTTCAATTAAACGAATGCAATATATATATATATATTGTGTCTTGGCTTTTCCTTCTCGTGTTGGCATGTTTTCTTAACACCCCACAGACAAAGCTTTTCAATAGTGATGCTTTGGTGTCTTCCGTTTTTTCGCACTTGCTCACTTGAGTATTATCTGGCTTTAGACTTTAATTTATAGAAATACACTACCGGAATCGCAGCAAGAGCTACAGCTGGAATCGCGCTAGAGCTACAGCCAGAATCGCAGCAAGAGCAACAACCGGAATCGCAGCTAGAGCTACCATAGCAACCAGTACTAGAATCGCAGCTAGAGCTACCATAGCAACCAGTACTAGAATCGCAGCTACAGCTACAATAGCAAACAGTACTAGAATCGCAGCTACAGCTTCCATAGCAACCAGTACTAGAATCGCAGCTAGAGCTACCATAGCAACCAGTACTAGAATCGCAGCTACAGCTACAATAGCAAACAGTACTAGAATCGCAGCTACAGCTTCCATAGCAACCAGTACTAGAATCGCAGCTACAGCTACAATAGCAAACAGTACTAGAATCGCAGCTACAGCTTCCATAGCAACCAGTACTAGAATCGCAGCTAGAGCTACCATAGCAACCAGTACTAGAATCGCAGCTAGAGCTACCATAGCAACCAGTACTAGAATCGCAGCTACAGCTTCCATAGCAACCAGTACTAGAATCGCAGCTAGAGCTACCATAGCAACCAGTACTAGAATCGCAGCTACAGCTTCCATAGCAACCAGTACTAGAATCGCAGCTAGAGCTACCATAGCAACCAGTACTAGAATCGCAGCTAGAGCTACCATAGCAACCAGTACTAGAATCGCAGCTAGAGCTACCATAGCAACCAGTACTAGAATCGCAGCTAGAGCTACCATAGCAACCAGTACTAGAATCGCAGCTAGAGCTACCATAGCAACCAGTACTAGAATCGCAGCTACAGCTTCCATAGCAACCAGTACTAGAATCGCAGCTAGAGCTACCATAGCAACCAGTACTAGAATCGCAGCTAGAGCTACCATAGCAACCAGTACTAGAATCGCAGCTACAGCTACAATAGCAAACAGTACTAGAATCGCAGCTACAGCTTCCATAGCAACCAGTACTAGAATCGCAGCTAGAGCTACCATAGCAAACAGTACTAGAATCGCAGCTACAGCTTCCATAGCAACCAGTACTAGAATCGCAGCTAGAGCTACCATAGCAAACAGTACTAGAATCGCAGCTACAGCTACAATAGCAAACAGTACTAGAATCGCAGCTACAGCTTCCATAGCAACCAGTACTAGAATCGCAGCTAGAGCTACCATAGCAACCAGTACTAGAATCGCAGCTAGAGCTACCATAGCAACAAGTACTAGAATCGCAGCTACAGTTTCCATAGCAAACAGTACTAGAATCGCAGCTAGAGCTACCATAGCAACAAGTACTAGAATCGCAGCTACAGCTTCCATAGCAAACAGTACTAGAATCGCAGCTTAGTGTTCACCACAGTAGCTATAAAGAGCCATATACACATGTAGTATTATGTATAAACATACCAGCGAAAGCCAATACTTGCTTTAGATTGGATGTTCTGAATAAAAAATCACAGTTTATTTGGGGATTCTCGACACGAGAACTCGATGTCAATAATCAGAATTTCAACAGCGGTTTCTACCTATTGGAAACGCCGATTCAATTAAAGGGTCTCATCCTCTTGTGCTCAACCAACAACTCAATGGAGCTGTCACTGAGTTGCAGGCGACGAGCTCACGATATGAGTCGAATGAGCTGATTGTTAACATTTATTTAAATTAAATCCGGTTAGTGTAATTTCCGAATATATTTAAAATATTTCCGTTTAAACGATTGTCCAATTTGAAGTGGACAATGGTGTCATCAAGATAGGGCCAGTTTCAGCCCTGGCAGCAATGTCTTCCTTAGCCACTTCGGCAGCGGATAATGAGCCGCAATTCATTTCGAAACTTGGCGCACTTCCAGGCCAGAAAGGCCCAGTTAACGGACTGATTGATGCAGACCAGCGCGACTGCAATGTCAAGCATGCCCCACAGGATCACAATGGCGCCGCGTTCTGTAGCAAAGTTGGGCTGCAGCTGTGCCAGCAGGACTTCCAGGACGCAGGACACGGCAATCGGTAGACTGAAAATCAACAACACGACCGATAGTGTGACGCAAACCACAGAGTTCTGAATGCCCTGCTTGTCTATGGCGCTGGCCTCCGTGAGGCGCCTCCTGTTGGCAATTATCTGCCTAACTTTGATTATCAGCAGCACATTGCCTACGAATATTGGGACCAGGAACAGAAAGGGTGGATAGTACAGGAGGATGTTGTAGTAGAGGAAGGCCGTTTCGGCCCAACCGATCACCATTCCCGGGTCTACGTAGCACACAACGGTGCTTCCATCATAGATCCAGCGGTACAGGTAGCCGATGGGAGCTGTCACAAGCATGCAGAAGACTATGGCAACTATGCTAGCCACCAGCGCTGACTTCCAACCAACCCCGCGCATCCAGAACGGAAAGTACAGGCTCAGCAACCTGTCGGACACCATCAGCATAAACAAGGCAGGCGAAGTAGCGTGAAAGAAGTGCTCCCAGAACCTCACAACACTGCAAATCTGCGGGGAGATGTTCACGTGGATGAAGCCGGCAGTGCCATTGCTGAGCCAGGGCAGGCCCTTGGCCAGAAAAAGCCACATAAATCCATTCAGGAAGATGTTGCAGTTGTCAACCAGAGCGATCATGCTCAAGTACACACTCTGGCGTGTCCGCTCGGAATACCTGAATAGATTGATGTAAATCACAAGGACATTGCACACGAGACCCAGGACAATGAATAGTGGCAGGATCAGTCCCGTGAAGGCGCCCAAGATGGTGCTGATTGTGCAGGCAGATCTGCGACTGGGATCGCCGCTGCGGCAGTCCAGGAGAATGAAGTCCAGCGAGTCCACGAAGCTTAGCGCCTCGACTCCGGAGCTGTTCATCGGCTGTTGTACTTGTTAGCTAATTTTGGGGTGCAATGATTTTATTTTTCTTAAAGAAGCAATGGAAAGAATTGTTTATCCCTTTTATAGACGTTGTTTTCTAATTGAATCATGTTGAAAGCATCGCCACGCCCTGTTTTTTTTATTAAAATGCTATTTTTCGGTCCTTGTCAGACGGTCTTGTAATCTGTTCTGCTCACATTAGAGTCATTTTCCTTGCGTTGTTTTTACTGTTTTTACCACGACAAAGAAAGATAGATAATGATTACCGGTCGTGTCTAGTAGCTCTTGAGAGGGAGCTTGTACAAAATGATTTTAATTCCCTACAGTTCGCTCAGCTGTGAGATGGGTGGGTGTCGCAGCCTTCGCAGTACACAGACTGAACACGCAGCTCAGTCACTGCAACTGTGCCACTGGCTGACATCTAGCCCTTTTGTTAGATTTCTAAATTTCTGTCTACGTATAGTCGATAAACATCGAGTCCTTACTGCTTATAATTCGAAATTCAATCTCAAGTTCGGTGAGAAACGAAACGCTTAACCCGCCAGCCAATCGGCCAACCACTGAGCTCAAGAATCTGCAATGCTCAACAATGGTTAGATACCAGTTGGCTTGGTCCATAGGACAATATCAAAGTTAGACTCGAATCGCGAAGGCGCTATTTTTCCATAGTCTATGGAAAGGCTCCCCCGCCATATTTATTATATTCCACTAGAATCTGGTAAGCTCGAAGCCGCAAACCGAAACGCTTGAAACCAAGCGCTTACTACGAGTATCTCGGTGCAGCATTTTTTTATAAACTTCTCCGACAACGGATCTGACCACTGTATACAAAGGCAGTAAGAGTTCGCGTCTGAGCTATACCATGTTGCAGCTTGCAAAGCCGATAGATGTCAGTGCTGGCATACTGGGTCGAGCTAGAGCCTTGCCGCGTAGGCTCTCCAAATCATGTGAGCTTTCTATGCAGCTGTCAGCTTGAAAACAGTTGGTCAACTTTGGTTCACCCAGATATAAAGTATGGGTACTAGCATCAGCTGGGGTTGAAATTCTGTGGGTGTGACATCCTTTCAGTCCACGGACTGAACAGCAGTTTAGTCTTTGGAAGAGCTACTGGCTGTTGAGCTGATGTTCTTTGATGCTAGGTGTCCTTCCTATTTTTAGGAAGGTTAGTGAGCACTCACGACTACGCTCGTAGACGTTCGGGTTTCGATTCCCTACTTTACTGGAGTAATTTTTGTACATTAGCAAGACACTACCGCAACTACATGCGTCTCACAGATACCAGACGCAAGGCCCTACACAGCATCACAGTCCCCATCAAAAAGAGGAACTGTAGAGACGGCTGCATCAGTCACGAATCGGTCACGCCGCAATCGCGTTCAGCATCTGCCGACAAATTGCTTGAGGGGCCACAGAAGCAGCAAAACCTTCAATCCCTCAAAGTTTGTGACATGACCTACTTTTACTGTGTCGAAAATTTAACAGCGTAGCTATTGAAATTAATAAAAATTCCTCGAATATTTGATTCGTTATTTAAACATTTTCATCCTCACAATGCGAGTGCCGTTGCAGCCACCGCGGCAGTCGCAGCTGCAACCGAAGTGTCAGTCGCCTCTCGGACTTCAAAGCCGCCCGCATCGACTCAATTGCCACGCCAGCAATTCCATGTTGTCGGACAGCGCCGACTGGAATCATAAAAACAGGATTGCTGACAAGCAAAATGGTGAGCTAAACGTCAGACAAGACCAAGCTACTATGTCTCACTATGAGCAAAGAGCTATGAGTTAAAAGAGCAAAGTTACTCATTCGGTAGAAAAATAAGCGAATTACGAGATCATATTTGAGCTACCTGATACTTATTTAGCGACCAGGGTCTGTAGGTTGGTCATGTAATTTTCAACACGAAATTTTCTCATCGCAGAGCTTCGACAAACTCGGCCGATTATCAAAAAGCGGTGCCAAACTGTCACAGACGAGCTAATGCCGCAGAACTCGCACAATGCCATCCCACCTGTCGAGACAGCTGTCAAACAAGACACCGGTCCGACTATTCATCAGCAGCGGGTGCAGCAGATGTTTGAGAATTTGCGATTTAGTCCGCAAGACACCTTCTACAAGAAGGTCGTATTCGCACCAGACAAAGTCAAGCAGATGTTCGCTGCGCCCCGGTTCAGCCGTGGTTGCGGCAGTCCAATGCTGTACGACATCGCCAGCCAGAACGGGAAGCATCATCGGGATGTTAACTTTGATTTCAACCGTGACTCGCTGCGAAAGATCTGCAGTAATTTTCATCGCACTAGCAAGTTTCGCAATGGATACTGAGCAAGATGCTGCAGGCCTGATGCTGAATCCTGTGCACTGACAATGCCACAATAAAGCTTGAAATCTAGTTGACTAGTGTCCAAAAGTTATCAGCTCGTTATTCTTTACTCGACTCAACACTTAGGGAACCTGACACTCACCATGTGAGCATTATCGAGGAGTAGTGCTAAACAAAAGCGCTGCCTTAGGAACAAGAGTAACGATAGAAACTTCAGACAATGCTTCTGTGCATCAACTCGGCTGCAAAGTGCTTTTCAGCCAACTGAAAACAATAAATCCTGTTGCAGGGAGGACCAGCTTTTATTTTAGATTTTATAGCTATTTTCTTAGCAAAAAGTTTTTTTAACGCTGTTGTTGCTTTATTATTTCTAATCGATTATTAATTTATTCACAGTAGTGAATCACGGCGTCCAAATTAGTTTGCTCGTCTTTCTTTCGTATTTTGCCTAGTGAAACAGAGACAAGTCTGCGAATCGGCGACCTTGAACTGTGGAGGAAGGGGCCTTTCTGCCATTCGCTGACGTTCTGTGGTGGTCGCCTGTGACGCAGCCAGTTCTATTTTAAGAGATTGTTTTACTATTCGGTGTTGATCGGGATATTAAGCCTAGCTTGGCGTGCATAATCTGCTTAGATCTATATGCTGACTGACCATCTCTGCCATGCTCAGCACTATAAATGCTCGAGCTGAAGGCAGCAGTTCCTGTTTAGGTACTTATAGTTGAGTACCTGATCACAGACGCCACATGCGCGCGATCGTTCCTAATTATAATGTATCTGTATTATATGCGTCTACAAGGATAACAAATCCATTTATGTCCTCAAAGAAAAAAATTTATTGTACGAGTAATTTAATTGAGAAATTTTGGAATTACGCAAGGCAAATCATAGATGAAAGCACTACTTTAAGTAGAATAAATAGCCCCCAGTATCTGAAACTTCCACTCACGTAAGTCGCTCAAGACACATTATATGTACTGATTAGATATAAGCTGCCGAAATTTCCAAAGCTTGCATTACTAATTTTTGGCATTATTCCGAACAATATATTCTTTTCAAACAGACAAAACTTTAAAGACTTAACTTTTCTATCCGCAGATAAGTCGTGTATATCGAATATATTTAACCAGAAAATCAGCTACATTTGTTATAACTGTAAAAGTTCTAGTTTCAAATTCGGCATTATTTCTTGTTTATTCTAACTTTCTTCCTGTGTCGCATTATTAAGTTTTAATTTCCAGGCTATTATTATCCGAAGATTATTATACATTTACACTTATTACGAGAAGAAAGTTGTGTGATATCTTAAGGGTTTATTCTTTACATTCCCTTTAAGTCTAAAAATGCATGATACTTTTAATAGTAGCTGCTAGCTAGTACCTACCTAGTACTAGATTTGATAGGTGGTATGTTTTCCTATCAATCATTTTCAGTCACAAGACAAGTTATATTTTAGTGAATAGGAGCCTTGCACTAGCTTATACTAATGATAAAGAAATATTTTTAAGCAACGAATTTACAAAGTTAGTACTAGTCTCTATTATTAATATATCTATTGAAAGCTAATTAATGGCATTTTGGCATATAGCACAATAGATGCATACAGCTAAGTAGCAAACAAGTTAGACCAGAATAGACATTTCAAAGCTTTAATCTAGAATCCAGTTATTATAACCAAAAATTAGTACCATATTTGTAAATACGCCGTGACTAGGGACACGGCGGCCGTGTCTCTAACTCTGTGCCTAGGGACACGGCTGCCGTGTCCCTAGTTATCGACCACTCCGTGCCTAGAGCCACGGCGGCCGTGTCTCCAGCTTTGTGGACTTAGGCACGGCCGCCGTGTCCCCAGCTCTGTGTATAGGGACACGGCGGCCGTATCCCTAGTTATTGACCACTCCGTGCCTAGAGTCATTTTTCCTTGGCTAGGCAGGCGACCTACTGTATATATGTCACTTAACTAGTGACAAGGTAACGATAACTAGTACAAGGTCCCTACTTCAAAGTATGCTTTGAAGTATGCAATTGAGTGGATATCAATCGTACATGTACGACACTGATACCATGTACCACTAATATAGACATATAGTGCATGTAGTAGACATGTTCAGTTTAGTATACTGCATGGTGGTACACCGTTACATGTATGTCATTGTTTTTAACACTTACTGAAGCTACCAGCAAGAAGTGCCAACTTATGACCACTTATTGAAATTGCAAGAAGACCAAGTATAAACAAAAAAAATGCTATACGCATCGAAAGAAACATTATTAAGACCCGAAGACGAACTCAGGTCCACTTGCAAGCTTTGGTGTTTGCATTGTTAACCCAACTGCAGTAGTGTGTCTGCAGTAACGGGCATTTCCAATATAGTTTATTTAAAGCCCATTATTACAACCGCCGTCGCCGTGGCTCTAGGCACGGAGTGGTCGATAACTAAGGACACGGCAGCCGTGTCCCTATACACAGAGCTGGGGACACGGCGGCCGTGCCTAAGTCCACAAAGCTGGAGACACGGCCGCCGTGGCTCTAGGCACGGAGTGGTCGATAACTAGGGACACGGCAGCCGTGTCCCTAGGCACAGAGTTAGAGACACGGCCGCCGTGTCCCTAGTCACGGCGTTGTAAATAAACATGCTAAAGTACATAGGTTAGGGTAATGTATCATCAACCAAACAAGAATATGCATTTTTTTAACTTCAAACCTAAGCTACAGATTTTCTATTTAAGATATCATGATAAATCAAAAGCCAAGTTATAGAAAACTGTTTTGTCTTTCTAAATAGTATCTGCTTTTGCAATTTCGTCAAATAGAAAAAAAGTTGTTCATGTTTTTCATCTAAAACCAAACGATGATTTTCATGTATCTTCAAACCAAACAGAGAATTTGATGTTCGGTTTTAAAATTTGAGTGAGTGGTTTAATCTTATTTTAATGAGTGATCTATCATGAATTATGTCATTTGAAAGCATTTTTCATGCTCTATAAATAACTACATTTATGGTAATTTAATTGGAAAGCAACCACATACAATCTTAGTCTAAAGTACATGCTGAAAAAATGTTGTCAAAAAGTATGCTTTTGTGATAAAAATTTCTACTGAAACATTCATATCTTTCTTTCCTTGTAATGCTTCATTGCATGTCATGCCTTAGCTTGTAAATAATTTCATTGACATTCAAAATAGTTGTTCTGTGAAATACAATAGCTTGTTTCTGTCTTGCACAAGACCAAGGAAGGAGTCAAAATTCTTGTTCGGTTTTGAAGATACACTGTTCGATTGATGATACATTACCCTAGTCTTAAGGTTAAGGCTTAAATGTTGGGCCTTAAATGTAAGAAAGCTTTATTCTTTAAAGTAATTTCAAAATCTATACTATAGGGGCCTAAGCTTTCTGATAACAGCATTGAAAATTGTACTTTTCAGTAGCTAGCCATTTCTAATTAGTTAGCAATTTATCCCCACTTAGTATTGTGTGCATATATACATGTGCCTATGAAATATGAAGGCATCTAGATTCTAGATAAACTTATTTTTTTGCCAGGGGTTATCTATCTGGTAACCAGGAAAATAAAAGGCCAGGTTATTTGTCCAGTTACTGACAAATTTATGGATTATGTATTTGAACTTCTAACAGTTACTAGGCTAGTCACATATTAATAGGCATAGGCATAATAAATGAATATTATTAACATGGCATTTCACACATAGCAGTATGTCTATGCACTAACTAAGTAATCACATGTATAAGCATGTGTATATATGGACACATAATTGTGCATATGTACAAAGTAGGAAATGTGTGCCATGCCACAAAGCATGCCTTTGTGTATGTGCACTTACATCACAAAGTAAGTGGACACATTATCAGACCAATAGGCCTAACATGGTTCACTATTCATCCAATAAGTATTGATTATAAATGCTATTTATATATTTTTTTCTTAGCCCTTGGCATGCATGGAAATGAAAACATGCTCAATATATTTATTTGAGTATGTATGATAGTTTTCATATTGTCCCCCTTTTGCTCTAATGAGATTTATAGAAAGGCTATGAGGGCAAAAAATCCAAAACTGGGTACTGGGTAATTGATAGTATTTTCTTTATAACATGTTGTTACTGTTTATATATATATAAATTTTGGGTGGCTATTGAGTAACTAAAATGAGACTGTGACTAGGAGCTGGGTATATATATATATATATATAATTATTATTTAACTAAACCTTACCACCCCTAATCCCCACAAATTCCCATTCTTACTCTCCATCTGCGAATTTAGTTTTTTCTCCAAATAAAGGGCAAAACTTTCTGCACATTTTTGTGTACATACAATTTAAATCAGCTTGATAATTTAGAAATTAACTTAGTTTGTTTGTAACTAAAAATGTAAGTTTGTAACACAAACTTAGTTTGTTAGTTTGTAACACAAAAGGAACAGTGTACATATAAAATAATTTATAAATAGATTCACTAAAATTCAATATAATTCATGCACACTGAGGTGAGGATGCATACTCTTTCTCATATTCTCAACTCAACTCTCTACTCTTATCTTCTTTCTACTCTACTTTCAACTCTCCTCTACTCTCCTTAGCTTTACTCTTTGCTCTACTCTTCTCTCATCTCTACTCTCCTCTCAACTCTTCTATTCTCTCCTTTTCTCTCTCAATTTATAAGAATTCCATGTTTTCCCCAGTTTCCAGTTTCTTTCTGAGATCTAGATCCATGACATAAATGACAAATCTGCCTTATTTTCTAAATAGTTGGCTCATTACCTAGTGAGAATTCAATCTTTGACTGTGCCAGGTACCATGTAATTAGGCTAAAACCAAACCAAACAACAAAAAAATACATTTTACATTTACATTTACATTTAAAATTTAGTGGTCATATCCCATATTAAGGGGCTTAGTTTATATGCATATTAAAAGGCAAATTAGTTTGGGGCAAAGTCAATAAAATTGTGTCATGTAAGCTTGAAGCATTTTTCTAGATATTCCCACTTGAGACAACTACCAATGTGCTGGTTTGAGCTTTTATAAGTAGCATTGTAACAAAAATATGGTGTGTGCACTTGGAGATTACTTTTTTTCTATGTTTCTGGTTTAAAATAGTAGTTAGAGCTTTGCTTCAAAGGTTATGAGTTTGAATCTCAACCCAGTGAAACAGTTTTTGTCCTATAGCTAGACAAATAATTCCCTAGTGCTTCAGTTTCAGGGAATTCGGGATAGTAATTTAGGTGGGTGCTGTGCTTCCCTTGTCCATGGACTAAACAGCGTACACTGTTGTTGCAAACGCATAGGAAAATGCCTCAATCGAATTTGTACTAAAGCGCTGCTGCTTTTCTGAGGTGCACAGTCAGAATGCTAATATAAATCAAGTCGACAAAACATTTTGCAGCACCATTAATAATTAATTAACCAGAAGCATGGCATCTTACGAGGTCCGCCAGTACACCACCACCACGAAAACCACAACCAAGTCTACGCGCCAGCGTGACGATGCGTTGGAGCGCAGCCTAGAGCTGCCCTGGTCAGACCAGCAAGACGGCCAGCAGCAGTTGGATACTCAGCAGCGCAGTCGCACCCTGGACTCTATGAGTCAGCGGCTTCACCAGACCCGAGCTGGCCGCATTCGTGACGCTCTGTTCCCAGAGACGGCCGAGTCCGCCCTGGCCGGCGACGCCACCCTGGGCCGCATGACCCTCACCGGCGCCAGCGAGCAGGTCACGGCCGTGCAGCGCCTGGCCGAGCCGGCCCGCACCCTCAAGACCGCCGTGGTGAACGTCATCAACTATCAGGAGGACGCCGACGTTGCCACCCACGCCTCTGTCGAGCTGTGCCGACTGATGCGGGACAGCGATCCGACTGTCTCCATGCGGGCCGCCACTCTCATTCTGCTGCTGTGCAAGAAGCAGGTGCGCCTCCGACCCTGGCTATCCGAATCCAATGCACAATGCACCGCAGTTATACACATTCTAGATCTAATGCGCCTCAGTTAATCCAAATCTGACCACTTTATTTACTCTTCGAAATTTTCAATCACAGTTAATCTACTTCATTATTACTCCTCCACTTCACTAACCCACTGCCGTCACTGTTACTCTACTCCATTATTACTCCTCCACGTCACTAACCCACTGCCGTCACAGTTAATCTGTTCATTATTACTCCTCCACGTCACTAACCCACTGCCATCACAGTTAATCTGTTCCATTATTACTCCTCCACGTCACTAACCCACTGCCATCACAGTTAATCTGTTCCATTATTACTCCTCCACGTCACTAATCCACTGCCGTCACTGTTAATCTACTCTAGTTCTCCAGTATTACTCCTCCACATCGCTAATACACTGCCACTGACCGATTTCAAGCTCAATCCATATTAATTCGCACCCATTTCAGGCCTGCCGACTGGCTTTCGCCACCCAGATGGACCTGATTGAATGCCTGCTGACCGCCGCGGCCCGGCCCGCCAATGCTGACATGCTGCGTACCTGCATTGGCGCCCTCTGCCATATCTGCCGCTCCGAGCAGGGCTGCCTGTGCATCTTCCAGTGCCGGGAGCGGGCCGTGCCCCTGCTAGTCCGCCTGCTGGGCCAGATTGACGACCGAATCCTGTTCTATTCTGTCACCTGCCTGCGCGCCATCCTCCTGTGCGTTGAGGAGGCCCGCGCCGAACTGCGCGCCTGCGACGGCGTTGCCATCATGACCCGCCTGCTGCGGCACACCGACATCCGCTTTCTAGCCCTGCTAGTCGACTGCCTCCAGTTGGTGGCCTTCGGTGAGAGCCTGATTATCACCGCTCTGATTCTCACGCCAGATTCTCACCCCAGATTCTCACCCCTCTGATTCTCACTCCCTCTGATTATCACCCCTCTGATTATCACCCCCACTGATTATCACCCCTCTGATTATCACCCCTCCGATTTTCACCCCTCTGATTATCACCCCTCTGATTATCACCCCTCCGATTTTCACCCCTCTGATTATCACCCTCTCTGATTCTCACCCCTCTGATTATCACTCCCTCTGATTCTCACTCCCTCTGATTCTCACTCCCACTGATTATCACCCCTCTGATTATCACCCCTCTGATTATCACCCCACTGATTATCACCCCTCTGATTATCACCCCTCTGATTATCACCCCTCTGATTATCACCCCTCTGATTATCACCCCTCTGATTATCACCCTCTCTGATTCTCACCCCTCTGATTATCACTCCCTCTGATTCTCACCCTCTCTGATTCTCACCCTCTCTGATTCTCACCCCTCTGATTATCACTCCCTCTGATTCTCACCCTCTCTGATTCTCACTCTCTCTGATTCTCACCCTCTCTGATTCTCACCCCTCTGATTCTCACCCTCTCTGATTCTCACCCATCATATTCTCAAACCTGAACTCTCATCCTCTGGTTTCTAGCACTCAGTTTACACCGCTCAGTGTCTCACCCTGTTGATTATGCTCACCAGGCAACCAGGAGACGAAGCTGCTAATCCTAAAGTCTGGAGGCACGGTGGAGCTGGTTGACATTCTTCGCCGCGTCAACTATGAGAAGCTCCTGTTTGTGACCGCCCGCCTGCTCAAGGTGCTCTCCGTCTGTGCCAGCAACAAGCCGGTCATCATCGAGTCAGGCGGCATGAACGCCTTGGGCCGGCATTTGCGCTCGGACTCCGGCCGGCTGGTCATCAACGTGCTGTGGACTCTGCGCAACCTGAGCGATCAGGTGAATTAATCAAACAGTTTTTCTGCTTTTATTGCACTTTTTATTACGCTTATAATTCCCAACACCGCAGGCCTACCATCTGCGCGACATGGACCAGCTCCTGCGCGACCTGGTGGACCTTCTGGCCTCCCAGGACATGGACTATGTCACCTGCGCTGCCGGCATCCTGTGCAACCTCACCTGCTGGAATTCGCACAACAAGGCTGTCGTTACTGGCTCTAATGGCGCTGTGGCTCTCACGCAGACCCTGTGCGCCGCCCAGGACCGCGAGGAGGTCACCGAGCCTGTTGTGTGCGCGCTCAGGCACATCACCCACAAGCACGATCAGGTGAGCACCAATGTCCGCATTATTCCTTCCCAGATCTCCATTCTTAGAATCCATCCCTCCAGTACCTGAGGTTCGAATGCCACCGTCTCAGATCCCCAAATTAAGAGGCAGTATAAATAATAATAATAGCAGGAGGGCTGTCACACATCAGTTGGTGTCACTAGACCCGCAGCTAGCTAGCAGGCAATTCTGCCCATTTCGCTGAACCCTGAGCACACACGCACACAGATACTGGCACGCAGGCACACACTCACACAGGGTGTGTACATCTGCCCTGACTTTCTTGTCGTCAGGCAGTGTGCACTATCACTGTGCCTTGGGGGTTGGCCCTCATGGGCGTAAATAATTGCACGACAAACCCCAAGCCTTCTCTCCGCGGCTGCGCCTCAAACAAAAGTGGCCTCGCCGTGGAATCGAGCTCAGGGGCCTTAGCCCGAGAGGCAAACGAATTAAACCGCTCTGCCACCGACCCTCCAAAGTCATCCAACATCCTCGAATTAAGAGGCCATTCTTCCATATTCAAGATTAAGAGACCACCCTCTTCCAGATTTGCAAATTAAGATTCCATCCTCTTCCCACATTGAGAGGCTATCCTCCAGGATCCCCAGACACACCCCAATCCGAGCTATTTAGTTTATGTTACTAGCAAGTTTTGCCCCCCTTCGGGGAGCAGAAATACTTTTAATTCGTCTAGTATATACTTTTTAGCAGCTGAATTTACAGCTTTTTAAAGCTACAATAAACCCCCAGTTGACAATGATCCCCCAGTTGACAATGATCCCCCAGTTGACAATGATCACCCAGTTGATGATGATCCCCCAGTTGATGATGATCCCCCAGTTGAAAATGATCCTCCAGTTGACAATGATCCCCCAGTTGACAATGATCCCACAGTTGACAATGATCCCCCAGTTGACAAAGATCACCCAGTTGATGATGATCCCCCAGTTGACAATGATCCCCCAGTTGACAATGATCCCCCAGTTGACAATGATCCCCCAGTTAACAAAGATCCCCCAGTTCACAATGATCCCCCAGTTGATGAAGTCTCCCAATTGATGATGATCCCCAGTTAACAATGTTCCTCCATTTGACAATGTTCCCCCAGTTGACAATGATCCCCCAGTTGATGATGATCACCCAGTTGACAATGATCCCCCAGTTGACAATGATCCCCCAGTTGACAACGATCCCCCAGTTGACAATGATCCCCCAGTTGACAATGATCCCCCAGTTGACAATGATCCCCCAGTTGACAATGATCCCCCAGTCGACAATTATCCCCCAGTTTACCATGATCCCCCAGTTCACCATGATCCCTATTTTGATGATGACTCCCCAGTTGACGTTGATTTTTCAAACGCTGGGTTAGCCAAGATTCAAACTCAGGTTTCGCCATGTTTTAAACCCTGGTGGGCTATGATTCAAACTCTCGTTTTGCCATGATTCAGACTCTGGTTGGCTTTGATTCAAACTCTGGTTTAGCCAAGATTCAAACTCTGGTTGGCTATGATTCAAACTCTGGTTTAGCCATGATTCAAACGCTGGGTTAGCCATGATTGAAACTCGGTTTTTGCCATGATTCAAACTCTGGTTTAGCCAAGATTCAAACTCTGGTTGGCTATGATTCAAAGTCTGGTTTAGCCATGATTCAAACTCTGGTTTAGCCATGATTCAAACTCTGGTTTAGCCATGATTCAGACTCTGGTTTAGCCATGATTCAAACTCTGGTGTAGCCAATATTCAAACTCTGGTTTAGCCATGATTCAAACTCTAGTTTAGCCATGCTGATGATGATGGTTTAGCCATGATTCAAACTCTAGTTTAGCCATGATTCAGACTCTAGTTTAGCCATGATTCAAACTCTGGTGTAGCCAATATTCAAACTCTGGTTTAGCCATGATTCAAACTCTAGTTTAGCCATGCTGATGATGATGGTTTAGCCATGATTCAAACTCTGGTTTAGCCATGATTCAGACTCTGGTTTAGCCATGATTCAGACTCTAGTTTAGCCATGATTCAGACTCTAGTTTAGCCATGATTCAGACTCTGGTTTAGCCATGATTCAGACTCTAGTTTAGCCATGATTCAGACGCTGGTTTAGCCATGATTCAGACGCTGGTTTAGCCATGATTGAAACTCTGGTTTTGCCATGATTCAGACGCTGGTTTAGCCATGATTCAAACTCTGGTTTAGCCATGATTCAGACTCTGGTTTAGCCATGATTCAAACTCTGGTGTAGCCAATATTCAAACTCTGGTTTAGCCATGATTCAAACTCTGGTGTAGCCAATATTCAAACTCTGGTTTAGCCATGATTCAAACTCTGGTGTAGCCAATATTCAAACTCTGGTTTAGCCATGATTCAAACTCTGGTTTTGCCATGATTCAGACGCTGGTTTAGCCATGATTCAAACTCTGGTTTAGCCATGATTCAGACTCTGGTTTAGCCATGATTCAAACTCTGGTGTAGCCAATATTCAAACTCTGGTTTAGCCATGATTCAAACTCTGGTTTAGCCATGATTCAGACGCTGGTTTAGCCATGATTCAGACGCTGGTTTAGCCATGATAGAAACTCTGGTTTAGCCATGATTCAAACTCTGGTTTAGCCATGATTCAGACTCTGGTTTAGCCATGATTCAGACTCTAGTTTAGCCATGATTCAGACTCTAGTTTAGCCATGATTCAGACTCTGGTTTAGCCATGATTCAGACTCTAGTTTAGCCATGATTCAGACTCTAGTTTAGCCATGATTCAGACTCTGGTTTAGCCATGATTCAGACTCTAGTTTAGCCATGATTCAGACTCTAGTTTAGCCATGATTCAGACTCTGGTTTAGCCATGATTCAGACTCTAGTTTAGCCATGATTCAGACTCTAGTTTAGCCATGATTCAGACTCTAGTTTAGCCATGATTCAGACTCTGGTTTAGCCATGATTCAGACTCTATTTTAGCCATGATTCAGACTCTAGTTTAGCCATGATTCAGACGCTGGTTTAGCCATGATTCAGACGCTGGTTTAGCCATGATTGAAACTCTGGTTTTGCCATGATTCAGACGCTGGTTTAGCCATGATTCAAACTCTGGTTTAGCCATGATTCAGACTCTGGTTTAGCCATGATTCAGACTCTAGTTTAGCCATGATTCAGACTCTAGTTTAGCCATGATTCAGACTCTGGTTTTGCCATGATTCAGACTCTAGTTTAGCCATGATTCAGACTCTAGTTTAGCCATGATTCAGACTCTGGTTTAGCCATGATTCAGACTCTAGTTTAGCCATGATTCAGACTCTGGTTTAGCCATGATTCAGACTCTATTTTAGCCATGATTCAGACTCTAGTTTAGCCATGATTCAGACGCTGGTTTAGCCATGATTCAGACGCTGGTTTAGCCATGATTGAAACTCTGGTTTTGCCATGATTCAGACGCTGGTTTAGCCATGATTGAAACTCTAGTTTAGCCATGATTCAGACTCTAGTTTAGCCATGATTCAGACTCTGGTTTAGCCATGATTCAGACTCTAGTTTAGCCATGATTCAGACTCTGGTTTAGCCATGATTCAGACTCTAGTTTAGCCATGATTGAGACTCTAGTTTAGCCATGATTCAGACTCTGGTTTAGCCATGATTCAGACTCTAGTTTAGCCATGATTCAGACTCTGGTTTAGCCATGATTCAGACTCTAGTTTAGCCATGATTCAGACTCTAGTTTAGCCATGATTCAGACTCTGGTTTAGCCATGATTCAGACGCTGGTTTAGCCATGATTCAAACTCTGGTGTAGCCAATATTCAAACTCTGGTTTAGCCATGATTCAAACTCTGGTTTAGCCATGAATTAGACGCTGGTTTAGCCATGATTCAGACGCTGGTTTAGCCATGATTGAAACTCTGGTTTAGCCATGATTCAAACTCTGGTTTAGCCATGATTCAGACACTGGTTTAGCCATGATTCAGACTCTAGTTTAGCCATGATTCAGACTCTAGTTTAGCCATGATTCAGACTCTGGTTTAGCCATGATTCAGACTCTAGTTTAGCCATGATTCAGACTCTAGTTTAGCCATGATTCAGACTCTGGTTTAGCCATGATTCAGACTCTAGTTTAGCCATGATTCAGACTCTAGTTTAGCCATGATTCAGACTCTGGTTTAGCCATGATTCAGACTCTAGTTTAGCCATGATTCAGACTCTGGTTTAGCCATGATTCAGACTCTAGTTTAGCCATGATTCAGACTCTGGTTTAGCCATGATTCAGACTCTATTTTAGCCATGATTCAGACTCTAGTTTAGCCATGATTCAGACGCTGGTTTAGCCATGATTCAGACGCTGGTTTAGCCATGATTGAAACTCTGGTTTTGCCATGATTCAGACGCTGGTTTAGCCATGATTCAAACTCTGGTTTAGCCATGATTCAGACTCTGGTTTAGCCATGATTCAGACTCTAGTTTAGCCATGATTCAGACTCTAGTTTAGCCATGATTCAGACTCTGGTTTAGCCATGATTCAGACTCTAGTTTAGCCATGATTCAGACTCTAGTTTAGCCATGATTCAGACTCTGGTTTAGCCATGATTCAGACTCTAGTTTAGCCATGATTCAGACTCTGGTTTAGCCATGATTCAGACTCTAGTTTAGCCATGATTCAGACTCTAGTTTAGCCATGATTCAGACTCTGGTTTAGCCATGATTCAGACTCTAGTTTAGCCATGATTCAGACTCTAGTTTTGCCATGATTCAGACTCTGGTTTAGCCATGATTCAGACTCTATTTTTGCAATGATTCAAACTCAGGTGTGCTATGATTTATGATATTTTATTTACGAAATGAAAAAAATAAATTAAAATAGTCTTCAATCACTACTGGCTGAAAATTTGTCTAAAATGATTTGACGCAGTGCAGAATCGAACCCTAGCCTAGCCTATAACCTATTCCTAGTGCCTACACATCGGCTATTCCGACTGTTGGTTAGTGGGTGCAAAAATCAGCCTTATAAAATGAATTCTCAAAGTTCTGGCTTTGTACAATGAAGTGAGAAAATAGAGTACACTCAGTCTCGCGGTTGGTTGTGTACATTTATTTCCAATTTGTCTCCAGAGTGCAGGCTTCAAATTCAATCAGCTAGGGGTTGTTGCGCAATTTGACGATGCAATTCTAATTCAGCGGCAGTGAGTAAAATTCTCAATAGGCCAAGATGGTTTGACCTTTGAAAAAATCATGTTTTTCGAATATTTAATCCCCTTGGCAATGGAATTAAGCTTAATAAAAATACGTGTATAATTGTCCCCATATTTGGCATCTTTTGGTCAAGAAATGGTGAAAATCGGTTGAGCCGTTCGGGAGAAAATCAATTACAAGCAAGCAAGCAACCAAGCAACCAAGCAACCATTTCATTTTTAGTATAGTGGAGCAAGCAAGCAAGATTTTCATTTTTAGTATATTAGACTAGCAAGTTTTGCCCCCTTCGGGGAGCAGAAATACTTTTAATTCGTCTAGTATATACTTTTTAGCAGCTGAATTTACAGCTTTTTAAAGCTACAATGATCCCCCAGTTGACAATGATCCCCCAGTTGACAATGATCCCCCAGTTGACAATGATCCCCCAGTTAACAAAGATCCCCCAGTTCACAATGATCCCCCAGTTGATGAAGTCTCCCCATTGATGATGATCCCCAGTTAACAATGTTCTTCCATTTGACAATGTTCCCCCAGTTGACAATGATCCCCAGTTGATGATGATCACCCAGTTGACAATGATCCCCCAGTTGAAAATGATCCCCCAGTTGACAATGATCCCCCATTTGACAATGATCCCCCAGTTGACAATGATCCCCCAGTTAACAAAGATCCCCCAGTTCACAATGATCCCCCAGTTGATGAAGTCTCCCCATTGATGATGATCCCCAGTTAACAATGTTCCTCCATTTGACAATGTTCCCCCAGTTAACAATGATCCCCCAGTTGATGATGATCACCCAGTTGACAATGATCCCCCAGTTGACAATGATCCCCCAGTTGACAATGATCCCCCAGTTGACAATGATCCCCCAGTTGACAATGATCCCCCAGTTAATGATGATCCCCCAGTTGAAAATGATCCCCCAGTTGACAATGATCCCCCAGTTGAGAATGATCCCCCAGTTGACAATGATCCCCCAGTTAACAAAGATCCCCCAGTTCACAATGATCCCCCAGTTGATGAAGTCTCCCCATTGATGATGATCCCTAGTTAACAATGTTCCTCCAGTTGACAATGTTCCCCCAGTTGACAATGATCCCCCAGTTGATGATGATCCCCCAGTTGACAATGATCCCCCAGTTGACAATGATCCCCCAGTTGACAATGATCCCCCAGTTGACAATGATCCCGCCGGTTGACAACGATCCCACAGTTGACAATGAACCCCCAGTTGACAATGATCCCCCAGTTGATGATGATCCCCCAGTTGACAATGATATCCCAGTTGACAATGATCCCCCAGTTGACAATGAACCCCCAGTTGACAACGATCCCCCAGTTGACAATGATCCCCCAGTTGACAATGATCCCCCAGTTGACAATGATCCCACAGTATACAATGATCCCCCAGTTGACAAAGATCCCCAGTTCTCAATGATCCCCCAGTTGATGATGATCCCCAGTTGATGATGATTCCCCAGTTGACAATTATCCCCCAGTTGACCATTACCCCCCACTTGACAATGATCTCTCAGTTCACAATGATCCCCCAGTTGACAATGAACCCCCAGTTGACAATGAACCCCCAGTTGACAAAGATCCCCCAGTTGACAATGATCCCCCATTTGACAATGATCCCCCAGTTGACAATGATCCCCCAGTTGACAATGATCCCCCGGTTGACATTGATCCCCCAGTCGACAATTATCCCCCAGTTTACCATGATCCCCCAGTTCACCATGATCCCCATTTTGATGATGACTCCCCAGTTGACGTTGATTTTTCAAACAGGTTAGCCAAGATTCAAACTCAGGTTTCGCCATGTTTTTAAACCCTGGTGGGCTATGATTCAAACTCTCGTTTTGCCATGATTCAGACTCTGGTTGGCTATGATTCAAACTCTGGTTTAGCCATGATTCAGACGCTGGTTTAGCCATGATTCAGACGCTGGTTTAGCCATGATTGAAACTCTGGTTTAGCCATGATTCAAACTCTGGTTTAGCCATGATTCAGACTCTAGTTTAGCCATGATTCAGACTCTGGTTTAGCCATGATTCAGACTCTAGTTTAGCCATGATTCAGACTCTGGTTTAGCCATGATTCAGACTCTAGGTTTAGCCATGATTCAGACTCTGGTTTAGCCATGATTCAGACTCTATTTTAGCCATGATTCAGACTATGGTTTAGCCATGATTCAGACTCCAGTTTTGCCATGATTCAGACTCTGGTTTAGCCATGATTCAGACTCTGGTTTAGCCATGATTCAGACTATGGTTAAGCCATGATTCAGACTCTGGTTTAGCCATGATTCAGACTCTAGTTTAGCCATGATTCAGACTCTGGTTTAGCCATGATTCAGACTCTATTTTAGCCATGATTCAGACTATGGTTTAGCCATGATTCAGACTCCAGTTTTGCCATGATTCAGACTCTGGTTTAGCCATGATTCAGACTCTGGTTAGCCATGATTCAGACTCTGGTTAAGCCATGATTCAGACTCTGGTTTAGCCATGATTCAGACGCTGGTTAGCCATGATTCAGACTCTAGTTTAGCCATGATTCAGACTCTGGTTTAGCCATGATTCAGACTCTAGTTTAGCCATGATTCAGACTCCAGTTTTGCCATGATTCAGACTCTGGTTTAGCCATGATTCAGACTCTGGTTTAGCCATGATTCAGACTCTGGTTAAGCCATGATTCAGACTCTGGTTTAGCCATGATTCAGACGCTGGTTTAGCCATGATTCAGACTCTAGTTTAGCCATGATTCAGACTCTGGTTTAGCCATGATTCAGACTCTGGTTTAGCCATGATTCAGACTCTAGTTTAGCCATGATTCAGACTCTAGTTTAGCCATGATTCAGACTCTGGTTTAGCCATGATTCAGACTCTATTTTAGCCATGATTCAGACTATGGTTTAGCCATGATTCAGACTCCAGTTTTGCCATGATTCAGACTCTGGTTTAGCCATGATTCAGACTCTGGTTTAGCCATGATTCAGACTATGGTTAAGCCATGATTCAGACTCTGGTTTAGCCATGATTCAGACTCTAGTTTAGCCATGATTCAGACTCTGGTTTAGCCATGATTCAGACTCTATTTTAGCCATGATTCAGACTATGGTTTAGCCATGATTCAGACTCCAGTTTTGCCATGATTCAGACTCTGGTTTAGCCATGATTCAGACTCTGGTTTAGCCATGATTCAGACTCTGGTTAAGCCATGATTCAGACTCTGGTTTAGCCATGATTCAGACGCTGGTTTAGCCATGATTCAGACTCTAGTTTAGCCATGATTCAGACTCTGGTTTAGCCATGATTCAGACTCTAGTTTAGCCATGATTCAGACTCCAGTTTTGCCATGATTCAGACTCTGGTTTAGCCATGATTCAGACTCTGGTTTAGCCATGATTCAGACTCTGGTTAAGCCATGATTCAGACTCTGGTTTAGCCATGATTCAGACTCTGGTTTAGCCATGATTCAGACTCTAGTTTAGCCATGATTCAGACTCTGGTTTAGCCATGATTCAGACTCTAGTTTAGCCATGATTCAGACTCTGGTTTAGCCATGATTCAGACTCTAGTTTAGCCATGATTCAGACTCTGGTTTAGCCATGATTCAGACTCTATTTTAGCCATGATTCAGACTATGGTTTAGCCATGATTCAGACTCCAGTTTTGCCATGATTCAGACTCTGGTTTAGCCATGATTCAGACTCTGGTTTAGCCATGATTCAGACTATGGTTAAGCCATGATTCAGACTCTGGTTTAGCCATGATTCAGACTCTAGTTTAGCCATGATTCAGACTCTGGTTTAGCCATGATTCAGACTCTATTTTAGCCATGATTCAGACTATGGTTTAGCCATGATTCAGACTCCAGTTTTGCCATGATTCAGACTCTGGTTTAGCCATGATTCAGACTCTGGTTTAGCCATGATTCAGACTCTGGTTAAGCCATGATTCAGACTCTGGTTTAGCCATGATTCAGACGCTGGTTTAGCCATGATTCAGACTCTAGTTTAGCCATGATTCAGACTCTGGTTTAGCCATGATTCAGACTCTAGTTTAGCCATGATTCAGACTCCAGTTTTGCCATGATTCAGACTCTGGTTTAGCCATGATTCAGACTCTGGTTTAGCCATGATTCAGACTCTGGTTAAGCCATGATTCAGACTCTGGTTTAGCCATGATTCAGACGCTGGTTTAGCCATGATTCAGACTCTAGTTTAGCCATGATTCAGACTCTGGTTTAGCCATGATTCAGACTCTGGTTTAGCCATGATTCAGACTCTAGTTTAGCCATGATTCAGACTCTAGTTTAGCCATGATTCAGACTCTGGTTTAGCCATGATTCAGACTCTATTTTAGCCATGATTCAGACTATGGTTTAGCCATGATTCAGACTCCAGTTTTGCCATGATTCAGACTCTGGTTTAGCCATGATTCAGACTCTGGTTTAGCCATGATTCAGACTATGGTTAAGCCATGATTCAGACTCTGGTTTAGCCATGATTCAGACTCTAGTTTAGCCATGATTCAGACTCTGGTTTAGCCATGATTCAGACTCTATTTTAGCCATGATTCAGACTATGGTTTAGCCATGATTCAGACTCCAGTTTTGCCATGATTCAGACTCTGGTTTAGCCATGATTCAGACTCTGGTTTAGCCATGATTCAGACTCTGGTTAAGCCATGATTCAGACTCTGGTTTAGCCATGATTCAGACGCTGGTTTAGCCATGATTCAGACTCTAGTTTAGCCATGATTCAGACTCTGGTTTAGCCATGATTCAGACTCTAGTTTAGCCATGATTCAGACTCCAGGTTTAGCCATGATTCAGAACTCTGGTTTAGCCATGATTCAGACTCTGGTTTAGCCATGATTCAGACTCTGGTTAGCCATGATTCAGACTCTAGGTTTAGCCATGATTCAGACTCTGGTTTAGCCATGATTCAGACTCTGGTTTAGCCATGATTCAGACTCTAGGTTTAGCCATGATTCAGACTCTAGTTTAGCCATGATTCAGACTATGGTTTAGCCATGATTCAGACTCCTAGTTTAGCCATGATTCAGACTCTGTTTAGCCATGATTCAGACTCTGGTTTAGCCATGATTCAGACTCTAGGTTAGCCATGATTCAGACTCTGGTTTAGCCATGATTCAGACTCTGCTTTAGCCATGATTCAGACTCTGGTTTAGCCATGATTCAGACTCTGGTTAGCCATGATTCAGAACTCTGGTTTAGCCATGATTCAAACTCTGGTTTAGCCATGATTCAGACGCTGGTTTAGCCATGATTCAGACTCTGGTTTAGCCATGATTCAGACTCTGGTTTAGCCATGATTCAGACTCTGGTTTAGCCATGATTCAGACTCTAGGTTAAGCCATGATTCAGACTCTGGTTTAGCCATGATTCAGACTCTAGTTTTAGCCATGATTCAGACTCTAGGTTTAGCCATGATTCAGACTCTAGTTTAGCCATGATTCAGACTCTGGTTTAGCCATGATTCAGACTCTGGTTTAGCCATGATTCAGACTCTGGTTTAGCCATGATTCAGACTCTGGTTTAGCCATGATTCAGACTCTGGTTTAGCCATGATTCAGACTCTGGTTAAGCCATGATTCAGACTCTGGTTTAGCCATGATTCAGAACTCTGGTTTAGCCATGATTCAGACGCTGGTTTAGCCATGATTCAGACTCTAGTTTAGCCATGATTCAGACTCTGGTTTAGCCATGATTCAGACTCTAGTTTAGCCATGATTCAGACTCTGGTTTAGCCATGATTCAGACTCTATTTTAGCCATGATTCAGACTATAGGTTTAGCCATGATTCAGACTCTAGTTTAGCCATGATTCAGACTCTGGTTTAGCCATGATTCAGACTCTGGTTTAGCCATGATTCAGACTCTGGTTAAGCCATGATTCAGACTCTAGGTTTAGCCATGATTCAGAATCTGGTTAGCCATGATTCAGACTCTGGTTTAGCCATGATTCAAACTCTGGTTAAGCCATGATTCAAACTCTGGTTTAGCCAATGATTCAAACTCTGGCTTTAGCCATGATTCAGACGCTGGTTTAGCCATGATTCAGACGCTGGTTAGCCATGATTCAAACTCTGGTTTAGCCATGATTCAAACTCTGGTTTAGCCATGATTCAGACGCTGGTTTAGCCATGATTCAGACTCTGGTTTAGCCATGATTCAGACTCTAGGTTTAGCCATGATTCAGACTCTGGTTAGCCATGATTCAGACTCTGGTTTAGCCATGATTCAGACTCTAGTTTAGCCATGATTCAGACTCTGGTTTAGCCATGATTCAGACTCTGGTTAAGCCATGATTCAGACTCTAGTTTAGCCATGATTCAGAACTCTAGTTTAGCCATGATTCAGACTCTGGTTTAGCCATGATTCAGACTCTAGTTTAGCCATGATTCAGACTCTGGTTTAGCCATGATTCAGACTCTAGGTTAGCCATGATTCAGACTCTGGTTTAGCCATGATTCAGACTCTATTTTAGCCATGATTCAGACTCTAGTTTAGCCATGATTCAGACGCTGGTTTAGCCATGATTCAGACGCTGGTTTAGCCATGATTGAAACTCTGGTTTAGCCATGATTCAGACGCTGGTTTAGCCATGATTCAAACTCTGGTTTAGCCATGATTCAGACTCTGGTTTAGCCATGATTCAGACTCTAGTTTAGCCATGATTCAGACTCTAGTTTAGCCATGATTCAGACTCTGGTTTAGCCATGATTCAGACTCTAGGTTTAGCCATGATTCAGACTCTAGTTTAGCCATGATTCAGACTCTGGTTTAGCCATGATTCAGACTCTAGTTTAGCCATGATTCAGACTCTGGTTTAAGCCATGATTCAGACTCTAGGTTTAGCCATGATTCAGACTCTAGTTTAGCCATGATTCAGACTCTGGTTTAGCCATGATTCAGACTCTAGTTTAAGCCATGATTCAGACTCTAGTTTTGCCATGATTCAGACTCTGGTTTAGCCATGATTCAGACTCTATTTTTGCAATGATTCAAACTCAGGTGTGCTATGATTTATGATATTTTATTTACGAAATGAAAAAAATAAATTAAAATAGTCTTCAATCACTACTGGCTGAAAATTTGTCTAAAATGATTTGACGCAGTGCAGAATCGAACCCTAGCCTAGCCTATAACCTATTCCTAGTGCCTACACATCGGCTATTCCGACTGTTGGTTAGTGGGTGCAAAAATCAGCCTTATAAAATGAATTCTCAAAGTTCTGGCTTTGTACAATGAAGTGAGAAAATAGAGTACACTCAGTCTCGCGGTTGGTTGTGTACATTTATTTCCAATTTGTCTCCAGAGTGCAGGCTTCAAATTCAATCAGCTAGGGGTTGTTGCGCAATTTGACGATGCAATTCTAATTCAGCGGCAGTGAGTAAAATTCTCAATAGGCCAAGATGGTTTGACCTTTGAAAAAATCATGTTTTTCGAATATTTAATCCCCTTGGCAATGGAATTAAGCTTAATAAAAATACGTGTATAATTGTCCCCATATTTGGCATCTTTTGGTCAAGAAATGGTGAAAATCGGTTGAGCCGTTCGGGAGAAAATCAATTACAAGCAAGCAAGCAACCAAGCAACCAAGCAACCATTTCATTTTTAGTATAGTGGAGCAAGCAAGCAAGATTTTCATTTTTAGTATATTAGATTACGTTGTTTAATATACCCCACCTCAGGCGCACGCAGCCGCCGAGGCCGTTCGCTATCACTACGGCGTCACGGTGCTGCTCAAGCTCCTAACCGAAGCGCAGTCGCGCAGGCCGTTGGTGAAGGCCGCCCTCGGACTCTGCCGCAATCTGGCCCTATTTGACGAGAACTGCGCCCCGCTGCGCGAGCAGGGCCTGGTCGAGGCCGCCGTCGACGCTCTGCAGCAACTGAGCGCTCCCGGATCTCCGGGCGGCAGCATGATCTCTGGTGACGTACTCGATGGTGTGGCCTCCGAGGAGGTGACGGAGGCCGCTCTAGCCTGCTTGCAGGCCCTGTGCCGCGATCATCTGTCACGCGAGGCCCTGCTCGGCCTTCGCCCGCCGGTGATGCCGCTGCTGGCCCAGGCACTGCACTCCAACCAGGAGCACATTCAACGCTGCGTTGCCGGCCTCCTGGCCGAGCTGACGGCCGATTCGCGCGCCGCCCAGCTGCTTGAAGGCGAAGGCGCCGCCGCCAGGCTAACCCAGCTGTTGCACTCGCGCAACGAGGACGTGGCCACTTATGCTGCGGCCATTCTGTATAACATGGCGGCCGACAAGCCGGCGGATTATCGGTCCCGGCTGCAGGCCGAGCTGACCCACTCGCTGGCCAGGGATCAGCCCGGGTCTCCGCCGGCCTACACCTGGTCTGGCAGTGCCGGCGGAGCCGCTAGCCGCCAGTTTGACGCTCACAGCATGGACGGGCCGCGCTCCTATCAGCTGCAGGGTGAGTGCGGCAGATAAGACTGGGCTTTGCCTAGCATTTCATATGGTGCATGCGCAAGACCTTAATAGCTTTGTTTTAATAGAGTTAGCTCTAGTCCAGACCCTTTTTATAGACTAAAATCTACCATTTGGATCTGTGGTCTGAACTCAAAACCTGCCATTTATTACGGTTAGTTATGAACTCAAATCTGCCATTTATTATGGTTAGTTATGAACTCAAAATCTGCCATTTATTACGGTTAGTTATGAACTCAAATCTGCCATTTATTACGGTTAGTTATGAACTCAAAATCTGCCATTTATTATGGTTAGTTATGAACTCAAAATCTGCCATTTATTATGGTTAGTTATGAACTCAAAATCTGCCATTTATTACGGTTAGTTATGAACTCAAAATCTGCCATTTAATACGGTTAGTTATGAACTCAAAATCTGCCATTTAATACAGTTAGTTATGAACTCAAATTCTAAAATTTATTGTGCAAAAAGCTGTGAACTAAAAATCTACTATGACTGCTGATTTGAACTGATTGGAATTTTATCAGCTTGATAAGTTTAACTCCGATCCAGCTTATTTACCTGCTTCAAATAACTGTCATGCTTACTAGTTTTTCAGCTTGATTTTAAACAATGATTTCAATAACGCTTTTTGTCTTCGCTTCCGCTTAAAGGTGATGCCAAGCAACGACTTAAGAAATAAAGCTTTCTCGAAGAGTTTAGTACGTTAATACGTGGAAATCATGAGTGCTTAGACCGGCAATAACTTTCTAATTTGCTGTGCTTAAATTTCTCGTCACATTTCATATTAGAAATTTCCTCAAAGCGTTTTGCTTTGTTCCTCATACTTGGATCATTTATTCTATAGGAATATTTGATTCAATCATAGCAAGCACTAATTTACAACCTGCAACACTCGCAAACTGCGTCTCATCAAGGTCGCGATGCGCTGGTTTGACCTCGCAGCAGCAACAGGTTCGCTATAAAAAAATACAAACATTTTCTAGCAAGTCAACTTTGAATTATCCATCTGCGGCTCTGCTGATAAGTTAACACTTTTTAACTGTGCCGTGTCCTAATATAGACGACAATTCTCGCGGCGACTATAATAGTACACTGAATTGTATTTTAAAGTTTCTTTATCTACTTACTTAAACTTTTTCTGTTCTCTAATTTTGGTAATGATAGGTAGTCACTGACCTGCACCTTGAACTGTTGTGTAAAATGCTGAATTATTAAATGTAAAATTCTACGAATTAAGCGTTTAGGATTTTGAGCGACAGCAACAAGTCTGCTAGATGCTCTTTACATAGTCTATTTTGTCTTTGTCTGTTTATTGCTTTTATTTCTTTGTTTATTTCTTTACAACAAATCACATAATTATTAGTTTTTTTTCTTTGTGACCTTGAATCACGCCATCAGTGCGTGCTGTAGCGTCCAAATGTGCTGGGAGTTGTCCACGCTAGGAGGAATGAATTTGGCGTGAAATTAGACTTAGACTTATCGCGACCTTGAATCACGCCATCAGTGCGTGCTATAGAGTCCAAATGTGCTGGGAGTTGTCCACGCTAGGAGGAATGAATTTGGCGTGAAATTAGACTTAGACTTATCGCGACCTTGAATTCACGCGGCCAGGGCGTGGCCGGATTGCAGTTTTTCTATCTATCTATGGATATAGATATATGGATGGATAGATTTTGCATCTATCTATGGAATCTAATCTGCTAGTTTAGGTTTAGATTGCAGTCCAGCTTTTTTTGTCGTCGCTCCATCATCATTAAAGCCCTTTCGATATAACGGTCTCCACTCTGAGTTAGTCAATTGTTGCTAGCTGAGACCGGCAATGTCTCTGTTTTTTTGTCTTTTGGATATCGGCTATCTGAGACCCATATCAGCACATGCACAATTTACAGTCTTTCTTTGCGTGTTCAAATTTAACCTGAGTTTATTAATTAAAGTAAGGAAATTAAGTAATCAAAGTAAATAAGTGACTTAAAGTAGGTCTGTTCTTAAAGCATGCCTCTTATTTTAGTGCTCAGGTCTTTAAAAAAGCTGAGAACAACAACCTCAACGAACAATTTCAGATGGAGTTCAGAGCGGGGCCGCCTCGCCTCATCATTCCGGCTCCCTGCCCAACAGTCGCTACAATTTGAGCACCCTGAACCAGGAGATGGACGTCTGAGCGAGCGAATCGTTTGCTGATGTGTGTTTTGTTTATTTGAACCAAGGTCTTTTGTTTTTAATATTTTGTTTCATTAGTAAAATCATTATTGGATTTTTATCAGTTTTCCTATATAAAAAGCTGACCTGTACTTTTAACTATAGGTTTTATTTGGCTGTGCCGGAATAAAAACTTATTTTATTTTTTTTGAAAATGTAATTGCTACATTCCTAAAGCGGCTGTGTTGCTCGTTTCTCTATGTGCGTAATAAGTCGCTTTTTTTATCTTTTTTTCTACTTATTTGTTTTAATTTTTTACTTAAAATCTGTTTACACATCATGTACCGTCATGTACCGTGATATACTACTATTTAACTAAGCCTTCCTTACATCCGTAGGATACACGGCCAATGAGATTTGTTTTACTCCAATGCACAATAATATGCACTGATGATGTCATAAAATTCTCGTTCTTTTTTTATTAAGATTTCTAGACTGAATAGAAGAAGACCAACGATTAGTTATTGACTTAATTATCCAATTGTTATTGTTTTGCTACTGTTTAATTTCGTGATATTATCAATCAAGAGTTGCCAGCATGAGCCAGTACTTTTGCTCGCTTCTGTAAAGGTATAAGTTTAACTGATGATCCCTATAAAGCTAGCCACCCCAATGTACACTCGCTCTGGACCAATCGCTACAAAGCCAGCCACCCGAATGTTCACTCGATCTGGACCAATCGCTACAAATCCAGCCCCCCCCAATGTACACTCGCTCTGGACCAATCGCTACAAAGCCAGCCACCCAATGTACACTCTGTCTGGACCAATCGCTACAAATCCAGCCACCCCAATGTACACTCGCTCTGGACCAATCCCTACAAAGCCAGCCACCCCAATGTACACTCGCTCGGGACCACTCGCTACAAAGCCAGCCACCCCAATGTACACTCGCTCTGGACCAATCGCTACAAAGCCAGCCACCCAATGTACACTCTGTCTGGACCAATCGCTACAAATCCAGCCACCCCAATGTACACTCGCTCTGGACCAATCCCTACAAAGCCAGCCACCCCAATGTACACTCGCTCGGGACCACTCGCTACAAAGCTAGCAACCGAAATGTACACCTGACTTCTCAAATACTCTTTTATGTGTTTTTAACATTAAACATTATTGAGTTTTAAAACATTTTTCTTAATTTGTTTTTGGGCTTAAGTTTTTTTCATACCCTAAACATTTTCTCTATTTATACTTATTATGGAGAAGATTAATAAGAGCGCATTGATACACATGTATAATCTACTACTAATATTTTATTATTTTTACCGTGCCATAGCCCTATTATTGTAATAAATGGGGTTAATTCAGCTGAGCTGTTTTGTAATGATATGTTTAACAGAATTTTCTTTCCATGTCCCGTCTATATACAGTGATAGCTAACGTACTCAGTGTGCCGTGTTTTTAGTCTAATATTTATCAGTAATTCCTCTCGAAAAACGCTAAACTGACTACTGATAGTGATAGGAGCGCGAAAAAGTTCAGTTTTTAAGTTGATTATTTTGCTTTGAAAAGCTTGCTTTGCCATTCCGCACATTCTCACATCCGTAATAAAAACGAAAAAAGTTTTGTTTATGTAGGACTGTTGATCTTGCTTGTTTATTTATCTACTATGGTATATTTTAGAATTAATCTATGTGGAATGTCACTTAGGATTTTAAGAGTTGAAAGTAGTTTTCCTGAGAAATCAGACAGCTAGACATTATTCTATTGTCCACAGCAGCAGCAACAGCAGCATGGCCTCTAAAACTCAAGCCGCCAAATGCCGCCTGCTGTCTCTGTCCGTTTTCGCCCTTCTCTCCGCCTCGACTGTCACCGCTGAGACGTACTACTGCGACAGTCCGCACCGCCTTGACATCCAGGCTGGCCCGCAACCCACCACCCTGCTGGTCTGCCGCAACCAATCAGAATCCGCGTACCGACCGGGCTCCCGCTGCAGCTTCTCTGTGCGCGCTCCGCCTGGCAGCCTCCTGTTCGTTGAACTGTTGAACTCCGGCCGGGGCCTCGGTCGCGGCGCCAATTTCACCCTGGCGAATGGCTACAAGAAGCTGCTGGACCTGACTGTGACCGGCGACAACCACAGACTGCCCGGCTACTCCACCACCCTGGTGACCCCGGCTGGCCAGCTGTCAGTGAGCATGGCCGCGTCCTCAACTGGCCCGGCTGGCACTGGCCTGACTGTCCGAGTTCGCTCCTTTCAGAGATGCCCGCCTGGCTGGGTCGAACTGTCCTACGCCTGCTACGGCACCGCTGATGTCGATCAGCTCGAGCCGTTGAGCTTCGCCGACGCCCAGCTGGCCTGCAACAGTATGCGGTCCAACCTCATGACCTTGGCCTACGGGGTGCAGGCCGGTGGCGGCGTTGACGATGCCCGAGACCGACTGTCGGCCTGGGGCCTGGAGCAGGGCGCCACGGGCGCCTGGATCGGCGTCACAGATGCCACGGCCTGGGGCCGGCTGGTCTACTATTGGCTTGACGGTGGCCAGTTCGGAGAGTGAGTCCTCACTAATACTTTGAGCGATTTCAGCCTTCTGGTTAGAGCGTCGGACTCACGACTTGAAGGTCAGGGGTTCGATTCCGGACTCCACTGAGTCCGACGCTCTAACCACTTGGCTATAGCCCCTTATGCAACTACCTTTTGATTCAGGATGGGTGAGACTGATTCAGGATGGGTGAGACTGATTCAGGATGGGTGAGACTGATTCAGGATGGGTGAGACTGATTCAGGATGGGGTGAGACTGATTCTGAATGGTGTCAGATGCCACGGCCGGATGGGTCAGGATGGGTCAGAGTGATTCAGGATGGGTCAGAGTAATTCTGAATGGTGTCAGAGTGATTCAGGATGGGTGACTGATTCCGGATTGGGTGAGAACTGATTCAGGATGGGTCAGAGTGATTCAGGATGGGTCAGAGGGATTCAGGATGGGGTCAGAGTGATTCAGGGTGGGGTCAGAGTGATTCTGAACGGCGTCAGAGTAATACTGTAACATTGTCCTTGATTAAATAGTTTTTTTTTCGATAAAACAGGCACTCTAGAATAGGCTGCAACTCCGGCAGCTTCAACTACCGCCAGTGCCTGCCATCTGAGCACTGCGCCCACCTGAGTTGGTCAGCCCGTCCTGTGCTCATGACCAGCTGCTCCACTGCAATGCCCTACCTGTGCAACATGCCGATAGGCGGCACGGACCGGTTTCACCTTGTCCCGGCTGGCGCTCTGACGAACGCCACCAATTTCAATGCCGAAGCCGCGGCTGGCACTGTCTGGGTGTGGATTGTGGTTCTAGCTGCCTTTCTTGTCACCTGCCTGCTGACTGTCGGAATCTGGCTGGCTGTGCGCTATTGGTCCAGCGTTAAGCCTCCAAGAGTTCGACGTTTGAGATCGACGCCTACCCTGCCGCCTCCTTACACGCCACATCCGGTCGCTTCTTTCAATCCTCATCAGATTGAGCAGCTGCCGCCGCCGCCGTACTCACCTAGCGACTTGCCAGCCTACACGGAGACCAGCGCTATTTAGAGAGAATTTCCATCTCAATTTCTTTCACTCAGCAAGCACCACATAAGAAATTCATTTCACGAATGTAGGCTTGAATTTGCTATTTCTGGCTTCCCTTGGTTCAGCTGGCTAGGTTAAAGTTTTATTTAGAGCCTTACTTTTTCAATTATTCCCATGGCCAACCCCAATCCCAATGTACATTCGTTCCCGGCCAACCCCACTGCGAATGTACATTAATTCCTTGCTAATTCTCACGTACATGCGTTTCTGACCAACCCCACTCCAATGTACATTCGTTCCAAGATGACATGGCAAACTCCACTCCCAATGTACATTCGTTATTGTCAACACGACTCCGAATGTACATTAGTTCCTGGCCAACCCTAATTCTCACGTACATGCGTTTCTGGCCAACCCCACTCCCAATGTACATTCTTTCCAGGCCAACCCCACCCCCAATCTACTGTCGTTCCTGGCCAACCGAACTGCCGATGTACATTAATTCCTTCCCATTTCTCACGTACATGCGTTTCTGACCAACCCCACTCCAATGTACATTCGTTCCAGGATGACATGGCAAACTCCACTCACAATGTACATTCGTTATTGTCAACACGACTCCGAATGTACATTAGTTCCTGGCCAACCCCACTGCGAATGTACATTAATTCCTTGCCAATTCTCACGTACATGCGTTTCTGGCCAACCCCACTCCCAATGTGCATTCTTTCCAGGCCAACCCCACACTTCAATGTACATTCTTTCCAGCCAACCCCACTCCCAATCTACTGTCATTCCTGGCCAACCGAACTGCTAATGTACGTTCGTTATTGGCAACCCCACTCCCGACCTATATTCTTTCATGGCCAACCCAACTCGCAATTTTTATTAGAGGCTCACTCTAAATCCACACAAGCTGTCTAACCTACTCTGCACTTCTGTTGGCTTTGTAAGTGCTGGTTAAATCGAGTTGTTAAATCAAGTTACCAGTGGGATTTTTTGCCGGTTTTTATTATTTAGCCATTTTAAGATCAGATTCGAGATTGTTATTATTTTTTGTCAAATAAATTTCAGCATTTGCATCTTTTTTAATCCCAGCAACATACATTCCAGTGTGCTACTCGCACCACCTTTTTCAAGCCAAATATTTTCATTGTCGTCTTTATATTTTTATTAAAAACTTTTGATAAAAATTGTAATAATTTTTTTGACAAATGACACATATATTTAGATAATTTTATTATAGTAATGCACTTTTGTAAAAGTTGTTTACGATTATATTTATTTAAGCTTGTGAAATCGTACGAAGCATATATTTACTCAAAAATACAAAAGTGAGCAAAAAATCGCAACTTTTTATGATCTATGATAAATTTTTACTTTTTTTCTCTTAGAGAATTTTTTCTACATTGAATTTGCCTATCTTAAAGTAAGCTTCGAAAATATCAGACTAATCAGACTACTTAGTTCATCCGCAGTAGCACGTAGCGCTTATTTGTCTGCAGTTTTCACATCAATGTCGCATTTTTCGATTGCAGAATAATCCAGCGCCTGCTCTAATCGCGGTGCTTGCGGCGCTGCTGCTGCTGCCAGCACAGTCTCAGCTCACCCTGACACCCCCACCAATGCGCTACTATTGCGATACCCCGGGCAGGGACTACATCACTAGGCCCACCGACTTCGAATTGTACACCCGGCCAACCGGCTCGGACAGGTACCGGCCTGGCGATCGATGCGCGTTTCACGCCATTTCACTCATACCTGACGCGCTCTATTTTGTTCAGGTAATGGTGAATGGTAAACGCTCTTTAATGATGAAATAAATCTAAATCATGCCGCTTCGCTTATAAGTAAGCCTTCGGGCTATATATTATGCAATGCGATTTCTAAAATGTTTCTAAGAATTCGCCTTTTTTAAAACACGAACCGGAACAGTTGGTTAACGTCTCCATGCCAACGGCCAACCTTTCGATTCGGTCCGACCAGCGCGTGCTGCTCTCATTGTCCATCGGCGCCTCGCCGCCCGGCCACGCCATGGCGCTGGTGACTCCGCAGACGACCGTCACTATCTCCTTTGTCGCCTCTTCGGACTCCTCTGTGGGAGCCGGGGCGGTCATTCGGGTCCGCCTGTTCGTCGGCTGCCCGCCCGACTGGCGCTCCATCGGCAACTATTGCTTCGGCAACGCTGGCAGTGTCGGGCCGCCTTTGAACTTTGCCGACTCGCAGGCCGCCTGCGCCTCGATGCGATCGAATCTGCTGCACCTGCCGCCCGGCCTGCCCGGAATCAGCACCATCACCGAGCTGTTCAGAGAGTTGCCCGGCCAGCTCACCACTAACAACTGGATTGGCCTCACCGACTACACCAGCGCCGGCCAGTTCTATTACTACTGGCTGGATGGCTCCCAGTTCTACGAGTAAGCAGCCACTGGTAGCTTTCAGTGTTGAAGGAATCTGGTTGGGATTCTAAGGAGTCTGTTTGGGATTCTAAGGAATCTGTTTGGGATTCTAAGGAATCTGTTGGGATTCTAAGGAGTCTGGTTGGGATTCTAAAGAATCTGGTTGGGATTCTAAGGAATCTGGTTGGGATTATAAAGAATCTGGTTGGGATTCTAAAGAATCTGGTTGGGATTCTAAGGAGTCTGGTTGGGATTCTAAAGAATCTGGTTGGGATTCTAAAGAATCTAGTTGGGATTCTAAGGAATCTGGTTGGGATTCTATGGAATCTGGTTGGTATTCTCAGGAGTCTGGTTGGGATTCTAAGGAATCTGGTTGGGACTCTAAGGAATCTGGTTGGGATTCTATGGAATCTGGTTGGTATTCTCAGGAGTCTGGTTGGGGTTCTAAGGAATCTGGTTGGGACTCTAAGGAATCTGGTTGGGATTCTAAGGAATCTGGTTGGGATTCTATGGAATCTGGTTGGTATTCTCAGGAATCTGGTTGGGATTCTAAGGAGTCTGGTTAGGATTCTAAGGAGTCTGGTTGGGATTCTAAGGAATCTGGTTGGGATTCTAAAGAATCTGGTTGGGATTCTCAGGAGTCTGGTTGGGATTCTCAGGAGTCTGGTTGGGATTCTCAGGAATCTGGTTGGGATTCTCAGGAATCTGGTTGGTATTCTCAGGAATCTGGTTGGTATTCTCAGGAGTCTGGTTGGGATTCTCAGGAGTCTGGTGGGGCTTTTTTGTTTGTATAAATCTAGCGGTTTTTAAAATCATTTTTAGGAGTCTTAGTACTATTTTTGGAAACTAATTGGTTATTTCAAGCTGTGGTTTGTTTTTTATTTCAGATTCTTATTTTAAGTTATTAAATTATTGCAATGTTCAAGTAGGGAGGCTGTTGGCTGTAGTTGGAGTTTTATTGTTGGTATCTGCAGAACTGGAGAATAATTTTTGAGCACCTATCGTCGCTACCCTCGTCCAGGCCGAATCTGATTGGCTGCCAGAAGTCCAAGCTTGGCAACAATCGCAACTGCGAGCTGGAGGAGCGCTGCGGCTTCTTCATCACGAACCTGTTGTACCTGTTCCGCTTCATAGTAATGGACAGGTGCAGCAGCGAGAGAAGCTACTCATGCTTCATGCCCGCCGGCGGCGCTGAGCACTTCTATCGCGTGCCGGAATTTTCCATCTTCTCCTCTGGAGCCTGGGCCTGGGCCATTGTCATTGGCTGCCTGTTCGCTATCGGCGTGGCCATTGGGGTGGTCTACGCTGTCCTGCGGCTTTGCAACGCCAGGAGATCGAGTTCGACTGCGGTCTAATACTGAGATGCTGCGGACACTTCCTTAGAGAACAGTGATATCATTGCCAGCCATCCAGCAATGATTTAAATTGAGAAATTTATAATATAATAGAGTTTATAACTTCTATTTTTAATTTATAACTAAGAATATCGACAGAATAATACTCATCATATAAACATATTTTATCAGTTCTCCCTGAATGGAGGATTATGATCAATTCTCCAAAAGTGAAGATCGTTAGTTTATTTCTCTAAAGATTAAAATCTGTCGATCAAATTTCATGAAGTCTGAAGACGTTGAACTGTTTGATCAATTATCGTAAAATGAAGTATCGTAAGTTACCTCAATGAAATCTTTTCTGGCATAATATTTTCGTGGAAGTAGTTTTTATTGCTTTAAATGCTTAAAAACACTATTATGTACAATGAATGGTGCTATAATTCTGACCAAATCTAATTTTTCTAACTGATTTACATTATCTTATTTTTTTCCATTGCATTCTTGTCTTTCAGTCATGTCATCCTTTGAATATAAGATACCAGCGCTATTTTTTAGTTTCTTCCTGTTTCTGATACTCATTTTCGCGTTGTACTAGTATACCAATGTTTAGTATTCAGAATTGCTACTTGTCTACCGTCTTTTGTCATCAATATCGGATTGAGTGCAAAAAAAAGTTTTATTAAATGGTGTGCGCAATTACATTTCATTTAAGAAAATGTGTTTTATTTTCTAAAAACTTCAACAGATCAAACTAATTTTCTAGAAAAGCAACGAAGCTAATATATGTACAGTATGTACTACAGCCATATCTGAGGCTAGTGTTAGTGGGGTAGAGAATGTGCAGCCAGATCGGAGGCTAGGGTTGGAGGGGGTAGAGAATGTGCAGACAGATCTGAGGCTAGGGTTGGAGGGGGTAGAGAATGTGCAGCCAGATCTGAGGCTAGGGTTAGTGGGGGTAGAGAATGTGCAGCCAGATCTGAGGCTAGGGTTAGTGGGGGAAGAGAATCTGCAGCCAGGTCTGAGGCTAGGGTTAGTGGGGGTAGAGAATGTGCAGCCAGATCTGAGGCTAGGGTTAGTGGGGGTAGAGAATGTACAATCCAAGTGGAGCTAGTGGAGGAAGGCCAGTCAGAACTGAAATTTTGTTTATGTATTTATGTGTAAATAATGTGTTTCTGTTTTCTTCCCTCAATTATTTTCAGCACTGCTCCTCCGATCAGCTGAGCCGCCTTCTATTAGTTTAAATCGAGAGCAAAACCGCAGCTGCATACAGAGCAGACATGGCCACAGCAGAGCAGCACCAGCTCCAGCACCAGCTGCAGCACCAGCCAGTCTCACACGTGCTCACCAGCCGCTTCCTGCCCTCCATGCTGTCAGAAGCTACTGGCATACAGGCCGAACTCAGCACACCGGAGGCTGTTTCCAACTCCTCCAGCGGAGACACCTGCCGTCAACAGCAGCAGCAGCAGCAGTTTCTTCAACAGCAGCAACAGCAGCAGCAGCAGCAAAGACAGCAGCAGCTGCAGCAGTCAGTCAGCCAGCCGGAGCAGCAGGAATGGTCCCGCCGCATCTCGGCCGGCCTCTGTCCTCACTGCGACGCTCCGGCGTCCACGGAGGAGCAGCGGCACTTTCACGATCGGATACACGCCATGGATGAGCTCTACCGCTGCCAGCTGTGCACAGCCAGATTTGCTTACTCCTCCTCTCTGGAGCTGCACATCGCCCTGCACACGGACCGGGACCTGCAGTACCGCCTGCACTGTACCAGGACCCGGCCCAACACGCTGCATCACTTCGCGTCGCCCCCGCCTCCTAAGAAGCTCTACCTCAGCACTTTCCTTGGCGCTGGCGGCAGCTCAACTCAGCAGCTGCTTCCTCCGCCTCCGCCTGCTCATCAGCCAATGGACAGCGGCATTGACTTGGCAACCGTTGCTATGACAACAACTACGGCAACAGGCGCAGCAGGCGTGGCTAATCCATTAATGCATTCTAGCGCCTATGGTTTGACTTCTGTCGATTCTGCGCTGCAGAGGCAGTTGCAGATGCCGCCGCCTCTGACCCATCAGCAGCAGCAGCAGCAGCAGCAGCAGCAGCAGCAGCACTGCCAGCACCGCTGCGCCCATTGCGGCAAGTCCTACGTCCGATTGGGCAATCTTCGCAACCACCTGCAGCGATCACATCCTTACTGAGATTAAATCCATCATCAGCTAAACTAAACCTAAAGCACAGCTGACGTGCCCAACTGCAATATGAATAAGCTAATTGTTGAACTGTCTTTGGACAACTGGGATCAACATGTGTTTTTTTATGCAGAGATTTCATATTTTCTTGTGCAAATTACATTTGTGCATTGCATAATTTAATTTGTGCATGGGTCTTTGTGAATCGTCTATGATTATTACTGTCTACAACTAACTGTTATTATTGTTTCTGCTATCATTATATTTATGGTTGCACTATTACTTTTTTTAATCGCGTCCCCGACTTCCGTTTAAGCTGCCCAAACTCCCAGCAACTCATGTTCAACTGCTCCTAGAAGCATTTTCTCTTTCTCGTTTGGTTTCAAATTTGCATGCCTGTCCGCAACGTGTACCTGCAGATACTTGATTTAATACTTTCGTCTCACACTATTGGCTGTCCGGACTGGTCGCCTGTCTATGGACTGGTCGCCTGCTCTAATTTAGTTTTCAAGCCACCATTTTGCACGCACGCAATCCTAGTCTTCAGTTCAACTGAAACCGCACCGGCCCTCAGCCACCTGGCTACTGTTGCACGATGAGCCAGGGTGGGCCAGCTGTTTGTCTTTGTTTTCTAATTAACTCTTGATTGTTGCATCCTAAATGCGTCACTATTTGCCTCCGATGTGGACCTCGTAAAACACTGCGCATATTTATATCATTTTTACAGACCGCCCACCTACTTCCCCTCACCCCAGCTAAGGACAGCCAAAAATGCTTAGATTCAAAGAGCGAAACTATTAGCTTTCTGTAGGCTTTTTTTCTTGATCATCTGGTTCTCACCAGCCCGTCTGTCACTGTTTGCTTCGCGTTGTGGATTTGTGCCCTGTTTCAAATTAATTTAGCTGCTAAGTACACCATTAAAATAGTCTTGTTTTCTGGTGCGGCCCTAACTTTCACCTCCGATTTGTTATATTGTTGCCTAACTTTGTGTAAGAAAAGCAGAAGCTTAGTAAGGTGTTCTAAATCTAAAATCTGCTTTCATTTTGATAGTTAATTCCTATAAATCGCTTTGTTTGCGGAGGCCGATGTCAATATTGCTTTATTATTGTACTAAAGATCTCTTTTTTGTTCATTTTAATTCGAAGCGCTCACAGTTTTACGTTGTCCGATCGTTGCAGATCCCAGAGAATCAATGCTTTCCCAAGTTGTCCCACTATTGTTGTTGCTAATTTCACACAGCTTTTCTGTTTGCCTTGTGCGCTTGTCCTGACTAGAAGTGTCAATAAATTTGGCAATGTATTTCAGAGGCTCATTGCCTACTATTTAGGATTCGACTGTGTGATAATGTCTCCCAGACCCATTCGTTTCGCCCGCCGATGTTTAACACGTCGAGTCCTTGTGCTCTTTTGTTTTTGAAGGTCCGTTTCCCTATATTTATAAGTTATAATTATCTGTACTAGTATGTTACATTTTACATGCATTGCAATCAATGGAAATACACAGTATATGTCGTGCGCATTCAACTGCTAGTTCTGTTCCTTGCTTTTCTATTTGGACTTAGGTTAGAATGTAAACTAGGTTTAAAGATAAAAGGATAGAAAAGTCTTCGTTTCGCTCACCACCTACTTCAATACTTACCTAACAGCCGCCACCCCACCATTGTACTTGTCTTGTACAGCCCTTCTTACCCTTCCCCCCAACCAATGTGCGTACATTCTATTGTGCAGGCCTTCGTACCCTTCCCCCCAACCAATGTACGTACATTCTATTGTGCAGGCCTTCGTACCCTTCCCCCCAACCAATCTACGTACATTCTATTGTGCAGGCCTTCGTACCCTTCCCCCCAACCAATGTACGTACATTCTATTGTGCAGGCCTTCGTACCCTTCCCCCCAACCAATGTACGTACATTCTATTGTGCAGGCCTTCGTACCCTTCCCCCCCAACCAATGTACGTACATTATATTGTGCAGGCCTTCGTACCCTTCCCCCCCAACCAATGTACGTACATTCTATTGTGCAGGCCTTCGTACCCTTCCCCCAACCAATGTACGTACATTATATTGTACAGGCCTTCGTACCCTTCTCCCAAACAATGTACGTATATTGTACACGTATGCATCTACGTACAGGTCTTTGTCTACCTTATCTACCCTCCGCCTCCCCAATTGAGTAGCACTGAAGCGCATGTTTGGCTGCTCACTCAATTAGAATATGCTAATTAGCTTTGCTAAATCTCTGCAGGCGATCCCCAGCCTGAGATCTCTGGTCAGCCAGGCTGCGCTGGACCAGGCCCTGACCCTGCTCCATCCCTACTTCCTGGTCAACTTCCTCATGGCCGGGGCCTTCATCATAGCCAAGACTTTGCCCCCGATGTGCACCTACCTGTTCGATAACTGCCTGCTGGAGCTGCGGCAATGGGAGATCTTTACCTTCCTCGGCTGCGTGATTGTCTTCAAGAACAAACGGCAGCCGACTGTGGCCAGCTATCTCACCAACTTCTGCATGTACGCCAAGATGTCCAACATGGTGATGTTCTTCCAGGAAAATCCGGCCTATGCGGTTGCCTACGCCCTGGTGTGGCTCGTGCAGGTGCGAAATCTGTCTGACGAATTACTCTATTCACTGATAAAATGAGGGTGAACTGGACAACGGGGAGAAGATAAACTTGATAGCAGGCAGGAAATCAGATGAACAGATATGACTATTTTAGGCGATAGCAACTAAAAAAATATGCGACCGACAGTGAGACCAATCTTCAATAAGAGATTCCTATCTACAGTAGGGGATTCCCATTTAATCTAGGGGATTACCTTCGAAAGTAGGGGATTCTTATCTAAAGTTAGGGATTCTCATCTAAAGTTGGGGATTCCCATCTAAAGAAGGGGGTATTCCCATCTAAAGTAGGTTCCCATTTACTCTAGGGGATTACCTTCGAAAGTAGGGGATTCTCATCTAAAGTTAGGGATTCTCATCTAAAGTTGGGGATTCCCATCTAAAGTAGGGGATTCCCATCTAAAGAAGGGGGCATTCCCATCTAAAGTAGGTTCCCATTTACTCTAGGGGATTACCTTCGAAAGTAGGGGATTCTCATCTAAAGTTAGGGATTCTCATCTAAAGTTGGGGATTCCCATCTAAAGTAAGGGATTCCCAATCCCGATTAAATCATTGCCCATACCTGGCAACCCCCGCCTTCCGATTTGTCCCCCGGCAGACTTCGCTACTTCGGCAGCCAGTTTACCGCGGCCCGGACGCCGTCGTCTACTTTAACGACAAGACACTGGAGGAGGAGCTGCGGTCCTGCGATCCCCGAGTTCACTGGCTCATCGAGTTCTACGCAGTCTGGTCGCCGCCCTGCTCCGACCTGGCGCCCGTCTTTGCCCGCCTGTCCAACGACTACGGCCTGGACAACCTGCGCTTCGGCAAGCTGGACGTGACCAAATATCCTAAAGTGGCCGAGAAGTACGGCATCGACCAGAGCGGCTGGAGCCGCCAGCTGCCCTCGGTGGTGCTGATCCGGGCCAACAAGGAGCTGGACAGGCGG
Organism: Macrostomum hystrix; assembly: GCA_950097015.1. NCBI lineage: Eukaryota > Metazoa > Platyhelminthes > Macrostomidae > Macrostomum > Macrostomum hystrix. Next base: position 4,454,628 of record CATNEN010000033.1, read on the forward strand.
CCCCTAGTAGGCGCCAAGAAGCGCGTGGCCCGGTTCGTGTTCAGCTACGACAATTTGGTGGCCGCATTCGGCCTAGCAGAGCTGCACAATGAGTGCAGCAAGAATCCGCTGCGGCCAAACTCTGCTGCTCAAAGGCAGCAGCAGCAGCAGCAGCAGCAGCAGCAGCCACAGTCAGACAAGAAAACTGATTGATTTAAGATTCTAGCCTGAATTAAAACAAATAAGAAGTAAAAGTGCATGCCTTTATTATCTTTTGAATGTTTTTCTGTAACTTATAGATAGAATTTTCCCTATGCCTAATTAGTCATCAAAGCTACCTTTTCAATATTTAAGTGTTTAGTAACCACTAGGATCTATGCCCTCTCTTCTAGTTACTATGTGGATTGGGAAGTGTCCTTCTTTAATCAGTTACTCGTAGATAAAATTATACGAAATTATTTTAATAACCATACTACTAAAAACCTCCATAAGAAGGTAGTCTGTTGCGCATTTTACAGGTATTTTCGCTATCGGATAGTCTCGTTTTTTATTTCTCTTAAGAAAGTAAGCTCGATATTGTTGGGCAGCCCAGCAGTCAATATGGGACACAGCTGAGGATTTTAAATGTTTTGATTTCTTGAGACCGCACTTATTTTATTGATCCATTGTTATTAACCAACCTTCATCTAAAACCTGTGCAAAATTTCTAACCAAGCTTTCATGCGCTAACCTTATTCAACTTTCAGTGTTTCTGTGGCACACACTACTGAAAGTAGCATTAGTACCCATTTTTTTAAATGCCTTCGTCGTTGCATTGCCTGTTAAATTTCTTTGTAGAAGAAAGTAATGGTCAGGTATTTGCATTGCTCAAAGTTTGTGTCTGCCTGTTTGTCACCTCTTTGCATTGGTCGCATCCTCTAGGTTCTTTTGTGTCATTTTCTATTACAATAGCTGAGAGCTTTGCCATTTAGCTGGCTTTGTTCAGTTTTTAAACTACCTTTTTTCCGTGCGTGTTATTAAATATTAGTTTAATCTAATTAGTGAACAATGAAACCTTGTCTGTTGGGTTTGTTGATTTTTTTATCTTACTATGGGCATTCTTTCAAGCCAGTCTCCAACTCAGCACTAGGCTGACTTAGTTGCTAATTGAATATTGAAGAGCCGAAAAGTCCGCTTGATGCACGAATTTTTAAGTCTTGACAACAGGGCAGAGAACTGACTATGTGCACTCAAAGATCAAGGAATATTTTTAATGTACACTTGGGGCAGGAAGTTCCATTAAATGTACGTTAGGGGCAGGGAATTCCGTGGAATTAAAAAGGAAATTTAATCTGGTGTACATTAGGGGTAGGAAATGCCATCAGATGTACATTAGAGGCAGGGAATAGCGTGGCATGTACATTAAGTGACAGGGAATTCCGCTCCATGTAGCTCGTGCAGTGGGCCAGGAAATATCATCGTGTGTGCATTTTGGGTCAGGTGGATTTCCGACCGACCGCCTTCCCCTCCAGCCGGTCGCAATGAGCAGCCAATTAGAAGAAGAGCTTCGCCGCATCAGCGCCATCGACAGCGCCTCCGTGGCCGTCCACAAATACGAACTGCTGCTCAAGACCATCCTTAGCCAGGAGCTGGACCTGGCCAAAGCTCAGCTGCACTTGTTCTTGAACTTCCTGTTGGACGAGTCTGTCGGCCTGGCTGTGTCCAGACAGGTGGTGGCGGACCTGGTCGACCTGCTCAGCAGCCGAATTGAGGCCAGTGCCCAGTTTGGTCTGGAGACCTGCCAAGTGATGCTGACCTGCCTGCAGAACCGGGCCATCTCCTTCGAGGATCAGATTGTCGGCGTCCGGCAGCTTCTGGCTCGCGGCCTGGAATCCCAGGGTCGCTACCTGCAGGCTGCGGAGGCGCTGGCGGCCATCGACATGGAGTCGGTGCAGAAACAATTCAGGTTGGTGGCACTCTTGTCTGCTCCTTGGGTTAAACTTACCAACGTTAGCTAGGGTGATTGAAGATGGATGTCCATGGACTGAACAGCCGTACACAGCCTTCAGATGCGGCGCGCAAAAGCTGCGGCTGTGCTGTTGGCTGCTTGTCAGAAGCTCTCAGATCACCATCGCAGTTTTCCGCTCGCCCTCCCCACCCTGACTCAGCCGCGACGAGAAAGCCCGTGTGCTGCTGAAGACAGTCGAGCTCTACCTGCGAGAGAAGGACGCCGACAAGGCCGAGCAGGCGCTCAGCCGCTGCCAGCTGGCCGCTAAGGACCCGCCGCACCTGCACCAGTACAAGGTGAGTGCATGCTCCTTCTCATTTTCCGCCACTTCATACTCAATCTTCACATCTTTACTAGTATATACTCGATCTCCACCACCTTGAGAATCCGCACATATCCAGCTATCTATCCTGTGAATACCACCTGCCAGGTGTACTACGCCAGAGTACTAGACCTGAAGGGCAAGTTCTATGAGGCGGCCATGCGCTACATGGAGCTGTCACTGCAAGCTGGCGAGCCGGAGATCCAGATGCAGCACCTGGAGGCTGCCACGGTGTGCACCGTGCTCTGCCCGGCCTCTTCGCAGCGCTCCGCCATGCTGGCCAGGTTGTACAAGGACGAGCGCTGCCAGAGACTCGCCTGGCGCGGCCTGGTTGAGAAGCTTTTTCAGGTAGACAATTTCATTATATGCCAAAGCTTTATCATGTTTTCTTCAGCTTTGAGCACCCAGCATGACTCCCAATTCTTCAGCTTTGAGCACCCAGCATGACTCCCAATTCTTCAGCTGTGAGCACCCAGCATGACTCCCAATTCTTCAGCTTTGAGCACCCAGAAAGACTCCCAATTCTTCAGCTTTGAGCACCCAGAAAGACTCCCAATTCTTCAGCTTTGAGCACCCAGCATGACTCCCAATTCTTCAGCTTTGAGCACCCAGCATGACTCCCAATTCTTCAGCTTTGAGCACCCAGCATGACTCCCAATTCTTCAGCTTTGAGCACCCAGCATGACTCCCAATTCTTCAGCTTTGAGCACCCAGCATGACTCCCAATTCTTCAGCTGTGAGCACCCAGCATGACTCCCAATTCTTCAGCTGTGAGCACCCAGCATGACTCCCAATTCTTCAGCTTTGAGCACCCAGCATGACTCCCAATTCTTCAGCTTTGAGCACCCAGCATGACTCCCAATTCTTCAGCTTTGAGCACCCAGCAAGACTCCCAATTCTTCTGCTTTGAGCACCCAGCATGACTCCCAATTCTTCAGCTTTGAGCACCCAGCATGACTCCCAATTCTTCAGCTTTGAGCACCCAGAAAGACTCCCAATTCTTCAGCTTTGAGCACCCAGCATGACTCCCAATTCTTCAGCTGTGAGCACCCAGCATGACTCCCAATTCTTCAGCTTTGAGCACCCAGAAAGACTCCCAATTCTTCAGCTTTGAGCACCCAGCATGACTCCCAATTCTTCAGCTGTGAGCACCCAGCATGACTCCCAATTCTTCAGCTGTGAGCACCCAGCATGACTCCCAATTCTTCAGCTTTGAGCACCCAGCAAGACTCCCAATTCTTCAGCTTTGAGCACCCAGCATGACTCCCAATTCTTCAGCTTTGAGCACCCAGAAAGACTCCCAATTCTTTAGGTTTGAGCACCAAGCATTCTCCGCATTCCTGAGGCTTAGATTCCTAGAAATCAAGTATTAACAGTTCATTCCGAATCCGCAAATCTGACAGCCCTAATTCCCTTCTGCTGCTCCAGGAGCGGCTGGTTCGCCGAGACGAGCTCCACGGCTTCTCCGCCTGCCTGCAGCCGCACCAGCGCCTGGCCAACTCGGACGCTGACGGCCTCACCACGCTGGAGTCCGCCGTTGCTGAACACAACCTGCTGGCTGTCAGCCGGCTGTACAACAATATCAGCCTCCGGGATCTGGGCCAGCTGCTGGAGGTTCAACCTGAACGGGCGGAGCGCCTGGCGGCTCGCATGATCGCCGAACAAAGACTGGCCGGCTGCATCGACCAGATCAGCGGCTTTGTCAGCTTCGAAGAGCGGCATCCGATGAACCTGTGGGACTGCCGCATTCGCGACCTGTGCGAGCGGGTCAACGCAGTGTGCGAGAGAATCTCTGGCCTCCATCCGGACTGGTATCAGGCCGCCTGCCAGGCTGTGCAAGCCAATCCTTGACATGGTCGGCCTGCACAAGGAAATACCTCATGATTATAACTCCTTACTCTGAGCTCATTGGTCCACTAGACCAATCTAGTGGACTGACCAATCGGGAGTAAGAAATCAGGTCGGAGGTGGTTGCCACAGTTCGTCCTTCACTAATTCGTCGCAATTGATTTGGCCAATCAAAGTGTTGTAGTAGTAAGAACTCGGGTGGATTCTGGATTACACTCGCTCATTGCTACTCAACAGTTCGTTACTGAATGTTAAAGCAATTAAAAAAATCTAAGATATTAAGGTTAAATATAGCGTGTTTCATAGCTGTTGGCGTTCAAAAGCTTGTGTTACATTAAGCTACAATCTTTGCCTGCCTGCTCATTTCTCCCAGCCGTCAGTAATATGTAGCAACAATCACTGTTCGCTTGCTCTTGTCCAGCATTTTTCTCATGTCTTTTGATACCAGTGTAATAAGCTGTACGATCGCGAATAAATACGTTATGAAATCATGATAGGTTTATATATCTTGATAATCTTGATTAATTTAACTTCCTTTATTATTCGATAATTGGGAAACTAACTGAAAAGCGGTAAGTTAAAAACCATATTCACTGTGGCTTTTAATACGTGTAATACTACTCTATGATATAAATGTTAGATTACCAACTTCAGACTTAAGAATGGTTAAGGTTCAAAATAATCTAGTATAAAATAAAGATTGTTACTTACTCGCACTCGAGTTTTTTAAAACTCGTACCATTTTAGTGCCCATTTCGCGAGTATATATCGCAACAATCTAATTGTTATGCAAACATAGCACCTTTAGAAACTTTACATTGGGATAGTGCGATTCGCTTGCCTACTGTGAGTATAAAGCCCAATATGCTAAGCCCACCAATATGTGTTACTACAAAAAGCATTGTTTATACATTTATGCCATCCACAGTACATTATTAATTATTTAAGAAATAAGAACTTTACAACTTAACAATCAAGAACCATCTATTTGTAGTAATACGAAATGAAGTGCTTAATTCTCTACTACTGACTGACGCATCTTCCACTATATCGTATAATATCGACATTCATTTCGTTTCATATAACGAAGCATCGAAAAATTCGAGTTTTCGTTATCCAGTAATTTAGATTCAGTTCAATCTAGTAAATGTTTCTTTGAAAGTCTTTCTGTTAGCGTGTGGTCTAGGCTCTAAATCTTTCAAATTGATAATTATTTACTTGGGTTCATCTTATAAGCAGAATATCATTTGCATTGGTTTATACTTGCTTTTTATAAAGAAGCTTAAAAGTTATCTTTGAGCAAGGCCTAATAAAAAAGATATATTATTATAGCTTATTCCCACGGTCCCGTGCCGATAATTTTCTGCTTATACACAGCAGCTTGTATGAATAGGTCTAAAACTCTTTATATAAATATGCCGTGCCATTAATTTCAATTTTATCCACACGGTTCTGTTCTTTAAAACGAGGCCCTTTCGGGTTTGAACGTTTTGTTGAACCCTCGAGTCAATAGATCGAAAAAGTTGACAGTGTGTTACGACTTACGACAGTGTTCTACATTCGACCTACACATTCATTAACCGACATTAATGTCATCCTTTTTGATTATTGTAATAACAACTTACTAAATCTTTTGTCATCGTTACGTGTTTTCATTCGAATTGTATTGACTTAAAAAAGTAAGAAGTCTATCTAAGAAAATCATACGAGTCAACCAGCAGAATTCTAGTCAGCACAGCACCAAACTCGTCACACATATTATAAATCATTTTTATTCTTTTACACTAGGCCTATGCATTGATAGTGTACACGATACACTATACTCTGAAGCAAAAGACTTATGCTCAGAGAAGAATAGGTAGGGACTTGAAAGTAGACCTATTCATACAAGCTGCCGTGTAGATAAGCAGAAAATTATCGGCACGGATCCCTGTGGATAAAATTGAAATTATCGGCACGGGACCGTAGGAATAAGCACTTCCATTTTTAAATATATGTCCTAGGGCTTCTCTCTATTCAATACAATGTTACCAAATTTGTTGTAGGGCTGATTTTATCCTACCAAAGTTGTACTAATATTTAATATGCCACCAAAGTTGTTACAGGCTTCTACACTTTTTATTCACTTTATTCAAGTAGGGTGAAATCTCATCAACCGAACAAGAAAGTGTCATTTTCAAACATTCCATGTTTGATAACAAAAAAACTAAACAAGATAAGAAAATCTAATTTACCGGTAGGCCTACTTGTTAAAAACAATTTTATCTTTCAAATGAAAGTCTACTCATCTAAATCGGTTAACTACAAAAAAAGTTGTGTCTATTTTTGTTTCAATTCCGAACAATGAATTTCCCATTTCATCAAACCGAATGATGTTTCTGATGTTCCGTTTTGATGAGACGTTGTTCGGTTGATGAGATTTCACCCTACTGTCTTTATGTCAATCTTATAAATATCTTTAATTATTTGCTTTATGTATTTCTTATCTCAATTCAAATTGGTAGCATTTAGGTATTCAAATATGGTAGCGTTATGTATTCAATCTGGTAGCGTTTACAATATGGCCGGTATTTATCTTCTCTATTTGTTTACTTATAACTTTTTCTATATCAGTCTTTATTCGTCTTTATCCGTTTTTATCACTCTTCACTTACTCTTAAATTTCAGTCTTAAATTCAATCTTTAATTCAGTCTTTAATTCAGTCTTTTATTCAGTCTTCAGTTCAGTCTTCAGTTCAGTCTTTCAGTCTGTCTTGGGCTTTCCAGTGGATCTAGAGTTACAGCTATTCTCCACTCTGGTTACTTTTCTTTTGCAATGTCTCTTTCAAATAACTCTTTAACACGAACACTTATAAATTCAAGCTTTCTTTATCAGAATGTATGTGCAGACAAAACGTTTTTTTCTCCCTGATTCTGCTTGTGTATTTATAGCAAATTTCTTCCTCCTCACTTCATTATAACTTCTTAAATTTTATGCGCGGTGAATTTAAACAAAATCGGTGCATTAAAACAAAAGTTGGTGCATTTAAACAAAAATACTAATTTTCGCGGGAAAATATTTCTAGGAAACAAGGCCTATCTCATATATATACCATATATGAACTGAAAAGTCTACAGTTTTTTAAAGTCACAATTAAAATGCCTCTTAAGTTATGCCTCTTATGCCTCTTATTAAAACGCCTCACAACAAAAATTAGTGGCATAGCATGTCTATGTATATTATATTTAAGGAAGTGTTACATAGCATTTTTAAGCATTTTTGGTTTTTTATACATATTTGTCAATTGTTATAATTTATTTATTTGCAAAGTTTTCTTGAACTTAGCTCTGACTTAGCTTTTAGCTGGTAAATTTATATGGCTAGCAATGTAAAGTAGTTCAAACAATATATGTCCAGAGGTCAAGATATTCACAATATAACCAGACAAAGACTTAAGTGTAATTCTTGGATATGACAGACGGTCCCAGGTCATTTCGGTGACAAGACATTTTGGTGACAGTCATTTCGGTGACAACTCAAGTCATTTCAGTGACACAATTGGTCAGATTGGTGACAACTATTTTTGTACCTAAATATGCTAAAAAACTGCCTTCCATTTTAGCTATGCACACATATAAATAATTAATTAAATAATGCTATAAGTATTAATCAGAAGCTGCATTGCTCTGATTAAGTCTGGGTTTTACTTTAAATGAGTTAAATTATTAAATTATTTAATGAGTAGCCAATAGTTTCAATAGTTATTTGTTCCTAATTAAATGTGTATAATAATCACTTTTCAAGTTTTGGATTGACAAGGCGAGTGCAGGCTTTAAGCAGCTACTGGATCGTGGAAGGCTGTTTTCTCAGCATATTTAGGTGCAAAAATAGTTGTCACCGAACTGACCAATTCTGTCACCGAAATGACTGTCACCGAAATGTCTTGTCACTGAAATGACCTGGGACCTGACAGACTACATCATTTTTGCAAATGTATGGTCTCTTAATTTGTTAAACTTTTTGTAAGAAATTGGTTTCAGAGCTATTAGATAGTACTAGATTACATATTTTATCATAAAAGTATGTTTTTCATAGCATTTATAAAATTCTTAGTTTTTTTCATAAAGTTGTATCATCCATTTTTGATACCCAAGCCAAAGCTAGCTTTGTTAAGATTTTCATAATTTTATTTAGAACCTACTTCATATTTTTCTTTTTGGTTGTCCTGCCATAGCTATAGCTGTTTGTTGCCCACCTTACCACCTGTTTTGCACATCTTGCCAAAATTAGTTTGGAAGATGATATTTTCAATTTTATAGTTTAAAATTAAACTAATTGAACTTTTTAGTCCCTGTGACATTGAACTAAAAAGCACATTCTACGTATGTGAAAGTCAAAGTAAATAAACATTTTGTTAACTTTGATTTTCAAATTAATTAGTAGGGCCTAATTGAACTTGAAACTTACCAGTAAATATATAGAAAATTATTTCACTTATTAATACAAGACACCTTGAATATTTTAACACTTTAGCAAGATGCACAACACATTGCATTGTATTATTTCAGTTTGAGTAAAATCAAAATTGCTAGCTAATAATTTATTACACCTTCCTGATTGGGCCTAATGTACTGTCAAGATCATAGCCACAGCTAGGGGTGTTTCAGGTTTCCATTTTTTCCGGGTTTGGGGTATTCCCCGAACCCAATACACTGACCCCAAACCCAGAACCCGACCCAAGCCCTTAACCCCGAACCCGGAACCCAACCCAGACTTAAAACCCGACCCGACCCTGAACTTTACCCGATTATCTCCTGGACTTGGAGTCATGGTTGAGGACAGTATGCTTGTCTTATAATACCAGTATTCTGCCTTTTCCTCTTTCTACTTTTCAATTGTTAACTCTTCTCCCCACTATGACTACACTACTCAACTCCTCAGTTGTACTCTTCACTTCACCCTCAGCTCCTCAAGGCCTCAGGCAGGTTTTATGTTAATAATTCATATTTAAGTTCCAGACATGTGAATGAATAAAAAACTGGAATAGAAGATGAAGAAGTTTTGAGTTATTATTATTAAAAAGTTGCTAATTTGCTACTGTTTCAGCAAAACAAAACAATTTTATTTTATTGCTTGTTTACGTTAACTTGTGAAATTGGGTGCATTAATTGAGAAAATGGTAAATGTGAGCAAATTAAAAATAGCACAACATCAAGCAATGAGCGCATTAGTTGAGATTGAGACAAGTGACTAATGTGGGGAAATGAGAGAAGGATCAAGCAATGCACATATTTAAAATAAAAGACAGTTTGCTGGGCAATCATTCCAGTTACTCATCACTCATCAGTAATCAGTCCAATTTGTGTGGAAGTCACCGGATGAGCGCCCATCCTGGATGATAGCTTTTATTGCAGCCTCGTCAAGCTTCTTCACAAATGCACTGGACAGTTCTTGAACTCTATGCTTCATAGATCCCGTTGGTCCTGTGACAGCAGTAGCAGTACGAGTAGTAGAAGTGCTGGCAAAACTGCCTGTTATTTTCATTTGTATCATTGGTATTGAAGGCTTGAAGACTGTTGAAGGTGTTGGAGAAGGTGTTGAAGACTGTTCATGTTCTTGTCTAGCTTCTGTTGCATTATTGCCTTCACAGGGCATGGAAGTAGAGTCAGTATTGACAATAAATAGCTTGTGTTGGCTTCGGAGATGGCTTAGCATTGACTTAGTAGATCCATCCTTTTGAAGCTTAATCAATGCATTGCATTCTTTGCAAATAGCATGCTATTTGTCATCAGTCTTTTTGAAATGATTCCAAACATTAGACTTCATGTCTAGATATTAAGATTATATTAAATTAAGAAAAATAAAGATTATACGAGGTATATAAAGTTGTATATAATTTAGCTCCATGCTTATGACTTTTGAAGAAGTAATAGTTTCAGGACTTTCTGTATCAAATCTTTATCAATAGTTTTGTCTAACTAATTGTCTATTCATTTTATTTTTTTGTTTACAGAAAATCTAAAAAACGTTGTAGCATACTATGAGTATCTGCATACATTAAAGATGTCATAGTCTACTAAAATTGAAGGCTACATAAATTACTTAATTACTTCAATTACTTTTTTATTTGAAATTTTATACAAAACCATTTTTTGGAACTACCAAACCACATTTATTACAGGAATTGAATTAGAAATAATAGGCTAGAGATTAATTTAACAGAGGCACATATTCACTAGCACCTATATATTAATTTAGAATATATAATTTATATTAAAAAAGAAATAACCTAATACAATTTATGAATTTATTTAAAATATTTAATTCACCTTAGCTTAGCATAAAAAGGTCAATAAGATATTGCCTCCTAAAAATAATATGCAAGACAATCACAAAGTAGTATCATATTGTATTTATTTATATGTAGCTAGCAATGCCTAAAAGTTGAACTTAGATATATAAATAAATTGCTAGAACTTATATAATCAACTGCTTACTTTTAGATGCTTATGATTTTGATAGACTTTGATTGATTTGATAGATTATGATACACAGTCAGGTAGACTCTGACCTATCTGACTGTGTTCATATTTATCTGCTCTTATAGTCTCAGACATGCTGCTAGTCAGTAGTCAGCAACAGTGTAGCCCTAGCCCCTAATACATAAATTATAAGCTAAGGCTAAAAGCAGGGCTAAGGCTAGAGCTAATATGCTAGAAAAATAAACCGCTAAAAACTTTAATGAATGGATGACAGTAAACGAACCTGCTATATAGAGAATAGATAATCATTAATATGATTTGCTCTGTTTAGTAAAGGTCTACAAGTTCTCTGTTAGCCTGGATGTGGGATTACCTACTTAACTAGCTGGCTAGGTCAAAATAAAACATAATTAAAGACATAAGACATAATGCAGTTTAGACTTTAGATATATAGATAATTCCTTTCACTATGGAATATTATAATGCAGGGCCGAAAATTCGTAGAATGATATATTTACATTAGAATGATTACTGGATCACGACTATTAAGTCCTTCCTTAGTGCAGTGCATTATGCGTACGCCAGTTTAGTTCACGAGGTAATTTTTTTGAATTGGCGCGATTCTGAAAGACGCTTTATCACATAATAAGGCAATACTAATTAAGTAAAACTGAAATAAAATTAAAAAATCCGGAAACCCCGAATCCGGTGCCAAAACCCGACCTGGACACCTACCCCCGAACCCCGAACCCAGTACCAAAACCCGACCGAAACCCGACCCGACCCCGAACCCCAAACACCCCTAGCCACAGCTAGCTATTGTACAGCACATTTAAAGGCCACACATAAACATCAAATAAATCCGTAGCTAGTGCTTGTGCCCATTTAGCAACTTGGTGAATCCAAGCAATGCAGCAGTTGTGCGTCTTTCTAAATGACGAAAATTTTCTAGTGGAAATTTAGAGTTTTAGTGGAAATCAATATTCTAACCACTAGGCCGCACAGCCCTAGCTATAATTCTAAAATTAGCTATAAATTGCCTGACTTCTCTATTCACTGCTGAGCTCTTGACCTCCCGCCTCCTCAGTTATTCAGAGCCGGCCATGACACCCGACGACTGGGTCTATGCCAGCCTGCTGCTCATCTCGCTGGTCGTTGGGCCGCTGTTCTCAGGCGGAAGTCTCCGTGCCATTCCATTTCTGCGAGCCTCCGCTGCTGGCCCGCTTGTGTCCGCCTTTGGCTTTCTGCTGTGCACCGTTGTCTGCGGCTCCTTCATGTGGCACTCGGCTCTGGTGGCCGCGGTGTCCGCCGCCATCTGCACACTCGGGCCGCGCGGCCGAGTTCATGCCATCTGCGCCGGCTGGTGCTTCGGCTACCTGGCCTTCTTCCGCACCGCCCACCTGCTGGGCTTCGCCAAGCCTTCGCCGCATAGCAACGCTGTCCAGCTGCTGATGACGCTCAGGATGACCGGCCTGGCCTTCGAACTGGTCGACACCCGCCGGCTGGAGCGCAGGCTGCGCGACTGCACCGACGAGGCCGAACGGAAAAGCCTGGACTTGCAGCTCCGGTTTACCGGCGTGGCGCCAACCTTCTGGCAGGTGCGACTATTCTCTGTTTCTCTCCTCGCTCTGCCTCACCTGTCCGCTTCACCCTGCCTCACCTGTCCGCTTCAACCCTGCCTCACCTGTCCGCTTCAACCCTGCCTCACCTGTCCGCTTCAACCCTGCCTCACCTGTCCGCTTCTCAGTGCTCAATTATCGCATCCGCTCCGCGCCCTGACCTTCCAGATCCTGCAGTATGCGTACGCCTATCCCGGCGTTCTCACCGGGCCCTACTATCGATTTCGAACATATCGCGATCTCGTAGTCCGTCTGGAAGCTCCGCAGCTGCAGCCGCCACCGCCGGCTGGCGACACGCTTTGGAAACGCCTGGCATACGCGCCCCTGTATGGCCTGGGCTACCTGGTGCTGTCCCAGTGGTACTACATTGACTACGCCAGGACTGACGAGCTGCTGGTGGAATCCAGCTTGGCTTATCGCATCTACTTCATGTTCGCCATGTTTACAACATTCCGCTGCCGGATGTACTTTGCCTGGGTTGTGTCAGAGTGCGTCTGCATGGCCATCGGCCTGGGCGGCTATCCGGCCGCTTCCGAGCCCCGCTGCGGCGAGGTCAGTTATCTGGACAATGGTCCGATGTGTGCTTTCATATGTGGGATCCCATCTGTGGGATTCCATATGTGGGATTCCATCTGTGGGATTCCATTTGTGTGATTTCTTTTTTGGGCTTCCGTATGTGGGATTTCTTACGTGAGATTCCTTTTAGGAGATTCCTTTCATGGAATCCCCTTTCTCGTCCTCCATATCGTGCTGGCTGTAGTCTTCGTACTCGCATCCTCCGCCCACCAGGGCCCCACCCGGCTGGAAGCGCTGAGCCTGCCGCAGTCCGCCGAGCGTCCGCAATTAGTTGACGGAGGCGGCGATTTGAATCACGGCCAGACCAGCTACGAGTGCGTGCACAACATCGACGAGGCCGGCTGCGAGTTCGCGCCCACGGTGCAGGCCGGCATGAAGGCCTGGAACCGGAGCGTGCAGCACTGGCTAGCCGCCTTTGTCTACCGCCGGGTGCCCGGCCGCGCCCTCCGCCTGCCCGTCACCATGGCCGTCTCAGCCTACTGGCACGGCGTTCACGGCGGCTACTTTCTGTCCTTCCTGACCATTCCGCTGGCTCGCTACGCCGAAGACGCGCTGGACCGGCTGCTCAGGCGGAGCCGACTGCCGCCCTCCGTCTCTTATTGGCTGCGCTGGTTCTTCAAGATGCGCGTCTTTGACTACACCTGCATGGGCTTCCTGCTGCTTGGCGCCGGCGACACCATGCGCTTCTGGGCCGCCACCGGCTTCTGCGTGCACGCGGCCAGCTGCCTGCTGCTGGCAGCCGACTGGGCAGTCGCCAGGCTGACGGCGGGGCGCGTTTAATTGGGTCACAAGATGCACTATTGTTGCTAGCGTAGATACGAATTGAAATATTCCAGTTTGTACTGGTACATAGATTTAGCCTTATTGTTTCTTGTTTTAGGTTTTTAATCGGGAAATTTCTAATATCGTGACCCGCACTGGTTTATGTCTTAAGTTTTTCATGCGATGATTGTAGCTCGGGCAGTTGCTACCTTTTGTCTTACCGGGTCGCGGTACACTCCATCTCGTTTTCTTATTGGATCACGTGACACTCCACTTCCTTGTCTTATCGGGTCACGTGACACTTCATCTCCTTCTCTTATCGGGTCTTGTGACACTCCACTTCCTTGTCTTATCGGGTCACGTGAAACTTCATCTCCTTCTCTTATCGGGTCACGTGACACTCCACTTCCTTGTCTTATCGGGTCACGTGACACTTCATCTCCTTCTCTTATCGGGTCTTGTGACACTCCACTTCCTTGTCTTATCGGGTCACGTGACACTTCATCTCCTTCTCTTATCGGGTCTTGTGACACTCCACTTCCTTGTCTTATCGGGTCACGTGACACAGTAAACAGAACTGCTTTGATTTCTTATCTTGCCGTGTCGCAATCGTTCACCGTCTTTTTGGTCACGTGACGTTGCTGCTCGTGCAGTTTCTGACTGTCTTGTGTAATTATCAGCCAAAATGTTACCACAGTTATGTCGGTCTAGTCATAATTAAGTAGGCAAATTGTCTTCGCTTTGTACTTTGTGCTAGGCATTAATATAAGTTCTTAAAACCCATTGTATACGTTATTTTCTATGTTCGGATGCTCGCCAGTTTGTAGAAACCATAAGGCTTGTTTTTAGTTGCTTGAGCTGGTGCATTTTCAATGCCATTTTCCTACTTACAAATCCCGGAGTGAGCAGGCTGAGTTTTGTTTCCCAGGCATTGTGCAATTTTATTTGTTTAGTGCCATTTTCTGTGACACATCTTAACTGGAATTTGTTCGATCTTGCTATAAATCCTACTGAAAGTAGTCTGCTAGATTTTTGTATGCAAAATTAAAGCACCAGTTTATAGTAGATTTGTTATACCGCTGCACAACAGCCATAATTTATTATTCTGAAGTGAAATCACTCGGGTGAGCAGTTTTTATGTCATTTACTTATGCTTGAAGCACAGTGCTTAGAACTTCAGACTTCTAGCTGGTAGATCAGGAGTTCGAATCTCAGCCTAAAGGAAGCAATTCGATTACTTCGAGCTATTCGAGCCTTTGGAAACGCGCGCAATGGCTGAGCCGCTCGCAGTGCATCGTGCTCAACTGGACTCTGTAATTTCTGTCCCGATATGTATAGAAAAATGTGAAAATCAACACACTTGAAATCTTCTGAGCCTTCTCTCAGAGTCGCGAGCAATCCGAGAAGACAGTTTTGGCTGAATAATTGCACTGAGTTTGAGCACTGCCACCCCCCTAGAAACGGACAGGGAGCTCAATCAGGGAGACAGACTACCCCCTATCCCAGTGGCATGCGCTGGGATCGCGTTGCCCCAAACTGAGACACGAGCCAAAGATAGTTTTCCTGCCCCGGGGACGGAGGACGTCACGCTGAGGAGCGCGATATCCTCTTCGGCGGAAGGACGCGTCTCACGAGAGGCATATCGAATTCCGTTGCCAGCGAGTTCTTGGGATAATTATAAAAATGACCTACTGAAGCAGCAGAGCATTACTTTCCTGTTCTGGCGAGAATGATGAATGATCTTTGATTGCGCGCTTTGTTCGCTTCGCTGGCCCAGTGCGGGACCGCCAGACCCGATCCCAGATTTTGTTTACATTGACACTGACTGACAGGTGGCGCGGTTTTAAAACTGAATTTTCGACTCGTCCACCCATCGCTTGGCCTGGCCGACTATCTGCTGGGTTGTGAAAGCAATCGTCCCCAACTGCTAAGCCGATGTTTATCGCAGAATCCTACTATAAAGTCAGTTCTTGTCTTTTCTCAGACCCATCCACTGTCATTGGTTGGCACTGGCCAATCCCGACAAGCCGTGTGCGGGTTGTTGTCCTCTTCTTATTTTAAGCCAAGAGAGGCGGGCTCAGCAGCGATCGGCACACTGAGCAGTTCAGCCAGTAGATTTCCTAGAAATGAAGACGGACTCAGACGCGGACGGGGAGGAGGATCTGTCCGGCTGGCCGCTGACAGAGTCGGACGCGCTCGCCCTGCTGGACAGGCGTCGCCGGCTCTGCCTCTACTGCTGCCGCTGCTGCCTACCAGCTGGCAATGCCGCTGGCGGAGCGTCGGGTCGGGAGGCTGTCCGCCTTGTCCACGGCGAGGCCTTCGTCTGCACCCTGGCCAGCTGGTTCGAGAGGCACTCGGTGCAGGAGCGCCTCCTTCCCTGCCCGGAGGAGCCGGACAGCGACGAGGAGAACAACTGCCACGGCGGCGACGATCGGCGAACACGGCGATGCCCGCGCCGAACAATAGACGATCGGCAACACCTGGCCAGCACCTGGGAAGCGAAGCGGCCGATTCCAGCCGCTTTCACCGATGCCGAGGCGGCCGTGCCGCTGCCTGGCCGCGCCAGCCGACAGACCGTCTGTCCGGGCTGTCACGGCGTCGGCTACGCCGGCTGCCGACGATGCCGCCGCAAGGGTAACGTGACCTGCCCCGGATGCCATGGCGGCGGCGGTGGCGGCGAAGGCGGCGGCGACTCGCATCGCTGCTTTGTCTGCGCGGGCCGTGGCAGCGTCCGGTGTCCGGCCTGCTCCGGTCGAGTGTCCGGCGTCGAATGCGGCAGGTGCGCCGGGACCGGCAGGCTGGCGGCCAGACGCTGGCTGCAGGCCAACTGGACGGTAACCATTGACAGCGCCCTGCTGAGCGCCGCCGACTTGCCCGCCGGCCTCCTGGCCGAGGCGGAGGGCCGGCCCGTCTACCGCCAAGTGGCGCCTCGGGTGGCCCTGAGCGAGGCGAGGTTTCCGCTGGGCCTGGTGCTGGCCGCGGAGGTCCTGGCCAATCGACACTCGGCGGTGGCCGCTGCCGACGTCGACAACTGCCGGCTGCTGCTGCAGCGCCTGACAGTCTGGCTGGTGCCAGTGTGCGCATGCGAGTTCCGCTGCGGCCAGCGCCTCTTTGTCTATGGCCAGGACCGCCGCCAGCACTGGGAGAAGCGCCGAGAGCGGCAGCGGGCCTCCGCCTGCGTCCTCCTGTGACCCCAGTCCCCAGCGATCCGTCTTTGCCAGTTCTTCATGGCCCGATCCCCGCAATCTCCTTGGCCAGAAACTGGCGCTCATTTTCTCCCATTCTGTGCGCTCCCAGCTCCCGAGTTCTCTCAATCGATTCGGCCATCGATCAATCAGTCCGCGAGGATCACGCAATATTTTCCTGTCAGTTTAGATGCTGGGGATAACTGACTGTTCTGATTTCAAATGCGCCCTGTCCTACTCGACTGTTGTCTCCTCCAGTTTGAGAATTTTTGAAGCTCGAGCCTTCCGATTAGACCAACTCTTGACTGGCAGTTTTTTGCAGCAGTTTTACAATTTAACTACCTTGAATTTATAGAGAAGCACAGATTAATTAGTCTTTATTATAGGCCCTTTGTAAATGCGCCATTACATGTACTTGTGTTTCAGTGATTTCTGTCAATTAGCAAATTTTTTTGTTTATTAACGCGACAAAAACAATTGTCGAAACGATTCATAGTTTCAATTTCTTTCGGTTGCTGCTCTGAAGTCACTGCTGATGAAATCGCCAATGAAAGCAGGTGAAATCACTGCTCCGAAAGACTGTAGGTTAGATTATCTGAACGACTGCCAGTCAGACTATAGCTGTAAGCCTGAAAAACTGTCTGTTAGATCGTCTATAAGACTTTTGGTGTCTCTCAGACTGTCTGTAAGACTAAGAAAACCATCTATAAGAGGCACTTCTGTAAGAGTGTCTGTAAGAGTGTCTGTAAGAGTGTCTGTAAGAGTGTCTGTAAGAGTGTCTGTAAGAGTGTCTGTAAGAGTGTCTGTAAGAGTGTCTGTAAGAGTGTCTGTAAGAGTGTGTGTAAGAGTGTCTGTAAGAGTGTCTGTAAGACTGTCTGTAAGACTGTCTGTAAGAGTGTCTGTAAGAGTGTCTGTAAGAGTGTCTGTAAGAGTGTCTGTAAGAGTGTCTGTAAATCTGTTACTAAGATCGACACAAGTGCCGGACCAACTGGTTCGATTTCCAATTTTTTGCTGGCTTCTAAACTTGGTTAAGCAAATTGAAAAGGGCTTTTGAGCTCATGCTACTATTTGCATTCAGACTGGCTGTTTATGCTCTTCATAATCCGCTGCCGCTGCTGTTTTCCTTCAGCCCTCGGCAGTGAACTTGATTGCCTATAATGCACTTTCTCCCGCCCAGCCAGCAGCTTCCTGGACTCGCAAACTCTCCGCTGGCCTCTAAAGCGATTTTGTCATTATAGAAAAAGAAGGCCGAGCCGGAGGAAAGCGAACCCGGGCCAGAAACCCCACAACCGCCCCACCCACTTATCAGTCACTCTCGACGACCGACTCCTCTGGCGTAGAGGGAGGAGAAAAAAAAGATTTTTTCGAAACCCCCGCATTTTTTCGCTGGGCTGAGCCGGCGAGGGGGGCGAATTCCTAATCCTGAGCTGCTGCCGCGGACACGGGGCTAAATCGAACTCAGAAGTGCCTCACGCTGAAATGCATTCACACATTATCCGAAAATCTGGAACCTGTCTTTCCGGGATTGTTAGTTGCTTCTCTTTTTAGTTGCTGCACTTGACATCTTCCTGGGCGTCAGGAAGTGTTTGTTTACAGTCGCTGCAGCCCCACGATCAGCAGTCACATGCCAGTATTTCTTGGCTTTATGCACATTTTATTAGCCCTGGGCAATAGGCCGTCTTTCCGGACCCAACCGAGCGACTCCTCTGGAGCTCTGGGCCAGTCAAGGCTGCTCTCATGCTCCCATTTGTCCTGGCTTTCTCACATTGCGCATATTGCATGACTGCATCAGGTGCCTCAGTGGCAGTGATAATCTGCCACTGACATGTCCACCATCAATCATTTATAACACAGCATTTCATCTCTATAATTCATTTACTTTCCTCATCTGTCTGGTATTGATAATTGCATTTTTTTAGTTATTGAAATATATTATAATTATCTCATGGACTGCTGCAAACTGAACACGCAAAATTAAGAAATGAGTGAAAATCTGCCTTTCAAAGTTCTATTGGTTGGAATAAATTACAGTTATTATCTTATTGGCAAATTAATTTCACTAACAAGACGGGCTAAAAACTTGCCATGAGCTCTATCCCTTCCAGCTCGCGGATTGGCTGGCGTGGTTGTATACCGAAGATAAGCTCTATTCCAGCTCGCGGATTGGCTGGCGTGGTTGTATACCGAAGATAAGCTCTATTCCAGCTCGCGGATTGGCTGGCGTGGTTGTGTACCGAAGATAGCTCTACCCCTTCGAGCTCGCGGATTGGCTGGCGTGGTTGTGTACCGAATATAGCTCTACCCCTTCGAGCTCGCGGATTGGCTGGCGTGGTTGTGTACTGATTATAAGCTCTATCCCTTCTGGTTCGTTGGATTCGCTGGCACCTTAATTGCACCTCAGCTTTGCTAAGAGAAAGGCCACTTTGGCAAAATCATGGCATCTGATTATAATGTATTTTCTGCATCAGTGACGCTGCTATAGAGAGTTGCATCTTGCGTGTCCCAGTGCCAGTGCCAGTTCATCGTCTTGTAAAACTTCCACAAAGTCGGCAGTTCCGCTTGAACTGAACTCTAGAAGGATTTCCGGAAGGTTTGTGTGGGAACGATAAGCGATTGCGTGTGGAGCCAATCGGATATTCGCCTGCATGGGAGCTCTAGACACAGAGTGGCACTCTGACCTGGCCACTGTCACATGATGAAGCTATATTTAGCCTAGCAACCAGATGCCAACAGCCGATTTGCCGCATTTCCCCCATTTGCGGATCGCCCGCTGATTTTTAAGCTGGGACCCTTCCTTCAGAGACATCTTGAACCCCTCGGCTTGCTTTCTGTCCGTCTCCACTGCGGTTTCTTCTCCATCAGTCAGAGCCTGCAACAACAACAACAATAACAACACCAGGCGTTCGTCACCCGGCTACCACCGAATTCCCACTCCCAATTCCCCACTCTATTTCGCTCTCCATTTTCCTAATTTTCCTCTAGACGTTTGGAGAAGAAACGAAGTTACAGACCGATTCGCAATGCTCTGCTCTCCCCTTGGCAAACTGACGGATCTTTCACACTTCATCCCCGCCTCCAATTAGCTGTGGCTGCTTCTTCTTGGCGTTTGGGCGCGGAATTATCCCCAGTCCCCTAATGCGTCTCCCAGGCTTGTCTATATCTAACCACTTCCCAAATCCCTATCAGCGCGGCAGGAGAAAGTGTCAAAGTTGTCCGAATGGCCATGTCCAGTTGAGGCCAACACAATCCTGGCCTCGCATTCTTACACCACTTCTGGAGGCACATCTGCCAGCCAACTAAAGTCCTATCGGCTTTCTGAGTGCAGCTGGCTTCATATTTCTGTTCACTTCTCCGATGTAAGCTACTCACAACGCTTGAGTAGGCAGTTGTGAGTTTATTTCCTAGACTTGGTTTAACTATTGATTTGATTTCAACAAATGATTTATCCAATTTTTTTAAATGGATAAGGGACGGGAATTGAGTTCAGGAAATAAGAAATTGACTTCAAGGACTTGAGATGTTGACTTTAGGGAATGGGATTTTGAGTTTAGGGAATGGGATGTTGAGTTTAGGGAATGGGATGTTGACTTTAGGGAATGGGATTTTGAGTTTAGGGAATGGGATGTTGAGTTTAGAGAATGGGATTTTGAGTTTAGGGAATGGGATGTTGAGTTTAGGGAATGGGATGTTGACTTTAGAGAATGGGATGTTGAGTTTAGGGAATGGGATGTTGAGTTTAGGGAATGGGATGTTGACTTTAGAGAATGGGATGTTGAGTTTAGGGAATGGGATGTTGAGTTTAGGGAATGGGATGTTGAGTTTAGGGAATGGGATGTTGAGTTTAGGGAATGGGATGTTGAGTTTAGAGAATGGGATGTTGAGTTTAGGGAATGGGATTTTGAGTTTAGGGAATGGGATGTTGAGTTTAGAGAATGGGATGTTGAGTTTAGAGAATGGGATGTTGAGTTTAGGGAATGGGATGTTGAGTTTAGGGAATGGGATGTTGAGTTTAGAGAATGGGATGTTGAGTTTATGGATAGCCAGAGCCGGTCTCCCCGGAGACACAGCGAGGCTGATCTCTGAGACTGAATCAAGAGTGAGGATTTCGCAATCTCTGGCGCGTGGAGCCCCAGATTGCTGGCGACATCCTCAGCAGCGGCTGCGGCGGCTTCCCTTGGGAGTTTTCTGGTGTCGTGGCGGTAAAAAATCGCGTAGAGTTGCAGGATATTTTTTGTCAAGAAAAATTCCTTCCCATGCGGCCCTTCCTTCATTCTGGCCCAGCCCGTTCGAGTTCAAATGTTCCCTACACTATTTTGTCGTTTCCATAGCAACCTGGCTCGCACCGAGCTCTCTTTCAATTTTTTCTTTGGGGGAAAATTCCATCGCGCGTGGGGAACTCTCCTGGGGGATTTCGTGAGACCGGCCCGTCGAGGAACAGAAAAACCTGGCGCAGATGAGATGGGAAATCGGAGCATTTCAATCCGGCGCGAACCGGTCCTCATTATTTATTTGCTTTCTTTACTGGACTTTGGCCAATCAAGAGGCATGGGGCGGGCTCGGCTGAAAATCAACACTCGTATAATTGAAAAATATTCCAGTGAAAAGTGCATCAGAACTGTTCGATCCTCTCAAATCGGGAGGATTTACCAGCGTTGCCGTAAAGCTCAAAGGCTCTCATATTATTCCCAGGACAGGGAAATGCTCGCATCCTCACTCAGCTGTGACCGGAGTGAAAGGGGAAACGAATTTGTCACGTGATCGCCTGAACTGTCAAGACTCAGTGCAGGCAATCAATCAATCAATCGATCCATCGATGCGGCCGCAGCGAGGCCAGGCTTGACGGGGGCAGGGGAGGCCGCGGGCCATTCTCTGTGACAGGTATTAATCCCCTCCGGCTGGGATTCGCGAACTGAGCAAGATAGCAAGCGAGGGAGATGCTAGGAGACTGTGGCTAGGGGTAAGGAGACGGTCAGACGGGGTAGACGAGAGAGAGTGGCGGAGACAAGAGAGAGTGGCGGAGACAAGAGAGAGTGGCGGAGACAAGAGAGAGTGGCGGAGACAAGAGAGAGTGGGGAAGACAAGAGAGAGGGCAGAGACAAGAGAGAGTGGGGGAGACAAGAGAGAGGGGGAGGCAAGAGAGAGTGGCGGAGACAAGAGAGAGTGGCGGAGACAAGAGAGAGTGGCGGAGACAAGAGAGAGTGGCGGAGACAAGAGAGAGTGGGGCAGACAATAGAGAGTGGGGAAGACAAGAGAGAGGGCAGAGACAAGAAAGAGTGGGGGAGAAAAGAGAGTGAGGGAGACAAGAGAGTTTATCCCAAATCCCAAACGTAATAAATTTTCTGTTCCACAAACTGAGTAGGGTCCTTGAGAACCTGAGTCACTTGGATCTCGTAATTAAATTTCTCATCGTTCATCACCCACCCATTGTGGGTCCGCGGGGTCCGCTGCAGTTTGTGAGGCTCGCTGCAGTTTGTGAGGCTCGCTGCAGTTTGTGAGGCTCGCTGCAGTTTGTGAGGCTCGCTGCAGTTTGTGAGGCTCGCTGCAGTTTGTGAGGCTCGCTGCAGTTTGTGAGGCTCGCTGCAGTTTGTTAGTCTCGCTGCAGTTTGTGAGGCTCGCTGCAGTTTGTGAGGCTCGCTGTAGTTTGTGAGGCTCGCTGCAGTTTGTGAGGCTCGCTGCAGTTTGTGAGGCTCGCTGCAGTTTGTGAGTCTCGCTGCAGTTTGTGAGGCACGCTGCAGTTTGTGAGGCTCGCTGCAGTTTGTGAGGCTCGCTGCAGTTTGTGAGGCTCGCTGCAGTTTGTGAGGCTCGCTGCAGTTTGTTAGTCTCGCTGCAGTTTGTGAGGCTCGCTGCAGTTTGTGAGTCTCGCTGCAGTTTGTGAGGCTCGCTGCAGTTTGTGAGTCTCGCTGCAGATTGTTAGGCTCGCTGCAGTTTGTGAGTCTCGCTGCAGTTTGTGAGGCTCGCTGCAGTTTGTGAGGCTCGCTGCAGTTTGTGAGGCTCGCTGCAGTTTGTGAGTCTCGCTGCAGTTTGTGAGGCTCGCTGCAGTTTGTTAGTCTCGCTGCAGTTTGTGAGGCTCGCTGCAGTTTGTGAGTCTCGCTGCAGTTTGTGAGGCTCGCTGCAGTTTGTGAGGCTCGCTGCAGTTTGTGAGTCTCGCTGCAGATTGTTAGGCTCGCTGCAGTTTGTGAGTCTCGCTGCAGTTTGTGAGGCTCGCTGCAGTTTGTGAGGCTCGCTGCAGTTTGTGAGGCTCGCTGCAGTTTGTGAGGCTCGCTGCAGTTTGTGAGGCTCGCTGCAGTTTGTTAGTCTCGCTGCAGTTTGTGAGGCTCGCTGCAGTTTGTGAGTCTCGCTGCAGTTTGTGAGGCTCGCTGCAGTTTGTGAGGCTCGCTGCAGTTTGTGAGGCTCGCTGCAGTTTGTGAGGCTCGCTGCAGTTTGTGAGGCTCGCTGCAGTTTGTGAGGCTCGCTGCAGTTTGTGAGGCTCGCTGCAGTTTGTGAGGCTCGCTGCAGTTTGTGAGTCTCGCTGCAGTTTGTGAGGCTCGCTGCAGTTTGTGAGGCTCGCTGCAGTTTGTGAGGCTCGCTGCAGTTTGTGAGGCTCGCTGCAGTTTGTGAGGCTCGCTGCAGTTTGTGAGGCTCGCTGCAGTTTGTGAGGCTCGCTGCAGTTTGTGAGGCTCGCTGCAGTTTGTGAGGCTCGCTGCAGTTTGTGAGGCTCGCTGCAGTTTGTGAGGCTCGCTGCAGTTTGTGAGGCTCGCTGCAGTTTGTGAGGCTCGCTGCAGTTTGTGAGGCTCGCTGCAGTTTGTGAGGCTCGCTGCAGTTTGTGAGGCTCGCTGCAGTTTGTGAGGCTCGCTGCAGTTTGTGAGGCTCGGATTCATGGGGATACGAAATTCATTCAAAGTCAACAGATTTTTCTTTCGCGTTGCCATGGCGACGGTCTCTGACTGGGACAAAGTTTTGGTCGCCCCCGCTCCCCCGGTGCCATAAATATCTGTCTCCTCCATCACTCTGCATTTTATGGCTTCCTGTTTCACTTCTCTCTTCTGCCGCGGGTCCAGGATTGAAGCCCAGTCCTCAAACTGAGTAGGTGAATGCAACAGCATTTTGCAAGATAATCCTTGCAGCTTGGATTGTCTTATCCCCTTGCACTCACAATCGATCGATTATATATCGCCAAATCCTAATTTGGGATATTTTCAAAACGCATATAATCCAAGTGGGGGTTTCTTCGGTGTTTTGAATTATTGCCCAACCAAGGATTATCCGGACCACTTCGTCTCTGCTAGGCGCAGTTTAAAAGCAGATTGTTTGACTGCTTCTAATAGTTGAGTAAGTGTTCTAGGGATCATAAACAGAGTGAAGATCAGAGACAGCAATCAAAGACAGACAATGAGAGACAGACTGTGTAAGACAGACAATTAGAGACAGACTGTGTAAGACAGACAATCAGAGACAGACTGCGTAAGACAGACACTGAGAGACAGACTGCGTAAGACAGACACTGAGAGACAGACTGCGTAAGACAGACACTGAGAGACAGACTGCGTAAGACAGACACTGACAGACAGACTGTGTAAGACAGACACTGTGAGACACACTGTGTAAGACAGACAATCAGAGACAGGCTGTGTAAGACAGACACTGAGAGACAGACTGTGTAAGGCAGACACTGACAGACAGACTGTGTAAGACAGACACTGAGAGACAGACTGTGTAAGACAGACACTGAGAGACAGACTGTGTAAGACAGACACTGAGAGACAGACTGTGTAAGACAGACACTGAGAGACAGACTGTGTAAGACAGACACTGAGAGACAGGCTGTGTAAGACAGACACTGAGAGACATACTGTGTAAGACAGACACTGAGAGACAGACTGTGTAAGACAGACACTGAGAGACAGACTGTGTAAGACAGACACTGAGAGACAGGCTGTGTAAGACAGACACTGAGAGACAGGCTGTGTAAGACAGACACTGAGAGACATACTGTGTAAGACAGACACTGAGAGACAGACTGTGTAAGACAGACACTGAGAGACAGGCTGTGTAAGACAGACACTGAGAGACAGACTGTGTAAGGCAGACACTGACAGACAGACTGTATAAGACAGACACTGAGAGACAGACTGTGTAAGGCAGACACTGACAGACAGACTGTGTAAGACAGACACTGAGAGACAGACTGTGTAAGACAGACACTGAGAGACAGACTGTGTAAGACAGACACTGAGAGACAGACTGTGTAAGACAGACACTGAGAGACAGACTGTGTAAGACAGACACTGAGAGACAGACTGCGTAAGACAGACACTGAGAGACAGACTGTGTAAGGAAGACACTGACAGACAGACTGTATAAGACAGACACTGAGAGACAGACTGTGTAAGACAGACACTGAGAGACAGACTGCGTAAGACAGTGTAAAGCCCAAAGCCTCACCGGTGCAGGCAGCGGGCTGGGCAATATTAAGAATTAATCAGTGTTTGCGGCATGTCGAATCGCAAACCACCGAAACCTGGCGGAAGATGACGCATTGGCTTGCCGCCAATCCCCATCTAATCTTTAATTTCCTCATCAGCCGGCCTGGTAGCCCAGCTACAAAATTTGCTCTGCGCACACATTTGGCTCACTAGGACTCTCCAGTTTGCGCTGGTTGTGGGGAGAACGCCAAATTCATCCGAAAGAAAATTTTTGACCGACCCGACTGAGTCCTTGCGGCTTTCTTGTCGCCGATTTGTACTTTTACTACCAGCAGCCGGATATGCTGGCGGGCATGAGCTGTCCGAGACTGCTCAGCTGATGCTCGCTAATAGCGTACGGCCCGCCCTTTCCTCCTCTGCCTCCTCTGCCTCCTCTGCCTCCTCTGCCTCCTCTGCTTACTCTGCCTCCTCTGCTTACTCTGCCTCCTCTGCCTCCTCTGCCTCTTCTGCCCTTTCTGCCTCCTCTGCCTCCTCTGCCTCCTCTGCCTCCTCTGCCTCCTCTGCCTCTTCTGCCCTTTCTGCCTCCTCTGCCTCCTCCGCCTCCTCTGCCTCCTCTGCCTTTTCTGCCTCCTCTGCTTACTCTGCCTCCTCTGCTTACTCTGCCTCCTCTGCCTCCTCTGCCTCCTCTGCTTACTCTGCCTCCTCTGCTTACTCTGCCTCCTCTGCCTCTGCATCCTCTGCCTCCTCTGCTTACTCTGCCTCCTCTGCTTACTCTACCTCCTCTGCCTCCTCTGCTTACTCTGCCTCCTCTGCTTACTCTGCCTCCTCTGCCTCCTCTGCCTCCTCTGCTTACTCTGCCTCCTCTGCCTCCTCTGCCTCCTCTGCCTCCTCTGCTTACTCTGCCTCCTCTGCTTACTCTGCCTCCTCTGCCTCCTCTGCCTCTTCTGCCCTTTCTGCCTCCTCTGCCTCCTCTGCCTCCTCTGCCTCCTCTGCCTCCTCTGCCTCTTCTGCCCTTTCTGCCTCCTCTGCCTCCTCCGCCTCCTCTGCCTCCTCTGCCTTTTCTGCCTCCTCTGCTTACTCTGCCTCCTCTGCTTACTCTGCCTCCTCTGCCTCCTCTGCCTCCTCTGCTTACTCTGCCTCCTCTGCTTACTCTGCCTCCTCTGCCTCTGCATCCTCTGCCTCCTCTGCTTACTCTGCCTCCTCTGCTTACTCTACCTCCTCTGCCTCCTCTGCTTACTCTGCCTCCTCTGCTTACTCTGCCTCCTCTGCCTCCTCTGCCTCCTCTGCTTACTCTGCCTCCTCTGCCTCCTCTGCCTCCTCTGCCTCCTCTGCTTACTCTGCCTCCTCTGCTTACTCTGCCTCCTCTGCCTCCTCTGCCTCTTCTGCCCTTTCTGCCTCCTCTGCCTCCTCTGCCTCCTCTGCCTCCTCTGCCTCCTCTGCCTCTTCTGCCCTTTCTGCCTCCTCTGCCTCCTCCGCCTCCTCTGCCTCTTCTGCCTTTTCTGCCTCCTCTGCTTACTCTGCCTCCTCTGCTTACTCTGCCTCCTCTGCCTCCTCTGCCTCCTCTGCTTACTCTGCCTCCTCTGCTTACTCTGCCTCCTCTGCCTCTGCATCCTCTGCCTCCTCTGCTTACTCTGCCTCCTCTGCTTACTCTGCCTCCTCTGCTTACTCTGCCTCCTCTGCCTCCTCTGCCTCCTCTGCTTACTCTGCCTCCTCTGCCTCCTCTGCATCCTCTGCCTCCTCTGCTTACTCTGCCTCCTCTGCTTACTCTGCCTCCTCTGCCTCCTCTGCCTCCTCTGCTTACTCTGCCTCCTCTGCCTCCTCTGCATCCTCTGCCTCCTCTGCTTACTCTGCCTCCTCTGCTTACTCTGCCTCTTCTGCCCTTTCT
The DNA here is from genome assembly GCA_950097015.1 of Macrostomum hystrix. Classification (NCBI taxonomy): domain Eukaryota; kingdom Metazoa; phylum Platyhelminthes; family Macrostomidae; genus Macrostomum; species Macrostomum hystrix. Next base: position 4,481,655 of record CATNEN010000033.1, read on the forward strand.
GCCTCCTCTGCCTCTTCTGCCTCCTCTGCCTCCTCTGCCTCCTCCGCCTCCTCTGCCTCCTCTGCCTCCTCTGCCTCTTCTGCCTTTTTCTGCCTCCTCTGCCTCCTCTGCCTCCTCTGCCTCTTCTGCCTTTTCTGCCTCCTCTGCCTCCTCTGCCTCCTCTGCTTACTCTGCCTCCTCTGCATCCTCTGCCTCCTCTGCCTCCTCTGCCTCCTCTGCCTCCTCTGCTTACTCTGCCTCCTCTGCTTACTCTGCCTCCTCTGCTTACTCTACCTCCTCTGCCTCCTCTGCTTACTCTGCCTCCTCTGCTTACTCTGCCTCCTCTGCCTCCTCTGCCTCCTCTGCTTACTCTGCCTCCTCTGCCTCCTCTGCCTCCTCTGCCTCCTCTGCTTACTCTGCCTCCTCTGCTTACTCTGCCTCCTCTGCCTCCTCTGCCTCTTCTGCCCTTTCTGCCTCCTCTGCCTCCTCTGCCTCCTCTGCCTCCTCTGCCTCCTCTGCCTCTTCTGCCCTTTCTGCCTCCTCTGCCTCCTCCGCCTCCTCTGCCTCCTCTGCCTTTTCTGCCTCCTCTGCTTACTCTGCCTCCTCTGCTTACTCTGCCTCCTCTGCCTCCTCTGCCTCCTCTGCTTACTCTGCCTCCTCTGCTTACTCTGCCTCCTCTGCCTCTGCATCCTCTGCCTCCTCTGCTTACTCTGCCTCCTCTGCTTACTCTGCCTCCTCTGCCTCCTCTGCATCCTCTGCCACCTCTGCTTACTCTGCCTCCTCTGCTTACTCTGCCTCTTCTGCCCTTTCTGCCTCCTCTGCCTCTTCTGCCTCCTCTGCCTCCTCTGCCTCCTCCGCCTCCTCTGCCTCCTCTGCCTCCTCTGCCTCTTCTGCCTTTTCTGCCTCCTCTGCCTCCTCTGCCTCCTCTGCCTCTTCTGCCTTTTCTGCCTCCTCTGCCTCCTCTGCCTCCTCTGCTTACTCTGCCTCCTCTGCATCCTCTGCCTCCTCTGCCTCCTCTGCCTCCTCTGCCTCCTCTGCTTACTCTGCCTCCTCTGCTTACTCTGCCTCCTCTGCTTACTCTACCTCCTCTGCCTCCTCTGCTTACTCTGCCTCCTCTGCTTACTCTGCCTCCTCTGCCTCCTCTGCCTCCTCTGCTTACTCTGCCTCCTCTGCCTCCTCTGCCTCCTCTGCCTCCTCTGCTTACTCTGCCTCCTCTGCTTACTCTGCCTCCTCTGCCTCCTCTGCCTCTTCTGCCCTTTCTGCCTCCTCTGCCTCCTCTGCCTCCTCTGCCTCCTCTGCCTCCTCTGCCTCTTCTGCCCTTTCTGCCTCCTCTGCCTCCTCCGCCTCCTCTGCCTCCTCTGCCTTTTCTGCCTCCTCTGCTTACTCTGCCTCCTCTGCTTACTCTGCCTCCTCTGCCTCCTCTGCCTCCTCTGCTTACTCTGCCTCCTCTGCTTACTCTGCCTCCTCTGCCTCTGCATCCTCTGCCTCCTCTGCTTACTCTGCCTCCTCTGCTTACTCTACCTCCTCTGCCTCCTCTGCTTACTCTGCCTCCTCTGCTTACTCTGCCTCCTCTGCCTCCTCTGCCTCCTCTGCTTACTCTGCCTCCTCTGCCTCCTCTGCATCCTCTGCCTCCTCTGCTTACTCTGCCTCCTCTGCTTACTCTGCCTCCTCTGCCTCCTCTGCCTCCTCTGCTTACTCTGCCTCCTCTGCCTCCTCTGCATCCTCTGCCTCCTCTGCTTACTCTGCCTCCTCTGCTTACTCTGCCTCTTCTGCCCTTTCTGCCTCCTCTGCCTCTTCTGCCTCCTCTGCCTCCTCTGCCTCCTCTGCCTCCTCTGCCTCCTCTGCCTCCTCTGCCTCTTCTGCCTTTTCTGCCTCCTCTGCCTCCTCTGCCTCCTCTGCCTCTTCTGCCTTTTCTGCCTCCTCTGCCTCCTCTGCCTCCTCTGCTTACTCTGCCTCCTCTGCATCCTCTGCCTCCTCTGCCTCCTCTGCCTCCTCTGCCTCCTCTGCTTACTCTGCCTCCTCTGCCTCCTCTGCCTCCTCTGCCTCTTCTGCCTTTTCTGCCTCCTCTGCCTCCTCTGCTTACTCTGCCTCCTCTGCTTACTCTGCCTCCTCTGCTTACTCTGCCTCCTCTGCTTACTCTGCCTCCTCTGCCTCTTCTGCCTTTTCTGCCTCCTCTGCCTCCTCTGCCTCCTCTGCCTCTTCTGCCTTTTCTGCCTCCTCTGCCTCCTCTGCCTCCTCTGCCTCCTCTGCCTCCTCTGCCTCCTCTGCCTCTTCTGCCTCCTCTGCCTCCTCTGCCTCCTCTGCCTCCTCTGCTTACTCTGCCTCCTCTGCCTCCTCTGCCTCCTCTGCCTCTTCTGCCTTTTCTGCCTCCTCTGCCTCCTCTGCCTCCTCTGCCTCCTCTGCCTCCTCTGCCTCCTCTGCCTCTTCTGCCTCCTCTGCCTCCTCTGCCTCCTCTGCTTACTCTGCCTCCTCTGCATCCTCTGCCTCCTCTGCCTCCTCTGCCTCCTCTGCCTCCTCTGCTTACTCTGCCTCCTCTGCCTCCTCTGCCTCCTCTGCCTCTTCTGCCTTTTCTGCCTCCTCTGCCTCCTCTGCTTACTCTGCCTCCTCTGCTTACTCTGCCTCCTCTGCTTACTCTGCCTCCTCTGCTTACTCTGCCTCCTCTGCCTCTTCTGCCTTTTCTGCCTCCTCTGCCTCCTCTGCCTCCTCTGCCTCTTCTGCCTTTTCTGCCTCCTCTGCCTCCTCTGCCTCCTCTGCCTCCTCTGCCTCCTCTGCCTCCTCTGCCTCTTCTGCCTCCTCTGCCTCCTCTGCCTCCTCTGCCTCCTCTGCTTACTCTGCCTCCTCTGCCTCCTCTGCCTCCTCTGCCTCCTCTGCCTCTTCTGCCTTTTCTGCCTCCTCTGCCTCCTCTGCTTACTCTGCCTCCTCTGCCTCTTCTGCCTTTTCTGCCTCCTCTGCCTCCTCTGCCTCCTCTGCCTCTTCTGCCTTTTCTGCCTCCTCTGCCTCCTCTGCCTCCTCTGCCTCCTCTGCCTCCTCTGCCTCCTCTGCCTCTTCTGCCTCCTCTGCCTCCTCTGCCTCCTCTGCCTCCTCTGCTTACTCTGCCTCCTCTGCCTCCTCTGCCTCCTCTGCCTCTTCTGCCTTTTCTGCCTCCTCTGCCTCCTCTGCCTCCTCTGCCTCCTCTGCCTCCTCTGCCTCCTCTGCCTCTTCTGCCTCCTCTGCCTCCTCTGCCTCCTCTGCTTACTCTGCCTCCTCTGCATCCTCTGCCTCCTCTGCCTCCTCTGCCTCCTCTGCCTCCTCTGCTTACTCTGCCTCCTCTGCCTCCTCTGCCTCCTCTGCCTCTTCTGCCTTTTCTGCCTCCTCTGCCTCCTCTGCTTACTCTGCCTCCTCTGCTTACTCTGCCTCCTCTGCTTACTCTGCCTCCTCTGCTTACTCTGCCTCCTCTGCCTCTTCTGCCTTTTCTGCCTCCTCTGCCTCCTCTGCCTCCTCTGCCTCTTCTGCCTTTTCTGCCTCCTCTGCCTCCTCTGCCTCCTCTGCCTCCTCTGCCTCCTCTGCCTCTTCTGCCTCCTCTGCCTCCTCTGCCTCCTCTGCCTCCTCTGCTTACTCTGCCTCCTCTGCCTCCTCTGCCTCCTCTGCCTCTTCTGCCTTTTCTGCCTCCTCTGCCTCCTCTGCCTCCTCTGCCTCCTCTGCCTCCTCTGCCTCCTCTGCCTCTTCTGCCTCCTCTGCCTCCTCTGCCTCCTCTGCCTCCTCTGCTTACTCTGCCTCCTCTGCCTCCTCTGCCTCCTCTGCCTCTTCTGCCTTTTCTGCCTCCTCTGCCTCCTCTGCCTCCTCTGCCTCCTCTGCCTCTTCTGCCTTTTCTGCCTCCTCTGCCTCCTCTGCTTACTCTGCCTCCTCTGCTTACTCTGCCTCCTCTGCTTACTCTGCCTCCTCTGCTTACTCTGCCTCCTCTGCCTCTTCTGCCTTTTCTGCCTCCTCTGCCTCCTCTGCCTCCTCTGCCTCTTCTGCCTTTTCTGCCTCCTCTGCCTCCTCTGCCTCCTCTGCCTCCTCTGCCTCCTCTGCCTCCTCTGCCTCTTCTGCCTCCTCTGCCTCCTCTGCCTCCTCTGCCTCCTCTGCTTACTCTGCCTCCTCTGCCTCCTCTGCCTCCTCTGCCTCCTCTGCCTCCTCTGCCTCTTCTGCCTCCTCTGCCTCCTCTGCCTCCTCTGCTTACTCTGCCTCCTCTGCATCCTCTGCCTCCTCTGCCTCCTCTGCCTCCTCTGCCTCCTCTGCTTACTCTGCCTCCTCTGCCTCCTCTGCCTCCTCTGCCTCTTCTGCCTTTTCTGCCTCCTCTGCCTCCTCTGCTTACTCTGCCTCCTCTGCTTACTCTGCCTCCTCTGCTTACTCTGCCTCCTCTGCTTACTCTGCCTCCTCTGCCTCTTCTGCCTTTTCTGCCTCCTCTGCCTCCTCTGCCTCCTCTGCCTCTTCTGCCTTTTCTGCCTCCTCTGCCTCCTCTGCCTCCTCTGCCTCCTCTGCCTCCTCTGCCTCCTCTGCCTCTTCTGCCTCCTCTGCCTCCTCTGCCTCCTCTGCCTCCTCTGCTTACTCTGCCTCCTCTGCCTCCTCTGCCTCCTCTGCCTCTTCTGCCTTTTCTGCCTCCTCTGCCTCCTCTGCCTCCTCTGCCTCCTCTGCCTCCTCTGCCTCCTCTGCCTCTTCTGCCTCCTCTGCCTCCTCTGCCTCCTCTGCCTCCTCTGCTTACTCTGCCTCCTCTGCCTCCTCTGCCTCCTCTGCCTCTTCTGCCTTTTCTGCCTCCTCTGCCTCCTCTACCTCCTCTGCCTCCTCTGCCTCTTCTGCCTTTTCTGCCTCCTCTGCCTCCTCTGCTTACTCTGCCTCCTCTGCTTACTCTGCCTCCTCTGCTTACTCTGCCTCCTCTGCTTACTCTGCCTCCTCTGCCTCTTCTGCCTTTTCTGCCTCCTCTGCCTCCTCTGCCTCCTCTGCCTCTTCTGCCTTTTCTGCCTCCTCTGCCTCCTCTGCCTCCTCTGCCTCCTCTGCCTCCTCTGCCTCCTCTGCCTCTTCTGCCTCCTCTGCCTCCTCTGCCTCCTCTGCCTCCTCTGCTTACTCTGCCTCCTCTGCCTCCTCTGCCTCCTCTGCCTCCTCTGCCTCTTCTGCCTTTTCTGCCTCCTCTGCCTCCTCTGCTTACTCTGCTTACTCTGCCTCCTCTGCCTAATAAGATTCGCACCAACTGAAGCACATTTGCTACGAGTACTCTTTGCCGTAGCAAGCCTATTTTGGAAAAATATGTTTTGCATAAAATTTTCTTTTTTCACGACATAAATTTAGATCCCATTTCCCCAACATGCACGGATGGAACACTTGAACTCGGACAAAAACAGGACACACGAATTTCGGCCTTTAAAAAAACACACATTCAACCTGATCGCCAAAATATGAACGGTAAACACTCAATTTTCTGAGCTCAAAAAGGCAGAAGAGCAGCAGCTGATGCCACTGCGATTTGTCTGATGCCCAAACTTCAGGAAGATTCTACCACACTTCAGGCAGATTCTACCACACTTCAGGCAGATTCTACCACACTTCAGGCAGATTCAGAAAAAAATGAGCGCTTATATTCAACCCCGAAAGTTCAATTTTTCCCCAACTGAGCTCAAACTCGGGTCGCTCAGTTTGAGTAGGATCATTCCGCCACCGAGGCCAAACTAGCTCGTACTCGGTTCTTTCTAAGAAAGATAATCGACAAAGGCGAATTCTAAAGTGCGTCGGAAACTGCGGCTAAAAATACTTCCCCGTGTGCGCCCTGAAATTTTGCAGTCTGGAATTCGTGGCGCGGAAGGAGATAATTGGAGCTGCGTCCGCTTCTTAACCTCTCCGGGTCTGCGACTTCCCTTGGGAGATTTCGAGGCTCGATATTATATATATTCTGCAGGATGGACTGCGTCGGGAATTTTCCTAGAAAATAGGACAACTGAGGTCACTGCGAACTGTGAGCAGAAAATCTGCCTGAAAAAAATGAATCTCGATTTGCCTTTTCTGCTAATCTGAAATTTTCAGTCAGTCAGTCAGCAATGACCAGTCAGTCAGTCAGAAATGACCAGTCAGTCCGAAACGACCCGTCGGTTAGTGATCCATTGTGTTTCATACACTGTAAGCCTGCACTAATGTTTGCAAGGCTTGTAAACTAAAATCACGGATTGAATGTGACAGAATATAATTCTTCTGTGACCATACTCGCTCGCCCCTCAGAGGCAGAGCTCTGTCATGAGGCTCTGTTTTTTCCCGACAGCCTTTTCCCCAAGGCCAAGCTAGTTTTAAACAATTCGATTGTCACAAGACAGGAAATGGGGGAACGGTCACATCCTCTCACCCCCCGCTGTGTCCCAGTCGGATCGCAATGGGAAATCGCTGTGCCCAGTTTTTCTCACTCTCGCAGTGGATTAGTTGAAAAAAACACTGGAGGGCATTGCAGAGCGGATAGCGGGGCGGTGGGTGTTGACTGGTGAGCTTCACTCACAGTGGGGGCCAACCGTGACTGGGATCGGTTTTGTAGAATTTTGTTTTTAGCATTGCAACAAAAATATGGCTCCCAAAATGGGATAATGGGAACTGCACTGAGAGCGTAAATATCAAAATCTGCTTCCAATGGCAGCTCTCCGGGCAGACATGGCCAGAATAATCATTATTTATTGGGATTCGAACCGCCGAACTACTCGGATCTTTCTAAGAAAGATAATCGACAAAGGCAAATTCTAACTGAATATTTTCAATGTATATTTTCACTGTCATTAAATACGAAATATTGTATAAACAGACAGACAGGCGAATGCAATGCAATAGGTTAATATCCTCATTCCTTCATTGCATCAGAATTAATGTACACAAAATTGTTCTGCTAAATGGGGAAAAAATAGCCACTCTAAAAGAAATATTTGCGCTTTCATTTGTTGGCAGCTGTAGTGTTGTGAGCCAGCGTGCCGACTCGGGTCTCGCTGATATCAAGATGAGTTCGCGAGAAAACTTTTTGGGAAAATAAAAAGGCCTACACATGCCACATTGGGGCGATACTGGCAAATCAAAGGAATTTCCAAACTCCGGGAAAGGACAGGGAAGAGGGCAAAGAGGGGAATAACTCGACTGCGGGCACTCACGTTAATCAGCGGGGAGTGAGCCCTACCTATACAGCAGCCTCTACTTTTGCTGCCACTCTGCAAGCGTCAGCCGGAAGCTGAAATCCTAAATTATTTTTGCTCATATTTTTCGTGTAGGTTGCAGCCGCCCTGATCCTATTGAGTGCCTGGTTGGATCGCTGGCAGACCGCGTTGAGTCCGCGACTTTCTTCTCAAATGAGCTTCCGGCGCTTCCTCTTGGGCCACCTGTCATCATTGTGCTTTAAAATATCCTTTAAAATATTGCTTGGAAGAGAGGAGACGAGACGAGACGAGAGGATTCAGGGCTCCGGGCTTCTAGGAAATTAATTTCCACAGTTGCTAAGTGCGAATTCCTTCGCTCCCATCCCCCACCTCCCTCCGTTTCTACGCTCCTACCTGACTCTTCGAGGCCCTTGAAACTCTGCATCGCGTGAGTTTCCAATCCCCGCGTCGAGATCCCTGCTCAACTGGGGTTGGGGGGTAGCTGAGCAGGCTTAGGAGGGCTCGGCATGCAATTACGGGATTTCTTGAGCCGCGCAACTCCTCTCGCAACTCCTAAATCACGCCTCTGCCGCGTAGCCCACCCCATAGCCCACCCGATCCCCTAACTGGGAAACTCGACAAGCGGGTGAGGATGGGAGAAACCGGAGTAGTGAGTGAGCTGCGACGCGTTTCAAGGAGGCTGGGGTTGGAAGCTTCATCTTCTCTTAAAGTGCACGACAGGCGCGGCGGTTGCATGAAATGGGATGACAGAGGGAGCCGGGGAGAAGCCGGGAGGACAGTTTGCGGGGCTGGAAATCCCGGAGAATTTCTGAGGCTGAGGGGGGATGGCCTTTTCTTCAGCCCAAGCCAACCCTGAGAAGTCCCACTCTTCTGCTGCGAAAGAATCGATCTGCTTGGAGAGTGAGGAGAAGTCCAGGGTCAGTGCTTCAGTGTGTGCCACCGCACGGCCTGCTGGCGCGGCTTGTTCATCATCTCCGTCCAGTGCTTGGACTCCTCGGTGGAGGACCTGGTGCCCAGACGGATGCGGCCGATCGTGTCCGAGCCGATGAAGTCTTTGTCCTTCACCACCATCTCGATGTGGAACTCGTGAATCTTCTCGGCGCTGACGCTGAAGGCGAAGGTCTCGTTCCACTGCGGGTTGAGATTCTTGTAGATGATGGTGCCTTTCTTCTTGTCGAACTCTTTGTTGGTCTTGCTGTGCACCAGCTTGATGACGCAGTATGGGTCGGAGGTTCGGCCCAGGTCCATGGCCTTCAGGTCGCGCGCCTTCAGCGTGGCGATCTCCAGCTGGCTGGTCTGCGGATTGTAGCAGAGGCCGACCATCACGTCGCCGACGTAGCCGCGGGTCTTCTTGTTGGGCTGCAGCTGACGCCACAGGGTGAAGGAGCGCTTCTTCTGGTCCTCGTCGTACAGGAACACCAGCGGGAACAGCACGTCGCCGATGGCATCGTCCCGACTGAACCGGTCGTAGTCGTACACCTGGATGAAGAGGGTGCGATCCAGCAGCCGCTCGCCTGGGAAGTCCTCGAAGACAAAGACCTCGTTCCATTTGGGATTCAGTTTGCGCATCTTGATCTTGGTGCGAACTTTGTTGCCCTTGTCCGGCAGGATGCTGATCTTGCAGTAGGGATCAGACGTGCCCATCGGGAAATCCATTGCTGGCAATTTCTGCGCCTGACAGATCTTGATGGTCAGGTGACGATTTGTCCACTCGTAGCTCACGCTGAAGTTGATGCGGCCGAGGTTCTGGTCCGGGCCCTCCTCGTACACCTCGTCCAGCTGGGCACGCGATTCGTGATCCGAGCCGTCCGAGCCGCCACCCGCCGCCCCGCCGCTCATGATGCCGCTCTTGGCCACGAAAGTGGAGAACAGGCTTGTCTCCTGCTGCTGCTGCTGCTGCTGCTGCTGATGCTGTCCGTGCAGGCTGCCGCGCGTACTATTCTGGAATCGCAGACTGCCCGATCCGTTGCCCAGGCGGCCTGTGGAGGCGGACGCGGCCGGGCCGCCGCTTGACGAAGCCGCGGAGCCGCTGCTCTCCCCAGTCAGGGTGGACACCAGGAAGTCGGCGAACCCCCTGCCTGCGAGGTTCATGACGGCCTGCTGGCTATTGCTTACTCCTAGCCAAAATAATTTAGATAAAGCTCAGAGCTCGCCACAGAGTTTTGGGAGGCCGGCTCACCCTCAGCCGCTTGCATTTATCCCACTCCCCCGGCCCAGTGTCCCCCCGGCTGGCCCGCCAGCCCCCCCTGTCCCCTCCCAAAATCCGTCCTTGGTTTCTCCTCATTTTTGTAACTATTGGCTGAGACAGCAGGCCGAGAGGGAATGGGATAAGACTGCTGCGAGCTGCGACGGCTACGCAATCCTCGTCCTCGTCTAGCCTGACTCCGCAGCCTTGTGTCCCTGCTCCACTGCTCTGCTATCCCCTACTTGCTCAAAGGGGGTAGTTGAGCAGCCTTCCAGGAAGCCAAAGAGATCGGCAAGAGTTGCTTCTGGTTGGCGCATTGAAATGCGGAGAAAGTGGCCGCGATATAAGCCTTGGAGGGACTCCTCACCGCAAATATCCTACCCTATCCTCACAGCCTATCAGCCTAGCAACCAGTGAGCACCTGGGACCGCCTTGCCGTGCTCATCCTTCCTTCCCGTCTCTCCGGTTCCCTTTGGCTATTTAGACCTGTTGGTGTCTGTTTTTCTGAGCCGCGAGAAAGAGCTATTTTTCTTCTTTTCTGGGGCTTTCTGGGGCAAGATAGATTGATAGATTGATAGATTTATAGATTTATAGACTGATAGATTGATGGACTGATAGATTGATAGATAGATAGATAGATAGATAGATAGATAGATTGATGGACTGATAGATTGATAGATTGATAGATTGATAGATTGATAGACTGATATATTGATAGATTGATAGACTGATAGATTGCTAGATTGATAGATTGATAGATTGATAGATTGATAGATAGATAGATAGATAGATAGATAGATACATAGATAGATAGTTAGATAGAAGTACTAAGCGCCTTTTTCTCAGAAACATCGCGTGACACTGCTCAAACTGCTACAGACATGAGCAGTGTTTACCCAACAAAGCCTGTCTGAGGTCACGCAATACCATAATATAAAAGTACTCAAAGTTGCTTTTGAAGCGGGCAAAAGCGGAAGCAAAAATTGGCAGCAGTGACATTAGAACCCAGCATTGGCTATGGGGGGCTCATTGAAATTGCCGCCAGATCCGTTATTTACGGCTCGCATTCCGGCTCACACATCTCGTCCCAGCCCTGAGCTCAAGGATTCCTTGAGTTGGGCTTGTGGGAGTCCTATGAATATTCCAGCAGTGTAAACAAGCCGCATCATCAAACAAGTTATCCCCAGATCACCACTGGGCGGCTTTATTTACAGAATCAGCTGAGAGGGTCGGCAGTCCGGCCCTGCACCTTTGTCATGCAGAATTCATGCACAATGCATCAGTGTCTCTATTTCATGCCTTCTGAGTCAACATTTTAGCACTCCGGATAGCCAGCATCGCCTCTGGCGTCCAGTCTGATCTCAATTGAGAACCCCTCACAGCGGACAGATCTGCTGAGTTTATTGATAACCTACTTATCACTCACTCACTCACTTACTTACTCACTCACTCACTCACTCACTCACTCACTCACTCACTCACTCACTCACTCACTCACTCACTCTCTCACTCACCCACTCACTCACCCACTCACTCACTCACTCACTCACTAACT